>JAWWEW010021789.1:0-36076 GCA_035583185.1 Anabacerthia variegaticeps | reverse complement strand
CTGCCTTGGGCACCTCCAGGGCTGGGCACTCCAACCCTCCCTGGGCAGCCCCTGCCAAGGCCTGACCACCCTTTCCAAGGACAAATTCCTCCTGAGATGTGTCCCAGGCACAGAGATTGCATCCACCATTGCAATCCAGATGGATTGCACCCACCCTTTACCCCGGCCAGGAGCTGAATCTCACTAACTCATGACATCCCAGTGAGGTGTCCTGGCCAAACAAACCACCTTGGCCACCACCTCCTTGTTGGCACTGGGGACTCTTCAGGGGGTTGGAACCCAGCGAGCCACTGGCTGTCCCCATCACACCACGTAACCCTGGAGTGCTCCATGAGAAGCTGCTCTTGTTTCTTGTTGTATTTGCACTCAGCCTGCGTTTGCTGTGGCAGGATGAGGAGTGGGCTCCTTGTCAGAGCTCCTTGTGAGTGCTTCACCACAATCAGGAGTGTTTCCACCCCACATGTTCCAGAGAGGCTGGAAAAGCAGCAATTTCATTATGGGAAATTCAACTCCTTCTTGACACAGCCATTATATTGATTAGCTGAAATCATTTTGCATAAGTGTGGTGGCAGCAAATGGCAACTTAGGCAAGAGAGGCTAAAATAACACAATAGGCTTTTCCCCAGCACTGTGTTTGTGACTGAATTTACAACGATGGCACCTTTGTGACCGAGCTGCTCGATGCCTGTGCTCATGGGGTGCCACCAATTGGGAATCAATTAACCCTGAGTGCACAGCCCTGGAAAACAATAGATAGCAGAGGCTTCAAAACTGCTTTTACGCCTTCGTGAGTATTTGTGAAGCAAAGAGGAGAAAAGTCATTAATACCTATTTTCTGCCAGCTTTTAGGGCTTAGAATTATCTCGTTTAGCACTGAAAGAGAGATGAGCTCACAGTCAGAAACCTCGGCTCTAAACTTGCAAATAATTGCTGCAAGCAAGGTGAAAGTTCCTGAGGGTTTGAGGGCTCAGTGTGCAGGACTTGGCTCCAAAGACATATTTCCTGAACTGCTGTTGCTGTAACTTGCCCTGTATCAGGGTTTTGCTCTTTTGTTTTTAGAATATCAGGTTTTGTTTCAGGTCTTTACATTTTAATAATTGGTTTTATACTTTTGAAAGTCCTTTGCTGGTGGCCAGGGATGCCAGTGCTCCTCCACCTGCTTGGCTGCATGCCAAGGTGCATCCAGCCACAGGGCACATCCTGCCATCCCTGTGCCCTCAGCCAACTGCCAGGAGTTTGGGTGGGTGCAGTTTTCATCCTTGCATGGCAAGCATGGGAGGGAACAAAATGTCAGCAGTGGTGGGAGCTCAGGTGAGACCCCCCAGCAGAGCTGCTCCAGCCCTGGGATTCCAACAGCACAAGGACCTCGAGCTGCTGGAGAGTCCAGAGGAGGCCTCAGAGACGCTGCAGGGCTGGAGCCCCTCTGCTCTGGAGCCAGGCTGGGAGAGCTGGGGGGGCTCACCTGGAGAAGAGAAGGCTCCAGGGACACCTGAGTGCCCCTTTTTTGCTGCTAATTTACTCTTCTTTTTCTCCAAAATGAATATAACAAAGCTGGCTGGTGTTGGCACAGTGGTGCTGCTGGTGGAGCAGGGCTGGCACTCGGTGTTGCTGAGTCAGCATCTCCCAGCAGAGGTTCAGGTTGGATATTAGGGACAATTTCTTCACTGGAAGAGTGATTAAGCTTGGAAGGGGCTGCCTGGGGCTGTGGTGGAGTCACCACCCCTGGGGGTGTTCAAAAAACAGCTGGATAGGGCATTTTGTGAAATGATGTAGTGACCATGGGGGTGTTCAGTCAAAGGTTGGACTTAATCATCTTCCATGGTTTTCTGAAAGTAAAACATCCAGATTGGGAAAGAAAGCTGCAATGTGTTAATTGTTAATGAGCAGTTGGTCTGGAAAGCTCGTGTTTCGGAAATGCTGTTTCCTCATATTAATCCTGACACAGCTGCTTGAAGGTTATCTGGGAAAGGGGATCAGTGATTTTCCTGAGATCAGGCTTTGTGGTTCATCATTTCTTTAGAGCATGTTATTGCAATTACCATTTACCTAATGAACTCTTCAGATTTAATTAGCATAATGGGGGCCAATTTTGTGGAGGAACATTCATCCTGCTGTAATAAAAATTTAGCTGAAATTCGTCCATCTCCTGAAAATCCCTCCTGGAGATTCTCCTGGTAGGACCAAGGGCTGCTTCTGCACTGGTTTTTCCCTTCCCATCACCAGTGGTTTGCTGGGACAGCAGCCCAGGCCTGGGGGAGCTTGAGCCACCCTGGATGCACAGTCCAGCCCAGCTAAGTCCAGCCCTAAGCATCCTTTTGTGTTGGTATGGTCACCAGCACTGAAAGCATGAATGAGTTTGAACCATAAATATCTGTGTGGAGAGAGGCCTGGCCTGGTGACACAGTGGCTGGCTGAGGGCACATGTCCATCCCTGTTTGACAGGAATGGAGAGGGGATGGGATCTGCTCCTGCTCCCAGTCAGTCTGTGCTGGAGTCAAGCACGACGTGCAAAACTCTTGCCTTCATCCATGTCCTCACCACAGGGCTCCTCTTCCTTCCATTCAGCCACCTGGAGAATTTACAGTAATTTAAGGTTTAAGCCCTTCCCTCCCCAAAAGGTGCTGTGATGTCATGGAATCATTAAGATGGGAAAAGATCTCCCAGATGTTCAAGTCCAACCTTTGACTGAACCACCCCCATGGCCACTACACTGTATCACAAAGTACCACATCTGGTGGTTTTTAGAAGGCTTCCAGGGATGGTGACTCCACCACAGCCCTGGGCAGCCCCTTCCAGTGCTTAACCATGCACTTGGTGAAGAAATTTTTCCTGATGTCCAAGCAATATCTGCTCATAAAAGTCTGTCATGGAGGTTCTGGCCAACATACAGATGGGGATATGCAATGTACGATAAATATCCTTTACATCTGGCCCATAAGAGCTGACAAGTATCTCCAGCTGGGTTTGACATAAAAGATGCAAATGCTGCTGGGGAAGGGGTTGCTCTGCAGCATCTGTGGCAGCAGCAAAACCAGGTTTTCAGAGTCACAGAATCCCAGGCTGGTTTGGGTTGGGAGGGACCTTAAAGCCGTCCAATTCCACCCACTGCCATGGGCAGAGACAGCTCCCCTAGCCCAGGGTGCTGGGCTTTTCCAACAGGAGATTGGGATGCAGAGGCTGCCCCATTGCAGGGCTGCCCTGGAGGACCCAAAATGGCTTTCCCAACTCTTCCTTTCCCCACAAGTCTTCCACGGTCAGAGGGCAGCTTGGCTGGAGCAGATGCCCAAGGACAGGCACTTTGTGTGCTCCTGCTTTAGTAAGCAAAGCTGTTGTGCAGCTCAAACCTCCCCTCACAGCCCCACTGTTGTGAATATTTCTTCTAAACGAGTTTGACTGTGCTAATTCCCCGATCCAGTCCACGGCAGAGGAACATATGTTGCAGCCAAACAAGCCGTGTCCCCGGGGGCCGCCCAGCAGGGCTCCTTCCATGTGCATTCCCAGAGTGCAGGAGCCTCCTTCTCCTTTGGATGAATCCTCCTTGGGATCTGCCTCAGCTGCCACACAGATGACACGTGTGCTGAAGAAATTGTGGATTTGAAACCAGTGTTGAGGGCCTGGCTTTGGCATCTCGGGGAACTGCGGGAGGTGATGAAGAGTCAGGTCCCGCTCGGGGACACGCAGGGATCAGTGGTGCTCCAGGGACCTGGGCCAGGACTGCTTGTGCTTTCCCTAACTACACTTGTGGCTGCAGGCTGCTTTAAAAGTGGCATTAAATTGAAAAATTAGGCTTTGCCAGTTGTAGCTCTCACATCTTTGTTATTTTGAGTGGTCACTGCTGAGCTGTTTTGCCTCTTCTCAGCTTCTTTGCACAAGTGGTTAAAGTAATGTGAGACAAAGCAGGAACATGGGAGATTTCAGACTGGTATCCCTCTTGGTTAATCCTTCACAGGAATTAGGGATGCATCGGCATCTTCCTCACTTCCTGCAGGATTCAAACATGCCCTGGAGGAATGTCATTGTCCTTGTCTGGAGGTGCTTCAGCCACTGCTTTGTTTAAAATGCGTTTTCTGTGCTCTCTTTGCATGGAATTAAAATAGAATAAACCCCTTGTGCTGTAGGTTATAAACCAGGGGTTTGTGAAACTCGCTATTCCAGGAATGTGGAAGATCTGTGGATGGAAATCAGTGTTCCATGATCTCCCCTCAGGATAGATGCTGTTTGGGGCATGAGCCTGGTCCTGCTCCTGCCTCTCCCTTTGCTGTGTTCCCACCCTGGCACTGGGGCTCCCTCAGGGGATTTTGGGAGAGCCCACCCTCCCCCTCTTGCCTTAGACTCTTTGGAAATAACAGAAATGAAACCCATTGGAAAACAAAATATGTGACAAGTATGGCCAGATTGGAGCGTGGAAAAGGAGATTGTCTCTGCTCTGCACTAAATTAAATTCCTGGTGGAAGTGATTAGCAATACTGCTGGCAATTTACTGGATTTCAATATACCAGGAGGCTCCAGAAATCTTTCCTGAATAAATTAATGTCCAAGGGCTCATTCTCCTGTCTCTGAAAGGGTTTCACACTGTCCCTCCCCTGCAGTGCCATCCCTGTCTCAGTGCCAGGCTCCTCCAGCGCTCTGTCCCCCTCTCCTTGGTGACCACAGTGTGTTTTTCCAGGGAGAAGAGCTCCTTTGTGCCTGTACATGTGGTTTTCCCAAATTCTCCAGCAGCCTGGGATGCTGCAACTCCGTGTGCATCAAGGGGAAAGAGCCCAATGTCCTTGGAGTCGCAGATGTTGGTCTGTGTGGTCCCAGCCCAGGAGCTGGTGCTGCTCATCTTCATGGGGTGGATCCATATGCGTGGAAACAAAGGTGAAACCGAAGAGCTGAGGTGTTCAAGCTGAGCTTGGCGAGGAGCTGGCACAGCTGCAGCCCACAGGTACCAGGCTGTGCCAGCCCAGGGATGCTGCAGTCTCTGTCTGCACTCAGCAGCAACACACAAGGCTTTCCTTCCATGGAGGTGACGTTTCCTTCCCCCTCTTGGCCTCCCGGTTTGACTGATGGGACTCTCTCTGTGTTGCTGCTGGAGAAAGGAGAAGACAGGTTGCTTTTGGGCCAGCTCAGGTCTCCCAACAGAACTGCCTGAGGTCATGCCTGTGCTTGGGAGAATCCCACCTCCAGCGCCTGCAGTTTCTGTGGAAACAGCACGTCCCCAGGCTTCCTCCTCGGTATGCTGGGAAGTTATTAATAACAGTGGGATTTCTTCCATGGGAGCCTTCGTTGGAGGTTTGGGGTTAAACTGGCCACGTGTTTTGCTTGCCCTGAGTCTGAGCTGGTGCTGGAGGAAGTCGGTGATGAGGAGCTGGGACCTGGGGGCAGCTCCTGGGCTCTGTGACCTTCCCTTGCTCTGACCCCTGGTGTTAGGAATTGCATCAGTGGATCCCCTGGCCAGTGCAGGTCTGCTGCTCTTGGTGGGAATACCTGTGGGGTTTTGGGGTTCTCCTGGCACTGCCTGCAGAGCCCAGCGCTGCCTCTGCCAACCCTGAACCCTGCTCTCCGTGGTCCCAAGCTGGAACCAGCACTACAGGAAAGCAACAAAGCAGTTCATCCATCCCAGGAGCCCTTTGTTGTGCTGGCTGGGCACAGCCAGAAAAGGCTGGGAGTTTTCTTCTGTGATCTGATTTTGCTGTGATTTGGTTTATTTCTGCTGTAAGTGGTTTATAACAGGTAATGGGCAGGTGAAGGGAGAGCTTCTTTGCAGGCCTTGGGGGGTGTATTTGCTGTTCAACTCACTTCACTGCTCTCATTTTAAGGAGAAGATCCATGTCTGGAGAGAGGAATTCCTGCAGGCAGGGGCCAGTGCAAAGGGCATCCATGGGAATACCCCATTGTGCCTCTGCTCGGCAGTGTCTGGGCTGGAGCCTCCCCTGGCTCTGCACAGCCTCTCGCTCCAGGGGGTGAAGGTGTTCCACTGGTCTTTAAGGACAAGCTCTGAGAGGCTCCACTGTTCAAGCAGGATGATGCTGAGGGGATGTTTGGGCAGGGGATGGATGGAGCTGCCCACATGAACATAACCAGGAGCTGCTGCCACTGCCCCGCTGGGAAATGTGCTGGATTGAGGCTATGGGGGAGGGAAGGGAGGGTTTGCTCCTGGAGCAGTAGTTCCTTTAGGCTTCCTTTAGTGTTTCCCTGCTGCAGTGGCACAGAAGGTGCCTGTGTCCCCCCAGCCCTGGATCTGCTCCTTTCCTCTTGCTCTTAGGGCTGTAAAACACCCAAGAGACTGAAGTGACCTTGAACACACCCTGTGCATTGGGTGGGTCCAGTTTGGACCTGGATTCTCCTCCATGGAGTGTTCAGCTTCCAGCAAGAATTCCAGATTTCAGGGGTTGTGCTGGTTTTTGCATCCACAAGGCAGCAGGATGAGGTGTTACATGTCTTTGTTCAGTTTAGCACATCACTGAATTTTGAGATCTCAGTATCATTTCTAGGAATAAAGTAATTTTTAGGCTGAATCTATAATGGCTTAAACTGCAGCCTCGTATGTTCCAATCGATTTAAGGGAAACCCACATCATTTGGTTTCTGCTTAATGAAGTTATAAAGTCTTATTGCAAATTAGTTACAAATCCATTTATTCTGGTTTGGAGGTTGTAAGAAGCAGCTGCAGCAGGAGGGGGAGCAGGGCAGATTTTGGGTTCTCAAACAGAACTACCAGGGTGTCTGTGGGCTCCAGCCCCAGCACGCAACCCTCCCAGACCCGTGTGGGAGCAGAGAAGGGAGGAAAAGCACTTCAGTTATGGGCTGTGCTGGGAACCAGCAGCTCCAACAGCACTGGGACTTCTCTGTCCTGGCATAAAGCAAAGGAAACCCACCCTGGGGGATGTTGGTAAATACAGATACAATTATTGTGCGTGTATATGCAAGAAATACGTGGAAATGCAGTGAGTCTGTGCCTCACACACCAGCCCAGGGAGCTGGGAAACCCGTGGGCATCAGTAAATGGGTTGAGTGGTGTCTGTGATACTCCAAATAGATTCCCTAACACCAAATGCTCCTTTAAATCCTCCTCAGCAGCACAGCCAGGGGTGCCTCTGGTGCCCCCTGTATTTCTGAGCACTTTGGGGTCCCTTTTGCCACAGGGACCCATCACACATGGCCCTGGGGACCCTCCCTTTGCACTGTTTCACCCTGAGTATTCCGGATTTCTCTCAGGACACAGGGCTGTGGGGTGGGTGTCCAGCAGGACAATTGCCATGCCCATCCTTGCAGGAAGATCCACCTGCTCAGCCTTGGTGGGGTAAGTGGAAGAGCCCGTGTGGAGAGTGAGAAGAACAGCCCAGCTGCCCCCAAAAGGCAGTGCAGGGCTTTGTCTGTGCTGCTGCTTCGAGGGCAGGCCAGGCCAGGCTGGGGGTTCCTCCAGGCATCCCCCAGGGCACTGCCTCCTGACAGTGAAAATAACTTATAAATTCTATTGTCACAGCCTTCTAGCTTGACAAACCTGCTTTAAAATGCAAAAGCTTTTAGGGAATAGTATTCCCTTATTATTATTATTTTTTTTTTTAGAGAATTAGCTCAAAGTTCACATATTTTACTGTTGAAAAACCTGTTTTAAATAAGGACTAGGCCTGGCTGCTACACAGCAGTGGCCTTTAGAAGGTGCCAGATTTGCTCAGGAGAGAAAGGCAGTATTATTTACCCCCGGGAATTATATACTGGCTTCTTGGGATACTTACATATCCTGATGAAGGCAGAGAGGCTGAAGTCTGTCTATATAAATGTCATCCAAAGGCTGCTTAATGTAATTAGCAGGAGTAAGGCAGTGGAGCTCCACTGAAGTCAATTGAGTTGCTCCCCCCTAATTGGGGAATTTGTCATCAAATTCTTAGTTTGCTGGCTGAGGGCTGGAAACATGCCATGTATCTGTACACTAAAACAGTCCCTGTAGTGGGACTGTAGTAGGTTTCATCCTTCAGGGAAGTCAAACAAGGAGCTGTGTGCAGCCTCAAAGTAGTGATGATAGTTATCAAGTATTATTAAATAGAAGCTATTGCTAAGAAGATAGTTAATAAGTATTAATTGATGGTGAAGTTTGATTCTGATGGAGGCTGGAGACCTCGGTCCAGGGAAACCAGGTGTTCATTCCTTCTGCTTGTTTGGGTTTCTTTCTTTAGTTATTTGCCTCATGTTTTTACTCTTGTAAACAACAGTATTGGGAACAAGCTGGGGCCAAGTAGTGCCTAAAGCTGAGGCTGCTGTTTCTCCCTGCAGATTCCCTGCTGGAGATCGGAGGGATCAGCACACTGAGCCACGTGGACATGGAGCTGAGGCGGTGGACGTGCCATGAACCCCGTGGAGAGCAGCTGGTGGCAGAGACCTGCTGGTGTTTCCTGGGAAAAGCACCTTTTACTGGCCCAGCCAGGGAAGAAAGCGGAGTTGGAGGCAGAGAGGCCAAGGGACAGCACAGCTGGAGGATCTGGGGGACTTTCCCTGGCAGGACATCAGTTGTGGGAGCAGAACTGCTGCCCTGTGAGCCTCACTCTGCTGAGACCACCCAGACACTCCCAGTGAAAAGGCTCCTGGGGCAGAGAAAATCAGGGCAAAAAACGAGACATAATTAAAAATTAGGAGCTGGCCTTCAGCAAAGAAGATTAAGGTATTAGACTGAGGCAGAAGCTGCAGGGGCCACACGACAGCACTTCATTTTCGTCCCCAGGGCGGACTGAACTCCTGAGCTCTGCCCATTGGGTGGTGGGTTTGAGATTGTTGTGCAGGTACAAAGCTCTGCCCTCTTCACCTGCTCAGCCTGGGACCAGCATCCCTCAGTAATTACATTTCACCAACTGAGACAGAAGAAATACGGGCTTTTTCCTGTGAGCATCGATGTTTCCACGGAGTTCAGTTGGCAGTTCCCTTGTTCTGTAGCAGGAACGTGGATGTCTCCAAGCCTGCCTTGCCACCCTTCCCCTTGGCTGGGTAATAATGGACTTCCTTAGGAAAAGGGAGCGAAGGAACTTTGTCTTTCTATGGAAAGCTGGAATTTGACCTGGTGGGTTGTGAGAAGAAGACTCTGCTTAGCAAATCCATGTGAGGCACCCAGCGGATGGGCTGAGCCCAGAGGGCACGGTGCTCCTCCAGGCTGGGTGCTGAAGGTCTCCACCCAGGAGGACCCCGAGCAGCCTCTGCCCTCCCAGCCAGACAGCCCAACGCTGAGCAGCTGCTGGTGAGTCATTGCTCTGAGGAGCTCCCTGCCAGGAGTCTCCACGTGGTTGGAATTCTTTAGAATAAGAAACAACGACAGAAACTCAGAATTCTGGTTTCTGCAGTTGTTTCTCCATGCACTTTGAGTACCACAGTGGGCTTTGCAGGGCAGCCCTGCCAGGGCCACATTTGTCCCAGGTAACTGCACATGCATTTGATGGTTCATCAGTGCAGAAGGCATTTATGTTGAGTTGCCAGCCATGGAAACTCCACTTGCTCCCTGGAAGAGGCTGCTGTGACTCATGCACCGTGACAAGTGCAGAGGCACAGGAGCTGCCTCTTCCCTGCCTTTGCATCTCCCACCCCCAGCTCTGCTGGGGCTCTGCTGGCTGGGTAACTGGGCACAGCACGTGGAGCCCCTTGGCAAGCTGTGAACCACAAGAGGTGCCCAGCAGCCCCAAACCCAGTGCCAAGCACCGTGTCCTCCCAGGACACGATGCTGTTGGGTGTTGGTTGATGGTTGGAGTTGATGACCTTAAAGGTCCTTTCCCACCCTAATGACTCTGTGATGCTCCAATTCCTTGTGTCCAGTGCAAAGCTGTCACTTGTGCATTGCTTTGTCACCTGGGCTGTAAAGATGCCCAGGCTGCAGTCGGGTGTTGTGGCATCAGCAGGAGGAGCTGGGTGGTTCTCAGGAGAGCTGAGTTGTGCTCAAAGCTCCCATGACTCCAACACTTGTGGAAGTTCCAGCAGCTACTTTGCTACTTCTGCTCAGCAGGCAAAGAGCAGAAAGTGGGAAGAAACTTGTGCTGCTTTATCCTCTTCCTTTGTGTTCCTACTGCTGAGATAAAAACTGGCACTCTGAGCTTTTCCTGGTGGGTTTGGATCCTCTGGTAGGTGGAATGGAGTTCTTTGCTGATGGGTTATTTTCTAAGTTGTCTTACAGAGTACTCACCACGAGCCAGGTCTAATGAGCAGAGCGTGGCTTTGTTTGGGTCAGTTTATGTATGGAATTGGGGAGAGGGTATGATTTGTGCATCTGAGGGGGCTGTTTCTGACAGCAGAGATGTGTGATTTGCTGACCAGCAGTACTAAAGGGCAATAACAGCTCTGGTGTGCAGCAGCTGCCATTTGTCCCTTGTTGAAACCTCTGCTTTTCACCAAATTAGCTACAAAGATTTCCAGGTGGATTTTCAGCCAGTATGAATTGCTGCAAGAACTCTGAAGTCCTGGCAGGTTTGTGATCCTGTGTCAGCCAGTAATTTGGCCCCTACTTGTCAAAAAAGAGTCAAGGCTTATGTCTGTGATGGGGGAAAGTTATTAGTGACTGAAAATTGCTTCCTGTGCTTTTTCTGCTTCTCCCCTTGACAGTAAATAACAGCAGAGCACTCACAGAGCTGTGAGAGCAGGAGCTGATAAAAGCAGGAAGGAAACAGCCAAAAATACAGGTGCCAGAAGGAAACCCCAGGGGGGGAGCAATATTTACCCTCCCCTGGCAGGGCACATGGCCCTGTGTGCCAGGGGGCTGCAGTGGTGGGGCTGAGTCTTTGGGAAGGGATGGGATGGAAAAGACCTAATATTGAGGAAAGCACTTTCCCAGTGGAGATGGGGTGTGAGGTTACGGGCAGGGAGCCCCAAGATTTAGAGTTCTCCAATCCTTCTGTCCAGGTGCCCCTGTGTGTGTGTGTCTGTGCATCCCCCACCCAGGGCTGGGTGAGTCTGTGCAGGATTACACTCTGACATTATGGAGGAGAGGCTGAGTTTGTGCTGGGGCCACAGATTTCCCCCTGGAAGTTCTGTGTGGATACGAGGAAAACCTTCCTCACTGTGAGTGTGCCACTGCACTGGGCAGGCTGTACAGAGGGTATGGTGAATCCTTCTCTGGAGATATTCAAGCCCCTCCTGGACATGATCCTGCACAGCCTCCTCTGGGAGGCCCTGCCTGAGCAGGGGGCTGGACTGGATCTTTCTCACCATCTTAAATTGGTGGGGCAGGGTTAGGTGGGATATTGGGAAGGAATTGCTGGCTGGGAGGGTGGGCAGGCCCTGGCACAGGTTGGGCAGAGAAGCTGTGGCTGCCCCTGCCTCCCTGGGATTGTCCAAGGCTGGGTTGGACAGGGCTTGGAGCAACCTGGGACAGAGGGAGGTGTCCCTGCCCATGGCAGGGGGTGGAATGAGATGGGATTTAAGGTCATTCCCCACCCAAACCAGTCTGGGATTCTATACCTTAACCTGTGATTCTACTGGAAACCAGGGAGAACCTCTGCAGGTAGGGCTGGTACAGTCCAAGTGGGTTTTGTCCCCAGGCAGCCTCAGGACAAGCAGCAGTGTGGTGCAGGGTGCTCTGGCACTGCCCAGCAGGCTCCAGAATTGGCCCTGGGGACAGAACTGGGAGCTGCCCATCAGAGCCCCAGCACTGGGGGGAGCTGGGGCTGCCTCTCACTGAAGGAGAGGAGAGGAGAGGCTCTGTCTGACGTCAGTGAGAATTAAATCGAATCCCTGGAAAGGCTCCAGGATGAAAGGGAGGGAATATTTCACAACCAATAATTTATGCAGGAAATGTGGTTTCTTCTCCTACTCGAGGCTTGCCTGTGAAATGGGAGAGATGACTTCAGCTGTGTTGTTGTTTGAGTTTGTTCAGTTAAGCTGAGTGAGGCTTTGAGGCTCAGGTTTGTTTTATAGAGTTTATGTATGTGATACTTAACTCTCGGAGAGCCTCTCCTGCTTTGGTGAGGGCTGAATTAGCTCAACTGTGCCACGCTGCTGATCTTTGTGCCCTGATTGAATGCGTGTAATACTGGCAGGGCTTGACCCAAATCTCTTCTTCATCTCTTGCTTTTGGATTAAGCCCATGATGGAGAAGAGGCTTGAAGAAATTCTTGTCATAGATGCTTAAGTCGCTCAAGAAAAGGACGAGGCAAAAGCAACGGGGAGGTTTGAGTAAACACTGAGCATGTTTTATATCACTTCAGAGTCATGTGAAGCAGCTGAGGTTTCTTGAGAATGAGGCTGCTGTGAGAGGCCCTGTAACACAGGGAGAGGGTCTTCCAGGGAGCTGGGGGGTGACAGGGTGTCCAGCCACACCTTGGCTCCAACAGCCTTTCATCAAGGAAAGGAAAACAGCCAAGGAGAACCTCCAGCACTTAAAGCCAGACTTGCACCTATGCTGTAGTCTCCTTAATTTGGGCAGGTAACAAGCAAAGGGTCTAATTCTGTTGAGACAGCTCAGCATCCTCAAACCAGGGCATGTGACACCCCCAAGGAACCATGAGTTGGTTTAAGCAGGCCACGAATAATTAGAGCTGGGAGACTTGAAATGACTGTAAAGAAATTATAATTATTCTTTATAAATTTTAATAAATGGTTTATTTAAAAGAAAAAAGGGAAAACTCACTTGTAATGAAAAATTGCTTGTTTAGGGAGCAGCCTCGTTGCAAAAGGGCAGGGGAGAAGGAGGGAACTTGGACTCCTGGTGACTGTCACCCTGAGCAGGGACAATTGCTGCTCCAGCCAGAGGTGGTTCCATCGTCCCATTCTCCCAGTTCTGAGCTGCTGCCAGTCTTAAGGAGTTTAAACATTAAGCGATGAATTTAACCCTAAAGTACCTTTTCTAAGCAGGGCCACTAAAACTATTGTGCTCAGCTCTGACTCTTCCAAGGGTTTTCTCTTTCCCTTTAGCCAGGGAAATAAATGCAATCACTGAGGTGCTGCTCTAAACTGCACTGCTCATTTTAATAACCTCTCGCATTAATTAACATTCATCCAGCAGGCAAAGGTGTGGTGGGGAGAATAAGGGAGTTCTTATGATCAGTCCTCTGGGAAAAAGGTATCATAATTCCAGCTCGTGAATGCTGTGTTATCCATTGAAAAATATTGCCCTGTTCCCTCCTCAAGAGGAGAGTGAAAAGAGAAGGAAGAAGGGTGGTCACATTGCAGTTGTTTCTAATTCAAATGCAAAGACTCTTGGTGGCACTGAGGGTTTGGAACAGAAAGTGGCTTCACCAGTGATAGGACCTCCTTGTCTCCAGGGAATTTATCCCTGTGGTCTGGAATAGCTGGTGTTCCAGTGGCAGATTTTAAAAACTCTCCACTGACAACATCTGTGAGTCCCTGAGAAGTGATTCCCAGAAAAAGGAGCGTTTCATTAGGACGTGCACGTTTTTATGCTGAGTTATCAGATTTGCTCCTTCCAGAAATGAATAAGGAGTTGATGTTTGGGGCAGTGCTGATAATTATACAGCACTCAAAATTCTGCTGGAGTGGGAATGGACAGGAATAGACAGGAATAGACATCTGGCCAGGAATAGAAAGCACTGTACAAACCCCTGCTGATGCTCTCCATCCTCTGGCACAAGACTTGTCCCATGAATGCCTCACTTCCCAGGCAAAGGCAGCTTGGAGGGGATGTTGTGCAGCCTGGAAAGCACCAGACCTGCAGTTTGGGCTGCTGGGCCCTCTCTGGGACCTGGGGCTCTGGGGGCTGGGACAGCAACCACCTGAAGGACAAAGTGGCTCCCATTGTTAGTTTTGTGAAGTGTCTTTTTGGCTGCAAATTCAAAGGAAAAAAAAGGGAAAGATTCCTATCGCAGAGTGTTCCCTGGTAGTTTTTTAAATGGTAATTTTGTGGAAGGTTCAATATTTCACAGAAGTTAGAGAAAATACATCTTGTTCCCAAAATGCTCTGTAGCATCCTAAGGAGGGAAGCAGGGAAAAATATTGCCTAGTAAGTGATAATATATCAAGGTTTCTTTGCTCATTATCAGCATAAGAGACATAATATACATAAAATGTAGGTCAGAGCATCCCATTTAACACCGTATTTATCCTTGGCGTGAGAGGCAACTGCAAAACAACACATGCTCTGATAAGAAACTGCAGTGGCAAAAAGTCTCCTCTCTGAGATAAGCAAATGTGCCTCCTTTCTCCACGGGTGCTTTTTGGGGGGTGCCAGCCCCTCGTGCCCTGCCTGCTCCTGAGGCTGCGGGGAGGGCTGGGGTGAAAGGCCCTGTTTGAGCAGTGACCATGGGGGAGTGGAGGAGCTGAGGGAGCCAAGGGGCACCTCCAGTGGTGAGTGGGCAGGAGGATAAATCAGCCCTGGGGAGGGCAGGGCAGGCAGAGGGGACAGCAGTGCCCTCCCTGTGCTGGAGTGTGGGGCAGAGCAGAGCAGCCCAGACTCATCTTGGCATCACAGAACAATTCTGGTTGGAAGGACCTCAAAGCCCATCCCATCCCACCCCTGCCATGGGCAGGGACACCTCCCACTGTCCCAGGGTGCTCCAAGCCCCATCCAACCTGGCCTTGGACACTCCCAGGGATCCAGGGGCAGCCCCAGCTTCTCTGCCCAACCTGTGCCAGGGCCTGCCCACCCTCCCAACCAGCAATTCCTTCCCAATATCCCACCTAACCCTGCCCTCTGGCAGTGGGAGCCCCTCTCCAGCCTGCCCAGGTGCCTCTGGATGCCATCCCTGCCCTCCAGCCCCTCCTGGGCTGATGGGAAACTTTAATGGGAGAAAGGAACCCACCAAAAGCAGCACATTGTGAAGCACCGGCTCAACACCCGCCACTTTCCACCCAGGAATGCACAAAGACCCAAAAATACAACTTATTGAGGTGGGAGCAGCTCTGAGCTGGAGAAAAATGAGGACACTGAGTGTGTGTAGCCAATTTTCAGACATCTACGCAGCGACTCCCTGTCCCTGCGTGGATCACAGGGATGTTTTTAGGCACAAGCTCATACAGGAAATATTCCCGCAGAAACTCGCTGGACTGCTCATAAAATTAGAAATATATTCTCAGTTTTGCAACATCAAAGCTTCAGCCTCATGTTTTCACCTCTAGTTTCTGGATAAATATAGAAGCTGTTTTCCTCCAATTTTTTTTTCAGCTTAATTTAAGTTTTCTTGAATTGAGTAAAGAATGAGGCTTGTTCCCTCTAATAGGGAATGTAGATCATGGAATGAGTTCGAAGGGGCTTTCCAGATGGAAAGGGGAGTGTGTATATATATATATGTATATATATAATGAAAAATTCAAATTATGTGGGTGCCACAGTTGTAAAAATAAAGCCTGGCAAATAATTGAGTGTGAAAAAGGGAGGAAAAAGTCAGAATATGTCAGTAAAAATTCTCTCTCTCTAAAAGGGGGGACTAAAGGGTGAGATGCTGTGTGTTCACAGTGACTGCATCCAAGGTGCTGGGGAACCCGTTCCCAGATTTGCTTGGGAATGATCCTATGTAAAGACTTTCCTCCTTGCCTGTGGCATTTTCATTTTTCCCAGTTAATTTCCCCCTGGAAATCTTGCTATTCCAGTCAGTTTTGTGGGGGAAGAAGGAGCCTGCAAGGCGCTCTGAAAGCTCTGCAGTTGCAGGGTAACATATTCCTTGTGCCTGACAAAAACCTGCCCAGCTCAGCCTTCTGCAGTTTGCTGCATTCCACCTCATTTCTGACCACTTGGCCTTTTTTTCTCCTTTTCTCCAGCAGGCCTGGGGAGGGCAGGGTGGTGGCTCCCTCTGCTTCCCTGGGCACTTCATTATTTGATGTCTTGACCTGCTCTGAGGAACTTCCACACATGAAAAGTTCAGCCAAACCACCACAAACACGCCCTTGGTCCCCTCTGCTCTCAGAGGCCACAGGAACACCCTGAACTCAGCCCCAGGGGTCACTGACACTGTGGCCTTTGCTCTCTTGCCTCATTTGTGGGTTTTTATACCTTTATGTAGCTCTGTGTGAAGGTATTTTTGAGCTCTGCAGTCTCTATTTCTGTCCTTAACATCATGTTTTGATCCAGGTCCCCACTTTCCATGTCATGCCATTAGTTTTTTTTCACCCTTGCCATCGCTGCTGCCCTTTCCAAGGTTGGATTTTACTCACCAGCTCATCCTGCTCATTGGGATTAAACACCTATTTGTGTATTTGGAATTACCTTGATGTTTGTTTTGCACATTGATTCAAAACTAGCAGTGATTTCCTAGTTCCCAGCCATGCCCCAGCCATCAGCCATGAGCATTCCAGTTGGATGGGGGTCACTGGAACAGGTTGCCTGGAGAAGCTGGACACTTAGGAAGGTGTCCTGCCCATGGCATAGGGGTTGGAATGAGCTTGAAGGTCCCTCCCAACCCACACCACTCCATGGTTTGTGGTGCTGTGGATGTGACTCCACCAGTAACCAGTAACCCCGGGCCTGATGCTCCCCTGGCTTTTCAGCTTCTTTCTGCTTGTTCTTGGGCTGTGTGAGGGGGTGTTCCACAAGGCCAGTGCTCCCTGCCTGCTACAGCCAGTATTTTAGGCTATTCCTGGCATCCCATGTAATATTAATCCTCATCCATATTGTACCACCTCGTGTCTCCTGTATGGGCTCCAGCCCAGCATTCTGTGGCTCACTCACTAGGACACATCTCATCCATGTCTGCACTCCTGACACCCCGTGGGGCAGAGGAGAGAGAGCAGCACCTTCTCTTCTCCTTCTTCAGTCTTTCCTACACTCTTTCCTCCCTCATCCCCCACCCTCCTATTTACCAGTTTATCATTTCTGGTCAGGCTTCACCTGCAGCAACTTTCTGATTATTGATCAGCATCTCCTGCCCCCTCCTGTGCTGCTCTCATTGCTTAATTACTTTGGAGATGCTTAAGTGGCTCTAATTCTCTCATTCCTATGCAGAAGGCCCTCCAGTTGATCTCAGAAATGCCAAGGGAACAGCCTGGGCACTAATTGCTTTTTTTGCTCGTGCTCCTCACTGCTCTGGTTTTCAATAAATCATTCCCAGTGTCCACCCCCAAAAAGGCACAAAACAGGGGTGTTTCTGCAATGGGGCGAGGGGTTGGGCTCTTCTCCCAGGGCACAGGGACAGGAGGAGAGGGAACAGCCTCAGGCAACAAGGCCAGGGGCAGGCTGGATCTTTGGGAAAAGATAAAGTTTTCTCCTGAACTGTGTCAACAGATCCCTTTCCCAAATTGTAGTGCCCAGCTGGCATCTTGAGTCCCAAATGTCCCTGGAGTTCTCCTGGGTCTCCCTCCATCACTAAAATTGCTGTAACTGTTTGGGTCCTGCTGGTGTGAAGAGAAGGCTCCAGGCAGAGCTCAGAGCCCCTTGCAGGGCCTAAAGGGGCTCCAGGAGAGCTGGAGAGGGGCTGGGGACCAGGCATGGAGGGACAGGACACAGGGAATGGCTTCCCAGTGCCAGAGGGCAGGGATGGATGGGATATTGGGAAGGAGTTGGTGGCTGTGACTTCAGCCTGGCCTAGTGGAAGGTGTCTCTGCCCATGACAGGGAGTGGAACAAGATGGTCTTCAAGGTGTCTTCCAACCCAAATCATTCCAGAACTGTCTGATAACAGCACCCTGTGTCTCTGCAGCCCCACTGGAGTGGGGATTTACAGGAGCTGGGCATGAGGAACCTCAGCAAGTCCACAGTGAAACCCTCACTGATGACTGGATTGCCATGTGTTTTTCTAATGGGCTGCAGGGAAGTAAACAGATGTGCTAACATGAAAAATCAAGTTTCCTTTTAATGAAATGTTTATTCACAGCAAGTTTAATATGAGTGTTAAATTGATCTGTGGCATTTTTTCCCATCAAAAATTAATGGGATGCACTCTTTGCTTCTGTGCACCAAAAGCATCTTCTAATTAATTGGGAGATAACCACTGTAAACCATCACTCAGACAGTCCTGGGCCATTAGTTTTGTTAAGTGCACAACCACTCAATGAATAATTAATAATGATTTATAGTGGTATTAGACTACTACTGATGTATCAGTGTTGCAGAGCAGGTAACAGTTTGGTATTTATTGCTGGGAAGCAATGAAAGTTAGGAATGAAATATAAAGTGGTTCCTGCACATCTGGTGGCTGCATTAAGATCTGACTTCACACCTACATGGTGAGACACAGGTGCCACGTTGGGCTTTGTAGGAGCCCCAGATCTGGCCAGAGATCTGAACAAACTCTTCCCCAAACTTGGTCTGACATGGAAATGAACCAGTGGCTTCTCTGCACAAGCTCAGGTGCCGTCGCAGGTCCTTGCAGTGCATGGCAAAAATTAATGCGGGCTTTAGAACCAACTTACTGTGCAGCTGGAGGGCAGAGAGGGGCTCCTTGCATGGCAGCCAAGGCAAGGACCAGCACCCCAGGTTCCCACCGGAGCCACCCCCTGGAGAACAGACCCGTGCTCTGCTGCCTCGCACAAGGCAGGAACGTGCCTGGCTTGCCAACATTAATATTGATTAAAGAGGTTTATGACTAAGTGTGAGGAGGAAGCAAAATCCTGTGCAGCACTCCGAATCATTCCCAGTGCTTATTTTTAGGCCAGCGTGAGAGAATTGATTTCCACGGAGCCCTTAAAGGGTGGCAGAGCCAAGGCCCGGGTACTGCACCCTGTTGCTGGCAGCTTGGGGTGCTGAGCAGCCCTGGAGCACACATACTGGAGCTGCAGCCTGCCTTCCCTGCAGGAACAAACACTGAGACCTTGTGGCCATTCCACTGCTCCTTTCTCAAGGCTTTCTGCTCATCGGCACCTGTGGAAGCCCTAATGAAACCAGATCGGCTGAAAAGCAAAACTAGTCAATAGGATTGAACAGGGGAAACCCCTCCAAAAGCTTCTCCCCATGTGCTTGTTTGCCAAGCTGGGGCTTTTTTTCAGATGTTCACACACAACAAGCTGAAATTAAGGAACCCTTCAAATATCTAACGTGGAACATTCCAGCCTTCAAAATATTTACCTTGGGAAGTTGTAAGATACTGAAAATGGGGCTTAGAGTGAAAGTGTGATGGTGATGTCTAAGCCAGAAGGAGAAGCAAGTGGGAGGACATCCACAAGGACTGGAGTTTGCACCATTGGGATCACAGAATCCTAGAATGGTTTGGGCTGGAAGGGACCTTTCACCCCCTGCCAGGGGCAGGGACACCTCCCACCAGCCCAGGTTGCTCCAAGCCTCGTCCAACCTTGGACACTTCCAAGGATGGGGAGTTAGAGGTCCCTGTGCCAGAGCCAAGCCACACAGCCAGGGTCAGGGGTACATCTTTATCCCTGTTTCCCTGTGCATTGTGTCCTTTCCACCATGGCCATCCCATCCATCCCATCCATGGTCTCCTGAAGGGGATTGGTGTTGCAGTTCATTCCTGGGTTTGGAGCCCAGCCCGGTCACTTGGCCTGTCCTCACCCCCCTTCAGCCACCTGCCTTTCATGGGACCCATAAAGGGAGAAGGCAGCAGTGCCCACCCTTCCCCTGGTGCTGTGATATTTGTCGTGAGGGCCCTCTGGGATTTGCCCTGTCCCTTCCATGCCCACTCCGAGGGCAGCAGCTCTCCTGCAGCAGAGCCCCTCCTGCAGCGCCGCGAGCGGCTGATTCAGCGGCATGGAGCTCTTCCAGCCCGGATTGTCTCCCTCCGTTGTCAGGGAGGATGGGCTGAGCTGAATTTTAACAAACCCACTTCCCTGCCAGCTCCTTCAGCACCAGTGGCAAAAAATAAACGGCGAGTTTCAGCCTCAACATGAATCACACGCCGCTGGCCAGAGTCGTGTCTTGGGAAGGTGCTGTGGATCTCCTGGTCTTCAGCTACCCACGAAGATCATCTGAGGGTCAAACGAGGGGACAACTCCTGCTCTCTCAATGCACCAAAAAAAAAAAAAAAAAAGAGATATAAAAGGCATTTTTTGCACCTTCATGTGTTTGGAAACACTCCTCCTCCCATCCAAATGTGTCTTAGATCCCTTTGCTTTGGGGTTTTTTTAATTCTTTCGGAACCCTGAAGGTCTGACTGCTCTGGGAAGGCAGTGGCTGCCATCCAGCAATCCAAAAGGGAACTATGTAAGATTTAAAGAAAAAAAAGGGGTTCAAATGCAATTAAAAGTCAGTCCCTGTGGTTTCCCGAGGTAGGGAGCACGTTTTGGAGGACGCTGGCATCTCTCCAGCTCTGGGGTTTCTAAGGAAGGTGTTTACCTGAGCTCACAGCTCTCATTTTTCAGCGAGGCCAAGGTGACGAGCTGTTTCTTGAGGCAGAAGCCACATTTGTGTGAATAAGTTGAGTTCTCCCCATAGGCCATGGGTGGTGCCCCCAGAGTGTTCTGCATCTCAAGCACCAGCACCCACCAGCTGATTGATGGTTGGGAGGGGAACTGCACCCAGCTGCTCATCACAGAACAAATGAGGGCTCTGTTGGAGCCACATGTTGCCTTAAAGCTTGCAGCCAAATTTAGGTGGAGGTGAAGAAAATATCCCTGTTCTTGCAGGGAGCTTTTTTGCAATGAAAAATCACCTGAGGTGGGGTCAACTGCCTGTTCCATCCCGTCCCATCCCTTCACAGGGCTTGTGTGGCTGCTCCAAAGGCTGTTCCATGAGGAGACCTGAAGGTCTGTTTGAGTTAACAGTGACTCATCCTATAGAAGAGCTTTCCTGTGTCCCTGGGACTACTGAAGCTCCAGCCCTTTGGGGTGAGGGCTGGTGCAGCACTGGGTGACCCAAGGTCATATGTGCTCAGCTGAGTTTAGGAGTGACAGAAGTCCAGGACGTCTCCTGGTGAAGAACTGTCCCAAAATCCTGACCCAGCTCTCCCAAAGTTTCTGTGCAGACCTCAGTTATCATCACTGGCCATCCTGTTGTATCCATGTATCCGTCCCACTCTGCAGGACTCAGTCATCCTCCCTCCTGGCACTTTGCTGAGGGAGTGAAGAGCCTTTGGAGCAGAGAAGGGCAGTTCCTGCAGTGTCAGCAGAGCACTGGGCAGCACTAAAGCACCAAAACCTAACGTGTTCCCATGGCCACATTCCCTGGAGCAACCGGGACAGCACAGCCCATCACATCCCAGTCTGCAGCACAGGGACCCCCAATGTCCCTCCCCAACCATCCCACTGGCCCCCCATTCCCAGGATGTGCCTCCTTGTGTCCTGTGAGTGCATCCCAACAGTGCCTTAGTGTGAGCCCGGGCAAGGAGCACCCGGCGTGGGGCCCTGGGGTGGGCGAGGTGCAAACACCCTTTGACTGCTGGGGTTGTGTCCCTGGGGCCACCCTGGAGGAGCAGGAGTGTGTCACCGCGTGGGTGACAAAGGCAGAGCAGGCTCGGGAGCGTGTGAAGGCTGTCGATAGAGGGATAAATGCAGTAAATGGCAAGAGCGCTTCCCTTTGTTCTGCACTTTTGATGTTCTGTTTAAATCAAGCATGAGCTCGACGTCTGCTCGATTTTACTTTTGAACTGTAATTAAGGGAGACCAGAGCTCTCTGGAGTGTTGTCAGCTGCTTACTTTTGTGTGCTGGCTCATGTTGAGATGTGTCGTGTGCTCCCGGCGGAGCGCAGGGGATACAGAGCCAGGTTCTCACAGCCCCACCGAAGCTGTTTGTGAACCACAACCATCTCCAGGCGGCTCCTGGAGCTGTGCTCGCTCCGGGCCAGCTGCAGGAGTCTGTCTGTCCCAGGGGCTCCTTGCACAGCTCTCCCATTAGGAGAGCAGGTGTTTGGGGCTTCTCCTCGGGGGGAAGAGGTGTTCTTTCTGCCCTTGGGCAGCCAGACAGTGTTGGGGTGTCTTGAAGGACACAAGAGACTTGGGGAGCCCTGGTTTTGCTGCAGCTCTTGGTGGGACATGGGAGGGGACAGAGGTGTGGTTGGTGCCACCAGCCCTGAGGGATGGGGTGAGGGAGCAGCTCCTCACCCTGGTTTGGTACTGCAGGACTGGGGTGGTGGGGCTGTGTCCTTTCTGTCCCCACAAAATTGTCCCAAAGGGGCCAACAAGTCATGAGAGGGGCTGGCAGGAGCTCTGTCTGCAATGCTGTGTTGTGGCCCTCGTGCCTGGGGTCTGTGAGGCAGAAACACATGTAGGACCTTTGCTGTGCACGTTTTTGGGGTCTGGGTTTTGGGGTTGTCTTGTTTTAGTAGGAAATGCTGATTTTCACGTGGTGGGAGGTTGTTGGGAGCTGCCCAGGGAGCCTGGGATGGCATGTCAGTGGCAGGCACACTGAGCTGGGGAGGGACACTGCACCTGCTCCCCCTGAAACTGGGATTGGCTTTACACTTCAGCTCAGGGCTGCAGCCTGGAACAGCATGGGGCTCCCCAGAGGCCTCAATGCAGAGCCAGGAACAGACAGATTGAGGTCCCTGGTAAGCCTAAGCAGAGGATTTTCAAGGTCTCTCTTCCTTGACGAGAAATAAAGAGCTGGTGGGAGCCCAGCTTGCAGAGATCAGTGCTCCAGGACACTGGTGTCGGGGGTGAGAGGAGCAGCCCCTGAGCCTCCTCAGTGGAGAGTGAATCATAACTCTGGTCACACCTTCATGGAAGTGCCTTCAGGCTCTTTTGCTGTCCAGCAACACTCTGCTGTTGTTTCCCTGTGCTCTGGCTGTACTTTGCATTTTTTCATTAATTGAATGCTTTTGCTTGTGAGGAAGTTCTGTGAACTCCTTATTCAGCCCCTGGCTGTGCCAGGTCCGGGAGCTGTGGAACCTCCTCGGGGGCTGAGGCTGGTCAGGAGGGGCTCCAGCTCAGCTCCATGGATGGCTCCAGCATGAGCTTCCCACCCT
This sequence comes from Anabacerthia variegaticeps, assembly GCA_035583185.1. Taxonomy (NCBI): domain Eukaryota; kingdom Metazoa; phylum Chordata; class Aves; order Passeriformes; family Furnariidae; genus Anabacerthia; species Anabacerthia variegaticeps. Next base: position 13,390 of record JAWWEW010021789.1, on the reverse strand, counting down.
ATGGCTTGCAGGCAGTTTGTTATTTCACTGCTACTGCCAATGTGGCTATTTCACAAAATTAAATACAGGGAATACCAAATATCACAAATCCAGTCCCATATGATCCAGGATGATTTTGCTGCTGTTGTTCTACTTTGGTTATGGTTTTCATTTCAATTTTCACATTCTGATCTTAGTGCTTCTGCCCTGCTGCAGAATGTGCAATTTATCACTTACCTGTCAGTTGAAAACCAGGAGGAGTAACGGGAATCATGAGAGAGAACAAGGAGTTTTGAGCTGGAGAACTTGTGACAAACCAGTTAAGAAGGAAAGGGGGAAGGCACCAAATATAAGGGGCTCAGACTAGAAGGGTGGGCAGGCCCTGGCACAGGGTGCCCAGAGAAGCTGTGGCTGCTCCTGGATCCCTGGAAGTGTCCAAGGCCAGGGTGGATGGGGCTTGGAGCAACCTGGGCTGGTGGAAGGTGTCCCTGCCCGTGGCAGGGGTGGGACTGGATGGACCCTCCAGCCCAAACCGTTCTGGGATTCTGTGATTTCACCTGTCACATCTAGGGTGGCAATGACATTTTGGGAGGCCACTTTCACTCTTGTGAAGGTTGTGCTCTACACAGTGATGGAGGGGGAGGGCAGGAGAGCACGGGAGAAGCTGCAGGGAAGGAAGGAGATGGAAAATGCGGTGCCTTTCAACTAAAAACTGTTGGTGGTGAGCACTGGTCACACTCTTGGTCACCCCAGGAGACCAGGCTTGATCCTCCCTCCTTCCCAAGGCAGGATGGGGAGAGCCTTGCTGGAGCACCAGAGGACTCGGTCCCTTACTTGACAGAGGCTGCAGGATGGAACTCTGTAAAAAAGGCTGTATAAACATCAAAGGAGATAAAAGTGAGGGCTCACACTCTTTGCACTCCCCAGCCATGCCCAGCCTGGGCCTGGGTACGTGCACCATGTGTCCCCCGTGGCAGGCTGGGGACACGGAGCAGCTAATGCAAGGCACGATCTCTTCCCATACTCACTTGCTATTTTTTCCTGGGGAAAATAAATTTTTTAAGTTTTTTTGCAGTGTCTGTCCTACAGCATGGACAAGAAAGGTTAGTTATAAATAATGTAGGGCTGCATTCTCTCCTGAGGGGAAGGAAAACACAGGGAGCCTCGGGAAGAGGAGCACAGCAGCACCCTCAATGGAAGGGGATGAGCTGAGGGAGCTGGGGATCCCTTCAGGCCACCCAAGCCCCTCTCCTGACCATGGGGAGAGCTGGTGGCAATGAACAGCCACATCTCCACAAGCCAACCCCAGCCCTCCCAGCAGCTCTGAGGCTCGTGAGGGCGATGAAAAATTCAGCAAAGGCAGAATCACAGAAGCCCAGAATTACTTAGGTTGGAACAGGACTCCAGAATCATCGAGTCCAACCATTAAAGCAGCATCTGAGCACAGAAACACTTAATTGGGCTGTGCCCTGGAAAGTGCTGGGAGATGAGCCCAAAGAGGAAGGCACCATCTTCCACCAGCTTTTTAATCAACTCATCCATTTTAGTTTGACTAGAAGAGAAGTGGTGAGCATTAGTGGAAGAAAATGCATTGTGTGGGGGAAACCAGAAAGGTTTTGCTCTGACCAGACAGGGAAACTACAGAGCTAGACAGGATCCATAATTGAGAGCAGCAACCAGAGCCCTGAACAAGGGTGAGCTGCTCCTGGGGGCTGAGTGGTCCTTCAGCTGTCACCAGTGTCCCTGGGACACACAGACACTCCTCAGGCATTCCACTCTTTGGGGCCGGTGTTAGGATAAATGTCCCCTGTCATGAGGAAGCTCTTGGGGAGGAAGGAGTTCTGCTGTGTAGGGCACATGAAACCCACTGTGCCCCCTGTGCCCCACGAGCTGCTGTGCTCAGAGGTGTATCCAGCGAACTTTAATGCAACTCTTGAGTTCTTTTACTGCTTTTTTTCTTCCTGAAGAAAGATCCATCAAAGGGGCATTGCCAGGAGAGCAGATCACAGCCCAACCCTGCCAAAAAATAGGAAGCCATGGCTTGTTCCAGCTCTGCTTGTGCCCACGCCGTGCCTGGTGATCTCCAGCTGGGAATTGCTTGTTCTGATGGACACCCTGGGATTGCTCCCTGTGGGACACGGAGTATTCCTGTCCCTGCTTGGCCACAAAGCTCCCCGTGGCTGCTGTGCCACCCCTGTGCTGCAGGAGGCTCTGGCTCTCATCCCTCAGCGATTCCTCGGGAAGTGACATGGTTTTGACAAAGAGCTCATCCCGGCTGTGTCTCCAGCCCCTTCCCCTTTCCCAATTTATGACCCTCTTTGCAGCAAACAAAAGAGTTAAGAGCTTTAATGCCATCCCTTCCAACTTTTACAGTCCGTAAATTGAACTCAGGGACTCCTTAGATGGCAAAACCCCCCATCCCTGCCTGGTTTGCAAGAGGAGATGGAGGAATTTGATCAGTGAATGATTTGCTCATGCCATTTTCCTTTAGCTGCCCTAACTGTCCCGGTGTGCCATACTGCACAATTCAGTGGCCCAGCACACGGGGTGTGCTGCTCTCTGAGCACAGCGAGGTGGTCCCACAGAGCCTTCCACAAATGGCTCCTGCATTCCCCTAATTATGGCCAGCCAGGGGAAGTGCTGGATCCTGCCTCTGGGATGGGCAATCCCGGATAGATGGACACACTGGGAAGGAGACACTGGAAAACAGGTCCAGAAAAGGGCCCTGGAGCCAGGGGGGACATCCCTGTGCTGGGGGGCATCAGGACAGGGAGGGGATTGTCGCACTCTGCTCTGCACTGGGTCCCTTCCAGCTCAGCACATCCTGGGATCCTGTGAAATCCAAATAGCTCAGTGTAATGAGGTGCCCGAGATGCTGCTGCTGCTGCTGCTGAAAATGAGAGGAGACCGAGGAGTTCCCGACTCCTGACATGCCCTCGGGATGGGCTGAGCCACAGTCCCCCCCACCACAGCCGCACATCGGGGTGGGGCACAGTGTGCCTGCTGCTGCTGCTGCACTGGGATTGCCCTGCCACTAAAGAGACTGACAAACCTCCCGTTCCTCTTGGATAATTTGAATGTATGACTGTCATTTTTAATACCTGGGCTTCTCCAGCTGAGGCTTCCAATTTTTTATTACCAAGAGCTGTACCTTTTTCCCCATTTTCTCTGGCAGATCTATCAATTCTAAGCTGCTTTCTTCCTCTTGGTTAATTGAAAATGTCAGTTACTGTATTTGATGGTAATTTTCCCCCTATTCTAACCCTGGCTGTGATAGTGATTGTTGTGAGAAGAGACTTTATCCTAAATCTAGTCATAAAGACACTGCAGAATTCTCTGCTGCTGCAAGTCAGTTGGGAATTCAGGAGAGCTACTCAGGCTAACAAGGATTTAAACCCCAGTTCTCACAGATCTAATACTTTGTAGGGAAAATACCGATATTTTTCCAATTTTATTTCATCTTGCTTTTAGTTTTGTACATTTTACATGTCTGCCAGAGCTGCTCTTATCTTTGTACAGAGATATTGAGCCCCAGGAAGTTAAAGGGGCCTGAGGAAGCAGCACCTGCTCTTCTTGAAGCAGCTGCACCAGAGCATTGAGTGCTGTGAGTCCACACTCAAAGCAGGGCCAGGAAGGGCCAGGGAGGGGGTTTGGCTCCACTGAATGCAGGAGCTGGAGCCAGACAGGCTGCCCTGCAGGGGGACAGGGCCCTGAGAAGACAACAGACACTGGGACTAGGCTGGGACGTGCTCCTTGGAGATGTTTGCTTCTCTGTTGTAGAGGGTGATTCATTAGGCATTTTCTAGATGGTTGAGGTTTGGGAAGATGGGTCACTTCCCAGCGTCCTGAGAAATCCAAACACAAGTCAAAGATCAACAAACAGCCTTTTTTTTTTTATCATATTACCTGTACCACGAGTTTCCAAAACCACTTCAGTGCTTTAAACCCCAGGGACTTACCAGGAAACTTAGGTGCTTATGGTTCCTCCCAAATGCCACCCACTGCAGTGCTGGGGCTCTCCCTCACAGAGCTGCCTGTCTGGGGGTGCCAGGGGACAGATGTGGGTGGCACGTGCCTGCTGGGGGAGTCGGGGCACGTGCAGTGGGTTATGGCTTATGAAAAATGTCCCTACTAAATGGAGTGAGGCTGTGATTTTATGGGGTATGAAATGCTGCTGACACACTGTAGCCTTCAGTGGAGACCACCATCGAGCAGTTATTTGCACCAGGAGCTTGGTGGAAACTGGATGTTTATCCCAGTCTGGGGAAATTCCAGACCTGTGAAGAGGGAACTGCTGAAACAGCAAAGAGCTCTGACCCCTCGGTGTCACTGGAGAGGAAAGTCATCCTCATGTCTGCCCAGGCTCCTCCAGCAGATTTCCACAGGCTTGGAGAAGCTCTGTGATCATATTCAGTACTTAATATTGTCACAGAATCATAGACTGGTTTGGGTTGGAGGGAACCTCAAAGCCCATCCCATTCCCTGCCATGGGCAGAGACACCTTCCACTGTCCCAGGTTGCTCCAAACCCCATCCAGCCTGGCTTTGGACGCTTCCAGGGATCCAGGGGCAGCCACAGCTTCTCTGCCCAACCTGTGCCAGGGCCTGCCCACCCTCCTAGCCAAGAATTCCTTCCCAATAGCCATTCTGAACTCCATCCCAGTGGAATTCCTCCATGGGTCTGCCTAAGGATTGATTTGGTCCAGGCACACCAACCCCGAGACTTTGCAGGGGAAGGGCTGGTTTTCTCTTCAACAGGTCACAGTCCCTTGAAATCTGTGACTAAATCCCCAAGGTGACCAGGTCACCACACCAGTGCAAAAGAATCCCAGAATCTGCTGAGCTGGAGGGATCCACCAGGACCATCCAGTCCAACCCTCAGCCCTGCCCAGGCCCATCCCCAAGAGTCACCCCCTGTGCCCCAGAGCATCATCCAACCCCTCCTGGAGCTCTGGCAGCCTCGGGGCTGTGCCCACTGCCCTGGGGAGCCTGCTCAGTGCCCACCACCTTCTGGGGGAAGAAGAGCCTTTCCCTGAGATCCCACCTGACCCTGCCCTGGCACAGCTCCAGCCATTCCCTGGGTGCTGTCCCTGGTCCCACAGAGCAGAGAGCAGAGCCTGCCCCTCCTCTGCCCCTCCCCAGGAAGGTGTAGACTAAAAGCTTTACTTTCCTATAAAAACAGCACCTGGGCAGCTGTCCAGGGGTTCAGCACGGCCTGGTCACACCCTGTGTGTGGCAGCTCCAGGTGCCCTCCTGGGCTCTGGGTGTCGTTGTCATTCTGATCCTTACCTGGCACCTCCCAGTGACATGATCCACTGAGCCAGTAATAGATTTGGGTAACAATAATGCAATTGCTGAGCCCGAATCTTTAACCAGCACAGCTCAGTGGGGAAACATTGACTGCAGATATGTTGTGCTGCTTCAGCTCCTAATAGTCAAAATACTGAATATTGACTTCTTCTTCTTGTTTAAAAAAAAAAGAATTAGTCATGGCATACTGTTGCCTGACAATTAATGTCTTTAATATATGAAAACACAGCATTGCATTGTGCAGGTTTGACACTTAACCAAAGTAATTAGTGGATGTAATAATGAATCTTATAATTTTTCCCCTCTGGATGAAACAAAGTAACTGTAAGTAATTTGTTAAAAATAGACATCTCCCCAAGGTGCTGATGCTTTGTTCAGTCTGGGAGTCAGTCGAGTTCTGCCCTGTCCTGCTCTGGTCCCACCCTGCACGGAGCCCCCTGCCCTCCCGGGGGCAGGTGACACCCTGGGCAGGTGACACTGTGGATGTGGCACATGGGGACGCGAGTCAGTGGTGGCCTTGGCAGTGCTGGTTGGACTCGATAATCTGTGGGGGCTTTTCCAACCATTCTGGAGCAAACACAATCCCTTGAGCAAATAACATGAGGGGATGAGGTAAATAATCTTTAGGAGGAAAAAGAGCAGGTTGGATGGGGCTTGGAGCAACCTGGTCTGTGGAAGGTGTCCCTGCCCGTGGCAGGGGTGGGACAAGACAGTCTTTAGGGTGCCTCCCAACCCAAGCCATTCCAGGATTCTGGGATTCTGGGAACATACAGTTTTCACTCTGAAGTCACCTCTTGTCCTCAACCCATACCTTCAATGCAGACTGTGAAATTCCTGTGCAATGCCAAATGCAGCTGGAGTCACCTCCCTGCTCCTCCTGCCTCCACCTACGAGGCTTTCCATCCCAGGGGATGAAGTGCCAGGACATGCTCAGGGGGACAGAGAGCACAGAGGTGGCTGCTTTCAAACCTGAGACCTGTGGGTGCTTCTCCAGCTCTTGCGCCCGTGATTACACCACTACATGGTGATATCATCCCAGGTTTCTTCCAAGATGTTGAGTGGAAAGGCTTGAAAATGTGTCCTGCAAAGCAAGATGTTCAAAGGCAGAGTGAAAACAAACAGCCGCTGCTGTTGCCGCTGTTGTTCTCTGGATAATGGGAGAGCGGGGCTGGGGAGGGGGAGGGCTCTGATTCATAATTTCTCAGCCCACAATGTTTACAGCACTTAGGCTGGGAAAAATACCTGTTCACAGAAACCATCCTCAATAGGCTTCGCTTTCTCCTTACTGCCATTGCTTAGTAACAGCTCTATTTTTAAATGCTAAGAGGGTAATAGACCAAAAAAATGCGAGTTTACTCAGTCTCTGATCTAAGGGGTGTTAAACTCCACGGGATGTGGCCTTGGGAAGGGGGCTGGGCTGAGTGTGGGTGAGCCCTGGGCTGGTGCACCAGGGCTGGCAGTGCCAAGGGCTGCCCTCACCAACCTTCCACGTTCCAGCTGGGTTAAAACCCCCAGAACTGTAACAAACCTGTGCAGTGCTGAGTGCTGCCAGCTCGGGGTGGCCCCTGGAGCAGGCAGGTAAAACCTGTCCGTGGGAGCAGTGGGACTTCCCTGGAGTGCTACAGGTGGGCTGGTGAGGAAGGACAGTGTGGATATCTGGATGCTTGGGATTAGTTTTGGACCAACCTCAGTGCCCGATCCACTGAAGGTCATGGAATGTTATTCACTTCCCTGGGCAGCAGATTTCCCCCCACCCAGCTCTAGTGATTAGCATTGATTAGTTATTTCCTTTTTTTTTGAGGATACAGCAGGTAAACTCATGGGAATCCCTCAGGAACATAAATGTGCTTGGCCAAAGGAGAGCCCAGGGCCTCTAAAGAGCTGGGCTTTCTGCTGACAGGTTGTCCCTGAAGCCTCATGCCACCCTCACCTATCCTGGTAGTTTTAATCTATTTGTATAAGGAATATGGTATTAAATACGTGCCCCAAATGCCTGGATTGGTGGCTGCTGAAATGCCAAACCAAGGCTCAGGGGGTGGGTAGCCACAAAGCCCTTCATTGTGTGCACATTCCACTGCCACGGATCTCCCTCCTGCTGCAAAATGATCATCACAGGAAAGTCAGAAAGCAGAATGGAGATGGCTGGTTTATTTTTGAGCTCTCACAGTGAGACTGCCGTGGGAGCCCTGCCAGGCTGCAGCTGCTGCCAGCTCCTGTGCCCTGCCCACGGAGGGGCCTGGCAGTGCCATGTCCTGTGGCACACGGAGCCTGGGCACGGCAGCTCCTCAAAAACCAGCTGAAAAGGGAAAAGCAGGGGGAGGTACCAACACCCAGAGCCCCGGGAATGGCTTAGAGTGGATTTGTTAGCTCTTAATAATAAGAGGATGTCAGGGAAAGAGGTGTTTTTAAAACAAAAATGGGGAAAGGTGTGTTATGGAAAGAGTCCTGAGCGTGAAAATAGTGGTTTCCCATTTAAAGCCAGAGTGATCCTAATAGTGAACCTGGGTGGGGGATAAAGCTGGATCACCTGATGGATAGTTTACATTGCTCATGTGAGGGTCAGGTGGGATCTCAGGAAAAGGCTCTTCTTCCCCCAGAGGGTGGTGGGCACTGAGCAGGCTCCCCAGGGCAGTGGGCACAGCCCCAAGGCTGCCAGAGCTCCAGGAGGGGTTGGATGATGCTCTGGGGCACAGGGGGGGACTCTTGGGGATGGGCCTGGGCAGGGCTGAGGGTTGGGCTGGATGGTCCTGGTGGATCCCTCCAGCTCAGCATATCCTGGGATTCTGTGAGAAATTTGCTCTTGGACATTTCTGCACCTTGTGGTGGCCTCACCATCAGACCCTCCTTTGCAGCATTCCTTCCAGTGCAGCCTTTCTGGCTCCTCCTTACACACACGTGCTGTCACACACCACATGTGGCTGAGCATCACAGGATTCCACACTGCTCTGGGTTGGGAGGGCCCCTAATGCTGCTCTAGTTCCTTCCAGACCCATCTAATCCATTGCCAGGTCCCGGCTGGTGTGTGGCACAACCCCTGGACATTTCTGGGCAGAGCACAGCCCAGCTCCTCTCCCATGACCACATCAGTCCATGCCTGGCACGGGATTACCATTTATCACCTGTTTTCCTTGCCATGGGCTCAGCAGCACTCCCGGGCCAGGAGCCCATCCGTGGTGGGGCAGCAGCTGCCGGGGCTCTCTGCCCTCCCCCTGCCCCTCCACAGCCTGTGTTTTAATTTTAGAGGTAGAAAGAATTCAAGCATCTTAAAGGTCAGAGGGATCCGAACCAGGGAAGAAGCACAGCCTGTTTCTGGAGGATACAATGGAGCACATGGAGAGTATTTGTTCGTGCTGCAGTGTCTGCAATGTATTTTTGACACACGTTGCTGCAGAGTGCAGCCCACTGCAGCAAAGGAGGGAAGGCGAATTTCCTTCCCTCTGCGCTCGGCGGAGAGCGCCGTGTGTGTGCTTTGATGAGAGGGACTGCAAAAATGTAATAGCCAACAACTTTGCCAGCACTGACAGAAAACACTGGTGGGGAGCCTCTGCATCAAAGCAATTCTAATTTGCCCACGCCAGCAGCGGAGTTAGGAATGACCTTCATCTGCTCTTCATCCGGGCGGCTCTGACAGGGAAAGTCATGCATGAATTGTGGCGAATACAGACGAAATTATGTGTTTGAGAGACAGCTGGGATTGGGTTTGAAGCAGAAATTTAAATACTTTTTTGCTGGATAGACCTAGAGAGCTCAGCTTCTCCAGGGAGGAAGTGAAATAGGGGAGAGGGCTTTTGTGCACCACCTGAACATCAGACTTTGGGAGCCGGGAACATGGCTGGGAGGAAACAAAACAGAAGGGAGAGGATTAGAGATTCCTCTGGCAACGGTCCTGACCCCTGGGGCCAACACTGACCATCCCAGTGGCCCCCACACGGCATGTGAGGTATTCAGAGAATCATGGAATCCCAGGCTGGTTGGGGGTGGAAGGGACCTTAAAGATCATCCCACCCCCTGCCATGGGCAGGGACACCTTCCACCAGCCCAGGGTGCTCCAAGCCCCGTCCAGCCTGGCCTTGGACACTTCCAGGGATCCAGGGGCAGCCACAGCTTCTCTGGGCACCCTGTGCCAGGGCCTGCCACCCTCCCAGCCAGGAATTCCTGCCCACCCTCCCAGCCAGGTATTCCTTCCCAATATCCCATCTAAACTAGCACATGGGATCCTGGAATGGTTTGGGTTGAAAAGAACCTCAAAGCTCATCTTGTTCCACCCCTTGCCATGGGCAGGGACACCTTCCACTAGACCATCCTGGAGAAGGAGATCAGGCTTGTCCCAGCTCCTCTCCCAGCTTCATTTGTCTTTGTGACAGGAAAGGCAAGAGTGAGCAGTTTAAGGTCCCTGGTGGTTATATTTTATAACAGGTTTTTAAAGTGCTTCCAGATGATATAGATTAAATAATTTCACTATTAAGTAGCAGAAATGAGTTGTTCCATTTTGAAGAAGGGTTATAACTTTTGATATCCAGCCTGCCCATGTCAGACACTCCAGAAAAATGAACTTTTTCCCAAGGTTCTTCAGTTCTTTGACCCACTACAGGCCCCAGGGATGCAAATATCCCAAGTTATTCTGGGGAGTTCCCTGCACCTTCTCCATTTTTGACTTCAACCATTGCCAAAGTCTCCTGTAACCCCTGAGCTTCTCCAGCCCCTCAGAGCTCACTGTGGGGGAGGAAAGCTCCAAGGTGGACAGAAGTCTCAGAGCCTTTTCCTTCAAAATGCTGGACCTTGGGAAGGCCAGGAGCAGGGTGGCAGTGGTGGTGACAGTGGCAATGCAGCAATGCACTCACTCTTGTCCCAGGCAGAGATTTTCCCACCCTTTCCATCCCATAGAAACATGGAAAGGTTTGGGTTGGAGGGGACCTTAAAGATTATCTTGTTCCAACATCTGTCCTATCCCCTCTTCTCTGCCCAGTTTTACTTTTCCCCTCCAAGTCTCCCAAGAAGAAGGTTCATTATTGGTCATTAATGTAATTTCCAAAGTCGTGGCTCTTCTTTGCCAGAGCCTGCACTGACAGGTCCCCTCACACCCCACCTGGAGCCACCATCACCCTCTCCCAGCACCCAACTGGACTCCCAGTTACCTTCCACTGTGCCCTACTTAGAGGGTGACCTAAAAATCACCCTCCATCTAAAACACCACAGCCGTGACTCATCTGCTCTTCTCAATCTTACAATTAAAGCCTCCAGAAAAGGAGATTGTCCTTGTCTGGGAATATATCAAGTAGCACTTGAGAGGACTTAGTAAAACCAGAGGGGAAAAAATATATTGGGAATTCTACAGGGAACATTTTTGAAGCTGTGTAGCTCCACCATTTATTAAATAGAAGGAGCTGTGTCCTTAAAATTGTTCCTTCTCTCTCTATTCCAGACTTTAAAAATAAAGTAACTTTATTTCAGGATTATCAAAGTGAAGCATGTGACACTTGGATTTGCCCCACAATCTTCCCATCTGGTGCGAGTCCAACAGGCACTTCTGAGCCCACATTTGCAGAACCCCTGTAGGAAATATATCCAGTGTTCCTATGAAATTTGCTGAAGGAATTTCATTATTTTGAAACTTAGCCAGGCTTACAAATGGCTAGAACACACCATGGAGGGCGTGGTTTGTATGGGAATATCAGTGGAAATACTGAAGTGCACGTGTGGAAACCCAGGTTAAGGATCTGTTCAACTGGTCAACTTGAGTTTTGCATTGAGCAGCATTTAGGGATGTACCTGGGATCCACATTTTTTCATGGAATGAGCATTCTGGCCTGCTGCTCTTGCTTACCTTGGTTTTGCTGTCTGTGGGAGTCAGTGAAACCACTCTGAAACTGGTGTAAGACAAAGGGAATTGGAGATTTAAGTTCCACATGCCCCAGTTTTTCCCTTCCCAGTCCCTGGCTTGTTGGGGGTGTTTGTCCCCCCTGTGAAGGTTCCCACCTAGCCCTGTCCTTCTGCAGCTCCCCCAGAGCACAGCCCTGCTTTTCTCTTTCCTGGGGAGAAAGGTCTGCCTGTATTTCTTATGTACAGACTTGACTCACCCAGGTTTTTTCAAGGTGCAAGTCTTAGTGCCCTGTAAACCTTGGAGGTGTTTATCAGGAACATGCAGGAAGGGAAAAGAACTCCCTGTGACAAAAAAATGCATATTTTGTGCTCTAGTGGATCTCCTGGGAGACAAATTTCCATCTCCTGCCTCTCAGGAGCTGTCCCTGCTGTGCCAGTGCTCCTCTGCTCGTGGCAATTTCCCGTCTGCGATGGGCACTACACCCGATACGATCCTGCCTTGGACAGCAGTGGTTCTGTGTGCGACTGCTGGGACAGCAAAGGCTTCTCCTCACCTTGGAGGTGTTTCTGCTGAAGGAATAGTTGATGTCCTGGGCACTCCCTGCTGGAGGCCCCAAGGGTGCCACAGGCAGGAGCTGTGGGTGCCGCTGATCATGGTGCTGATCATGGTACAGGGAGAGGCTGGCATTGGACACCTCTCTCCATGTCACCCCTGAGATCACAGACACCCAGACTGGTTTGGGCTGGGAGAGACCTTAAAGCTCATCTCCCTCTGCTGGCAGGGACACCTTCCACTAGCCCAGGTTGCCCCAAACCCCATCCAACCTGGCCTTGGACACTTCCAGGGACGGGGCAGCCACAGCTGCTCTGGGCAGCATCAAACCAGGGAATGTTCACTTCAAGCACTACAGAAATGTTGGTGGAGCAAAACTTTTCCCGGCTAAATTTCAGTTCCCACCTGGAGATGGTGAGAGCAGGAGAATCTGGGAGGGTCCCCAGCGCTGGCGTTCCTGCCTCAGTGACACGGGGAGAGGTCACATCTGTGCTACGGATTTAGCCATGTGGAACAAGGCAGGGGAACTCGCTGCTGGCACAAACCTGCCTGTGATCCTCTTCCAGCTCCTGCTAAACACTTTCCCTCTCTGCTGCCAGGCAGATTCCACAGTGCTGGAAGAGCGAGGTGATGACCTTACTCAGCACAGAGCTGTAAAGCCACCGCGTCGCCGAGGAAATCACGTGCCAGTGTCACCGTCTGCCCAGGGCTCGGTGTGGCAGTGGGTGCCCAGCACGGGGCAGGGGTGAGCAGTGACCGGGACACGGCAGGGCCAGGGCTGAGGGTTTGCTGGGCTTGGAAACAAAGAGTGCAAACCGAGGAGCTGCAGCGGCTGCTCTGTGGAGCACGGGAGAAGCTGCAGGAACCCAACCTGTGGGCAGTGATGTAGGGGACGGTGTCCCTGCCCATGGCGGGGGGTGGAACGAGATCAGCTTTAGGGTCCCTTCCCCAACCATTGTACGTTTCTCTGAAGCCCCGGCAGGTCCTCGGCATCGCTCCCAGCTCACACACCAGCACCGCGGCAGGTCTGCCGACGGGAGCGGGGTCGGACAGCCCGGCATGTCCCGCTCTCCCTCCGTGGGTGATGGAGAGCAGCCAGCACAGCCTCACCCACGGGCAGGGTGCCCTGCGAGGTGTTCCCCGTCACCCACGCGGCTTTAGCCTGTGGCCTGCGACACCCCAGGCCCTTGGGGGGGACGCTGAGCTGTCACCGCCGCTCCCGGGAGGCTGCGAGCCCCTTCCCGCCGCCCAGCCCCGCACCTCGGCCAAGGTGCGGGAAGCGGCTCCTGCCGGGGCAGGAGGGAGGGACGCGGCGTGGGGGGCTGTCGGGCAGCGGGGCGGGGGGCACGGCTTGGGCCGGCTCCCCCTGCTCGCCGTGCGGGGCTGCTCCGGCCGCGGGGCGCCCCGTCGGGGCGGGGACGGGCGGGGCTGGGCAGCACCGTCTGCGCGCACCGCACCGCTCCGCTCCGCACCGCACCGCACAGCATCGCACCGCACAGCATCACCCCGCACCGCACACCATCACTCCGCACCGTACAGCATCACTCCGCACCGCTCCGCACCGTACACCATCACCCCGCATCGCCCCGCTCTGCCCCGTACAGCATCTCCCCGCACCGCTCCGCACCTCCCCGTTCCGCACCGCACAGCATCGCCCCGCGCTGCCCCGCACCGCCCCGCGGGGGGCGCGGCCGCGTCCCGCCCCCCCGCCCGCCCCTGCGCCGCCGCG
>JAWWEW010021788.1:0-28267 GCA_035583185.1 Anabacerthia variegaticeps | reverse complement strand
CTCAAGTCCAATTTTTTATCAACCAGTAACACCAAATCCTTTTCCACTGTTCTGCTCTCAATGAAGTAAACCACAGAGTCACAGAATGGTTTGGGCTGGAAGGGACCTTAAAGATCATCTCATTCCAACACCCTGTCAAAAGCAGGGGCACCTCCCACCAGATCAGGTTGCTCCAAGCCCCATCCAGCCTGGCTTTGGACTCTACCAGTGATGAGGCAGCCAGAGCAACCTAGACCATGTCCTCATCACCCTTATATTTCTAAAACTACTTTCTTTCATTATGAAGACATTCCCCCTTGTTCTCTCACTCCAGCCTTTGTAAATATTCTATCTCTATCTGTCTTGCAGGCTCCCTTTGTGTACTGAAAGACAAGAATAATCTCAATTCTCTCAGCCTTTCCACATATCCAAAGTGCTCCAGCCCTCTAATCAACTTCGTGGCCTCCTCTGGACTCGCTCCAACAGGCCAGTGTCCTTCGTATGCTCAATCACCCAGTCTGCACTGATACTGGGGGACTGCCGGTCCAAGAGCAGACTTTGTAATTGGTCTTGTTGAATTTTTCAGATGAGCCTACATCTTAAGCCTTTCAATGTTCCTTCAGTATGGTGTTTTCTGCAAACTGCACCCCCGTCCTGCTAATTTGCTGGTACATGCAAACACGCCAAGGGTGTATTCGAGCTCACTGTGCCAATGAAAAGGTTACCAAAGGGTGTCGGTCCCTGTATGGACTGGGGTTAGTCATGACCCGTGCTGTGAAGGGGGTAAATTTAATGGGGGGAAAACCTACCTGGCCTTTTCTTTCCTACCTAAATGGGGAGAAATTTGTGTGCAGGTGATTTATGTAACTGCTAGAGAGATGAATTGGAGATGGTATAAGGGAGTGGAGACAAGGATGTGAAAGAATACCAGTGGAATCAATGTCGTAGGATAGCTGTGGACAGCTTTAAAGGAGAGGGAATACTACATATTGGCATTGGCCTGTGATGCCTTCCAGCAGCATCCAGGGGCACCCACTGCTAAGCCCATGCTTCAACTTAGCCCAAGAGAAATAAGTTCCCAACTATGCCTTGTTTTGGACATTGCTTCACAGAGAGTTAAGGGAAAATTTCTTTGTGGGTGAGAGAAACCCTGGACTGGGTGTTGTCACTGATCACTCAGGTATGGACTTTCGTCATTTCTTCTGCTCCTTCAGGCAATCTCCAAATGACAAACAGCATCAGCAGGGAGGTATATGTGAAGACAGGACAGCTGCAGATGCGGAAGATATGGGTCATATTGCTGGCTGTAGCTGCAGTCTCATTTTTCTCCAAGGTCTTTCTGGTGTTGAGTAACAGGTAAGTGAGGGACAGGGTACAGAAACTGCCCCCTGTAAGTGCTGGAAGGGAAGGGAGAACATGGAGAGTCTCTCCCATGCAGATCTCTAATCAATAGGGTGGGACTGGAGATAGAATAGCAAAAGGACGCAGTTTTACTCGTTTCAGGTGGATATCTCAGTGTTTTGGTAGTTGCAGGCAGTGCCATGAGATGGCCAAGGAGAGACATTAGGATACAGGATTGTTGGGGTGAAGCAATAGAGGAAATATCTCTTAGGACATGGTATTATGGCTCAGGTTAATCCTTTGGTTTTTGGTTTTTTCTTCCATAGACTTGATATCAATGTTCCAGAAGCAGTGGCATATCAAGAACTGTTGAGCAGTGTAAAACAACTTCAGACGTGAGAGTAATGACCACAAGTGTGCTGAGCACTGGCAGAGAGCCAACCGGCTTAACAGGGTCACATAGTGACCTTTATGAAGGCACAGGGGGCAGGAAGGGATGCAAGAGAGAGTCATTTGTTTTCAGTTTGTGAGAGCATTCTAGTTGTTTTAATACAAGCTCTCTCTGCCCTAGGCTGAAATAGGTTTGGAGCCTGGCACAGCTGAAGATAATGCAGATCTGCCGCTGGAAGTTCAATACTACTGCCTTGGCCAGATACAGGTGATGCTTACCAGTCACAGAGAAAATTTTCTCAGTTTGCTTGCTTCCAATAAAACCATGAGAAAATGGATTATTAATTTAATGATGATACTTGCTTAATTTACAATGGGTGAACAAAAAATTCAGGATCAAATATCGATAACAAAGCAGAAAATCCAAAATTTTAATACACTTATAAAATTGTCAATATTTCATGTCCAATTTCTAAACACCCTGCTACAAATTAGCCCAAGAAATTCTAAACACACACAGCCACACACACTGACAGAGTTACATGAAAATCCTCCTCACAGGGTGTCTGTGAGCTCTGGATTTTTGGGAGCCTCTTTTGCTTTCTGACACACAAGCCTGTGAAGAATTACCTCATGAATCCACATATGCACACTGCCCATACAGTGGGTCCCTGCTTGCTGCACCCAGTGCTGAGAGGCCACTGGATGGATTTTTCCGTGAGGTTACCCTGCCTCGTCTTGGCAGGTGTTCTGCTGGTGAGAAAACTTCTGTCATGGTCAGATCAAGTTTTGGCTCTTTCTACTCCACAGTCATTCAGCCTGCGTGAGCAATGTATATATTTCATTTATATTTTGTGTCAGATGACTCCTTCTTGATTCCAACAGTCTCTTGGTCATCTTCTTTCACAAGAGTTTTGTGTGAATGCCTGCCCAGATTTGCTTATTGAATGGATCCTCACACAAATGTCTATACTCACAAACATACTTCAAGTGACATTGTTCCCCATGTCACACTGTCAGGATGTGACATGCAGGCGCACCCATACCAACCCTCCTTGCATAACATCTGTTACCCCATTGCTTTTCATATTCTGGCCTTTCTTCTTACACATCACTGAGCTAAAAGGGGAGGAGTGAATGCAATCATGGGTCAAGGGTGAAGCTGAGGCTGAAGCAAACAGGAATGGTTTTGGAAGAGTGAATAGTCTAGAAAGTAAAGAACAAATTGAAAAGTGTCTGAAAATATGTTTGCATGAGAAGAAAGGTAATGAAGGATGCATAGAGATGGATGAATAGAGAGTGTATAACGGAAGTTGTTCTGCTTGGCACAATGCTTTCTTTTGGTTCGCTATGCTTTCCAGAGCTTTTTTTCCCTTTACACTGCGCTAATTTTTCCCTTCATATGGGGAACTGCAACAGGGCTGCAACTCCTTAGCAGACTGAGTGGAGTTTGGCCTTGGCCAGATAATTGTGAACCCGTGAAGATAAATAATTTTCAGAGTCTGAGAGAACCCATGACAACAGAAGATAAGAAACCTCCTAGACAGTAATTTTTACAAAGACAGTAGCTTGTAACTGTGGCCAATAGATGACTGTTTGTATAATGAACACCAATAATGTTAGTGCAGGTACACTTAGAAAATATAGAAAAGTGGCTGTGTGAAAAATTTAATTAATTATTATCATTATGCAATAAAGTTTTCACTTTCATCTATTCGGGATATTCACATGCTTTTTATCATCCTTCCTAACAACAACAGCAACGACAAATTATTACCCATGGACGTGATAATTCATTTAAATTTTGACTTGACCGGTGTGGATGCCGGAGGGGACGGAGCCTGGTAAGGCAATAAAGGCAGCGGGAAGAACTCCAGAGAAAAAAAAAGATAAAGAAGCAGCTCTAAGATCTGCAGAAAAAAATTTAAAGCGGCGGGTAGAGATGCGAAGACCAGAGTCATAACGAATTTTTGAGACAGCTTTTGAGTTGAGTCAACAGAGACTAAATTGGGAGGGAAACTCTCAAAAGATGAAAGTGTTGTTTTATCTATCTGGCAAATTGTGCTTAAGAAATATGAGTTTACACCTTCTGATTTGGAACTCCATAAAATGCTGCTTTGGGCACGTCGTCATGGCTGTGAGCCAAATGCAGCTGCGGCCTTTCATGTGTCAGCTTGGAAGAAGTTGGGGAAAGAACTGTTTGAAGCAGCCATTAAAGGGTTTAAATAGGATACAAACTTTCTAACGACATGGAGATTGCTCAGAGATGTAGTAATAGAGCTTAAGGAGCAGCAGGACCGGGCGCCGCCTGATAGAGAGCAAGCGGCTTCTGTACCAGCACCTGAGCCTTTTGAAATTGCTCCTGTGACTGATGAAACCACTTCTCATACCACTGATGACGAGCAGGAAAAAAAGACTTTTAATAGACATTTTTTAGTTGATGATTCAGATGAAGAACCTCCCCTTCTGAATACAGAGGGTGGAGGTAATACTGCCAAGTTGCAATTTGTGTTACCTCACTCTCAGTTTACAAAGCCCCAGACTGGGGGATAAAAGACTAAGCAAATAACTCCTTCTGCCTGCCCTTCGTTGCCAAGTGACACTGATGAGGAATCTGTCTCTGATGAGTTAGAGGCTTTGCAGAGTTTTATGACTAAACTTTCTCTTGCGGGGGGGGAACTGACAGCAAAACATCGCTTCCCCTTTCGTGGAAATTGCCACCCGTGTTTCAAGTGAATGTGTCCCCCCGTGATCCCGTTAAGTTTTGGCAGGTTTTGAAGTCACAAGCTATGCAGATCAGAGATTGGGAAAATGTTGAACAGTTTGAAAATTTCCTCAAACTTGGTAATGGTAGCAGCCTGTCTAAAGGGGCGTTCCCAGTCATTTTCCGTGATCCAGCCGCAGGTCAACCTCATGAGCATGGTGCGTGTCCCTGGAAAATAACGCAGGACTTACAATTCTGTGTGGCCCAGTATGGTTTTAATTCAAACCCACGATGAACTTTTTACGATTGCTGAGTATGGAAACAATGGTGTCCTATGATATAACACACTTTGCCCAAATGATATTTCAGCCTGTGCAGATGTCTGTGTTTCAGTCCACCTGGAAGCAATTGTGTGATGATCAAGCTGTGCTGAGCCTTCAGTATTCGGAAGATGACCCCAGATATGCAAACGGGGCTGATGTTCTCATGGGGCGAGGGCAATATTTTATCCCACAACAACAGGCACAGTGGCTTCCAATAGTGCTGGAACAGGTAAAAACATTGGGACTGCAGGCGATTATGCGTACTTGGCAGCTATCACAGTCCAGCAAAAGATACACCACTATCAGGCAAGGGGCAAAGGAACATTTTCTGGCGTTTGTCGAAAGATTAAAAGAATCGTTAAAAAAACAGGTGCATGATGCCCAATTGCTTTCACTCTTATTAAAGCAATTAGCACGAGACAATTCCAATGCTGATTACCAAAAAATAAACGAAGCGTTGCCAGGAGATCAAACTTTAGGAGCAATGATTTTTGCCTGTGCAAAGGTAGGCACCTTAGAGCACAAGCTGGCTGCTATGGCTGCAATGCTAACACAAAGAGTAAAGTGCTATGGATGTGGCCAGATGGGGCACTAAAAACAAGAATGCAGCTCCAGACAAGAACGTAATTCAAGCACTACAAGGGAATCGGGCTCTGAAAGGGCAATTTCACCTGTCAAAGTCTGATGCCCGTGCCATTGTTGCTGCATGCCCTGATTCTCAGGGCCACCATATTCCTCATTTTTATGGTACCAATTCTAGAAGGCTAAGAGCTTTACAATTTTGGCAAACAGACATTAATAATGTAGCAGAATTTGGTCGACTTAAATATGTTCATGTTTCTGTTGATATATTTTCTTCTGTTTTCGTTTCTACTGCCCATGCATGTGAAGCTGCAGGAGATGTTATTCGCCACTGGAAACGAGCTTTTTCTTTTGCAAGTTGTCCTGAACAAATCAAGACAGACAACGACCCTGCGTATGGGTCTGCAAAAGTCTCTGCATTCTTGCAATCTCAGGGTGTCACCCATATTATTGGCATCCCTCATTCTCCTACTGGACAAGCTATCGTGGAACGCATGCATGGTGTTCTGAAGCGCATTCTACAAAAAAAAAAAGGGGGAATGGCAGGGGAACCACGTTTGAAATAAGTAATATATATTTTAAAATTTTTGCATTTTTCTGATGATGTTCAGGAGCCTCCAATAGCCCGTCATTTAGGATCCCTTTCCACCAACATTAGGGTTTCCCCTGCGTTTAAAGTTAGGGTTCGGGATCTGCAAAGATGTTAGTCGTCTTATCCCTGTGACCTACTAAACTGGGGGCGAGGATATGCTTGTGTTTCAACAGGTAATCGCCCTCAGAGGGTGCCTGCACGCTGTGTTCGCCCTGTACTTGACGTTTCACCCACTGAAGGATGGATGGTTTCGCAGCCAGAGAAGAATGTGTGGGTAAATTTGGCAAATGTGACCCATCAAGATACCGTATGCCTTTCTGTTGCGAATCCAGAAAATCCTTTTTCAACCTGCTTGATGGGACTGCGCTTGGATATGTGGCCATTCTTCCTTATTCCAGGATCCTATGTAGTGTTTAATTACACTTACAATACAACCAGAAAAGGACAGAATATAAATTCAACGTTGCCTGTATATAGAAATGTTGATGTTTGGTGTGATTATACTACTACTAATATTTCACATTCTTTGAATGTACTTATTGCACTAGCTAATGAAGTTTTTTGTATTTCTGGTGATAGAGCATGGAGTGAACTTCCATCAAAACTTAACGGTGGACCATGTCGCTTGGGGAGGCTTACTCTTCTGACTCCTAATCTAACCATTATTCATACGAAATTTTTGGAGACCTGAGGAAATCATAGCAGCATCAGAATTGGCACCTGGTGTTGCAGCAGCAGCATTGAGAAAGCTGACAAATTTAGGATGTTGTCTGAATAAGTGAACTAATACTATTTTTCTTGTATTAAGTGGTTTATTAACTGATGTTGATAGTATTAGACATGCTACCTTAAAATTAGAGCAGCAATTGATTTTTTATTATTAGCATAAGGCCACAGTTATTACTAGTTTGAAGGAATGTGTTTAAGAGAATTCGGGATTTACAAGCTGATGATGGATGGGACTGGTTGAATCATTTATTGGGTAGATGGGGGTTCTCAGTTTGGTTGTTATCCCTTGTGAAGACAGGACTGGTGATTTTAGTAATTGTTTTACTTGTGTTATTAATGATGCCATGTTTGGTCAGCCTGCTGCAAAGTGCCCTGCAGTGTACTGTCCAGGCTATCTCTAGCACAAATAAAAAAAGGGGGAATTGTGGGAAACTGTAGCAGGCCTGCGTGTTCCTTGGCACAGCGAGAGGAGTTTGGCCTTAGCCAGATTGTTGTGTACCCGTGAAGATAAACAACTTTCAGAGTCTGAGAGAACTCATGAGAAGCAGAAGATAAGAAACCTCATAGACAGTAATTTTCACTTTAATCTATTCGGGACCTTCACCTTCTTTTTATCATCCGTCCCAACAAAAAGAGCAACGACAATTTCATCCTTTACATCTGCTTCTGCTGTAGTACCTTGACTAGCCCTCTGTTCTCATTCATCCCTCTCTTCTTTTTCACACTGTGACAGTCCCCCTTTATTCTGCCCACAGATTTCTGCTAACTCTCTTCCACTCTCTCCCCTTACAGGGCAGAGCTGGGGTGCTGCTGCAATGCCTCAGCCTGACTCACTGCGAAACAGGAAGATGCACCCTTGTGCTCCAAACTGGTCTATGTTGCCAGTATCTCCAAGAGATTGAAAGTCAAGAGTGGCTTGCTGGAGATCTTACCAGAGGTAGGAGCTCTTTTTGGTAGGGACTACAACTCACAGTCTGCATGCTTTTCTCTTGTACACCCTGGAATATGTCCAGTTGGAGGGTCTGTTTTAGGTCTTTGCTGTAATTCTCTAAGGGTGGGTGATTTTACATGATATTCTTTGTAGAGGTCCCCCTTTCTGGACCGTCTCTATAAATCCTGTGCTGTAGTGAGAAACGGAGGAATCCTCAGGAAATCTAGTTGTGTCTCCAAAATTGATGAGCACGAATTTGTAATCAGATAATTGCTGCCAGCCTGTCCATGAGAAACTAGCTGGAGCAGAGGGTTTTCATGGGAATTTGGTGAAGGCAGAGAAAAAGAGACACAAGGAATATTTTTAACAGCGTTGAGGGTGAGGGGCTGGGAAAATTGTGGATGGTATCACAGAGGGATGGGTAAGACCTCAGGATATCATGGAGTGTTATTTCTCATCTGCTTCCTTTGCTTATCACTTCCATCATGTTTAACCTGCCTTCTACAGACTTCCTTGATTACGTGAGCAGAAAGAGAATTATTGTCACTGTGAAACCAAGTATTCTTCTCACGAGTTAATAGGGTGGTAATGAAAACAAGAGGATTGGACTCTTAACTTTCTTTTCCCACACATAGTGTGTTCATGAAATGACAGTCTCTTTTGCCTCAGCTCTGAGTCCCAAAAACAGACTGACCTTTAATACTGTGCAAGGCCTGTCCCAAAACCACTACTGATGTCTATTGCCTTGAGATTCTCCCCTCTGTGCAGACGTATACAGAGGAATACCACAAGACTTGGAGTTACTTGAAGCAGAGTTTGATTGAGACTCTAAGTTGATGGTTTTTTCTCACTACTAGAGATTAATAGATTGTCCAGTCATTCCAATGGGCTGATCCTCTCCAGGGTGATACAAAGACAGGCTGCTGCTCTTTGAATAAGTACTGATGGGAACTATTTAATCTCATCCAGCTGCCTAAGCGCTCTCTACGTTTAATGAAGAAAATAGGTTCTCCTTGTCCTACAGCAGACATCTAAAATAAGACAGCTTCGATGTGATCTAGCTGTATTTCTTTCCCTCCATTGACTACAAAAGACGTTTAGATTATTAGCTCAGATGAAGATGTCTATGTAGTAGATCTCTAAAAGCAGATGCCATTAACTATCTCCCAGCCCTCTGCTCCACCATTATTGGACACCATTCTCCATTAATTTTGATCTCTGGAACCATGAAGGTTTTAAATTTGAAGACACCTTCCCAGTCTTTTAACAAACTAATCATTACCAAATTTTCTGATTATTTTCAAGCAGCTCCTCTGGTCTGTGTTAGGTGCACCTGAATATCTGGAACTCAGGTCACCCAAAAGACAGAGAGTAAGATAAAATGGAGGTGAAGAGTACAACTGTTCACTGCTTTGGGGCAGAATAGCATAAGAAGGCAGAAGGGAATGAGGATGGTATTGGCAGAGGGTGATGATCCCGCATTTCTTGCCTTAAAGGTTTCATGGTTTGGTTGGTCGACGCCTGCCATTTTTGAAGACAGCAGATTCTTACGGAAAGACTGGATTTCTCATCCCAGCTTTCTCCTTCCCTGGATTTAGTGATATTTCTTACCGAGCATTCTATGCCATAGAGGACTCTGGTTCCCAGTCCCATATCTTTTTCTTCCACCCTCACAGTACCTGAGTGCTCTAATCAAGTACTGGCATCATGATGGTTTTCATGTCTATCGCCTCTCCTCAGGTTTCATGCTGGTGAATGCTGCTCTGGAGTTGTGCCAACACGTTACACTCTATGTTTTCTGGCCCTTCTCTTTGCATCCAGATGGCCATTCCCTGCCCCATCATTACTATGACAATGTGCCTCCAAGAAGCTGGTCCACAGCATGCCTAAAGAGTTTGCTTATTATGTAGATATGCACTTCCATGGTGTGCCGCAACTGCATGTGGGACAGTGCTAAAGGGCCAAGACAAAGACATAAACCAGGGTCTAAAGAACACATGGGTTTAAACTGAAGGAGAGCAGAATTCAGTTAGATATTGAGAAGATCTTTACTGTGCAGGTGGTGAGGCCTTGGCACAGATTGCCCAGAGAAATTTAGCTGTCCCATCAGTGGAAGTGTTCAAGACCAGACTGAACAGGACATGGAGCAACCTTGTCTAGTGGGAAGTGTCCCTGCCCATGGCAGAGGTGTTGGAACTGGATGGTCTTCGAAGTCCCCAAAAAAAGTCATTCTGATATTCTGTGATTCTATGAATATGGTTTCTGCTGTTGTTATCCATTCCAGGATCTTCTGATGGAAACACACAGTTCTAGATGTAAACCTACGGACTCTAAGGATGAAAAGTATGTCTCCTTCTCCTTTCCACACTGTGCAAGTAGAGGGTGAGTAAGTAGCATTAGCATCAGATAATTTTAATTTTAATTAATTGGGACGTGTTAATTTTTGTCTGTTAGGGGTTAACACATATTAAATTGCTAGGAAATTACTTCCTTTCTTGCCAAAAATGTGTTTTTATTAACTGCAATTCAGATTTTTAGTTCCTTATCTCAAAAGCTTTCATTTATCTAACACAACTTTTCAATAAACCATTCAATGCTTGCCACATTTTTATTATGCTTTGTTGGATTCTCTTTGCTTTACTCAAGACTCAGGGAGACTGATTATTTTATCTCATTATCCTAAAAACAATAGTCATAAAGCATTAAGTTCTGCCTATTTTTCCAAGCTACGCAGTTAATTTTCATTGGTGTAATTGAAGGTTAATCTGTCAGACCTCATGGTCTGGTGGATTGCCAGACGGCTGGTGGGCGATGTGTATTGCAGGCTAGAAGACTCCGAAAAATGAGCAGTGTCTCTTCCCCCAGCATGTGAATGCACACCAAATTCCTCCTAGAGCTGCAGGTGCTACCACCTGATTCAGACAGTTGCTATAGATCAGAGAGACAAATATTTTCACACATTTAAGGAGTGGCCAGTAGGGATCTAGAGAGGGGGAAATGACATATCTTGCAGCTGAGAGCTCTCTGTGGGAAGGTGACTGTCTTGGTGGGTGTGAGGAAAAAGTGGATATTGTTTATGTCTTCAGGAAGGATTTCAGTGCTGTGTCCCATAAGATATCCACTGTTGAATTACTGAAGTACTATGAGCAGTGGACAGTGAGGTGGAGAGCAAACTAGCTGAATGGTCATGCTTACTACCTTGTGAGCAGTGATATGAAGTCAGCTGCAGGCCAGGCACCAGCTAGCAGTGAGGTACTTGATAACGAGACCATCACCATTAAATATTTTCATTAGTGATTTCCGTGACCAGACAGCGTGCAGCCACAAAAAGTTTTCAGGTGATACGCAGGTGGGAGGATTTGTTGATACAGCAGTGTGGTGGTTTGACCTTGACAGGATGCCAGAAAGGAGCTGAGAGGAACGTCATGAAATTCAACCATGAGAAATGTGAAACACTGCACCAAGGGAAGTGAGATGTTTGAGATGGTAGCAATTAATGACTGAAGGACATCAGAGAAAACCCACTGGCTTGAAGACCCATAAAATTTCCAGAAAAAAGGTAAAGAAAACAGAAATCTTTTTCTCCACATGAGCTGAACTTTCTCCATCTGATTGACAAAGTCTTACTGTGTCAGTGAGAAAATCAGTGATTGACCTCATTACTTTTTACTATCCAGTGAGTAGGATAACTAAGAAATATTTGCTATGCACACATCCATATCCTGCCTACAACATCTCTTTATCCAGAGTAAAATTCAACCAAATTATGATCTTGAAAGAAAGGATCATAATGGAACAAAGCCAAAAGAGATGTTATTGTGCTCAGATTGTTATGCTTTTGAGAGGGACAAAGGGAAAGGTCTGTGGAAAAAGTGTTGTAGAAATATTCAATCCCATCAGTGGAAAAGTAAATCTGCAATTTCTAGTGCAATTTCAGCAGAGCGGTTACTGAGAAAAGGGACAAAGCAGCTGTGGAGTCCTGAACCATTTAACTGTCAGATCAGGCCGGGATCAGCACTGCTGCCATCCAGGAGTTTATTCAAAGTGAAAGCCTACAGACCATATATAATAAGAGGCTATTTGTTCTTTAGTTTTCACAGTGCATTCATTAACAATGCTATCTGTGTTTGATGCCTCAAAGCACGCAGGAACAGCACCAGATTTCCTTGGTTTGTGCCTTATTATCTTAGTATCAGAGCATATAGTTAAGGAGGAGTAGAACAAAGAACCTTGGACTTTTCAGTTCACCTGCCAGCCCAGCTTTTCTAGACAATTGAAAAATGGGGTCCCTCTTTGGGGGCTGGGGCTTGTTCCTGGCCAGGGCTTCAAGTACAGAAGCCCAGAACCCAGACCTGGTGACGATTGGAAAAGAGCATGAGGGAGGAAAGAATCTAGAAACTGCAGATTTGTAGGTCCAGACTGAACAGGAGGAGGAGGAGGAAGAACTCTCATTAATATGTAGTGCTGTGCTGCTAGGGGTAACTGACAAGGAATCTGTGGCCTGCCCATATATGTGTATTTCACGGAACAGCCAGGTAGGATGGAGAGAAATCAGTGAAGGAAAGGGCATGAAAATGCTGGGGTGAGAACAGGATGGGGGAGTGAGTAGTCTGCAAGGGAAGAGGTGCAGGTGTTGGACAGTGTAAGAAAGTCTGCAATGGAGATAGCTGAGGGTGCTGGCATGGAGGAAGACTCAATCAGAACAGAATCCCTCACATGGAGGCTGGGTGTTACACCTTTGTCCTTCACTTGGGAGCAGAGAGCTCATACCGCACTAACCCAGGAAGAGCTTTGAGCCGTGAGTGGGAGAAGGGATCTACCTTTCACAAGGAGAGTGATGGTCAGGGCTAAGCATTTGCCTTGGTAAATACACCAAAGCCTTACACAGCATCGGAACCACCTGCATAGTGCCTCTGCTTTTCTCTCCTAAGTGCCTCTAGCTTTCTGAATTAGTGAGTACATGGGAAGTCTTTCTCAGCAATGACCCTCAGTGGGGCCAATCAATATCCCAAAAAACTTTAGAATTTTCTTCTGACTTTGTCTTCTTGAGCAGTTTGTTTACACTACTCTCAGTAACTGAGATTTACTGATTAAGAAACGAATACACCATGGGGCTTATAAAAAAACCTGTGATTTTTTTTTTCAAGTCTTTGAGGATTGTAGAGATAATTGGAGAGGTTTCAGGGGAGTAGTGAATGATGAAGATTTCAATGATTATTTTGAAAGAAAGTATTTTTGCTTTTTTAGGGTATTTTTATCATATTTCACTTTACAGAAGAAGTGATAGCGGTATGGTCCAACTGATATTGATCCAGAGGGTGTCCTAAGGAGATCTCGATGGGCAGGAAAAGCAGTCTCCTTGACGTCAGGCGCTACTTCAACAAACTTCCTCATCACCTTCCTGTCACCTGTCCCCTAGGATTCCCATCACTTTTCCTTCCTTCAGACTCCTAGATTGAAATCTGCGGCTTCAGTGGGATGTTAGAACTCCTTTGCACCGAATCCCACCTTCTTTCCTCAGATCACTGCCTGCACACAGATACGGGAGGGTTTCTCTTCATTGTCAGCAAACAAAATTTACACAAAATACATCTAAATGAACAGGAAAACACTCCTCAAGTGTATACTAATTCCAAGCTGCATCTAGTTATGTCTACAATGAACACTGGAACAAGATCTCTGATCTGCTCTAGAACAATGTCTTTGCTTATGCCTGGTCTTTAGCACTAAGTACCAGGTTTTCCTAACCCTAACCCTGGCTGTAGCTCTAATAGGGGAGAGGGAAGGGGAGATCTGGCTGCGAGGAGATGTTTCATGTCTTGGAAAACACAGCCCTGGTGGCAATTATGGGTCAGAAGTCAAAAGAGTTTGCTCTAAGGAAGCTTTATTGTTTGAACGGGATCATACTTTTTGAATTTTCCCTCCCACATTTCTGCTTTTATTTTCCTCTTATTTCCTGATCATATTCTTACTGCCTGAAGATTTTCCTCCTTGGAGGTGTTTCCCTGTCCTTAGTCTTTTCTCTGTCAGTACTCACAGGCTGTATCCCAAGCTCTGTGCACGCACCCATCTCTGCAGGGCACTTATAGGGCACATGTTCGTCTTTCCAGATTGAGAAGGGCATGTCAAAACAACATGAAAGGTCCAGCAGAGGTGGTGCTAAGGCTTTCCACAGACAGAGAAGTGGCCAAAAACACTTTACAACGCTCCTCGTAGACCTGCTGAGCACTAAAATTACAGATCAGGCATCTGAGTGTCGTGTTCAAAATAAAGGGCTCCTTTCCCATCTGTCCTTTCCCCTCACTCCAGTACCCCAGAGCAGAAATAAAAAAAAAACAAAAAAATCTCATTAACTTTACATTAACCGCTGCATTTAATTTCCTCTTGAAAATTCTCTTCTAGAGTTGTCCTGTCTGGTTGTGTGAACAGACCTCACTCACACAGAACCCTCACAGAAGCACGACCTGCCCTGAAAAGGCTTTCGCCTTCCTCCCGGATCTGCTCCCTGCGGTGCTGTGGGGAGCTGTCCGTGCAGGCTGGGTCCTGATCCTTGCAGGCACGATCTCTGCCGTAGCACACAGCTCCCTGGGACACCGCGATCCTGCTCTGAAGGACAGCCCCAGTCTCTCCTGGATGCACACACAGCTGAACACCCTTGCAGAGGTTCCTGGCAGGAGGAAGATATCTTGTCCTGTCCTTTGACATTGAGGCAGGGAATGCCTGCTGAGAAGCATCTTCTCCTCTGCATATACTGCAATATGTGCTCATTCTAAGAAATACTTCCAGGCTACTCATCTGCATTGCTTGCAGCCAGACACTCGCTGTGTAAAGGTCTGAGAAGTTTTCTTTGGCAGTGAGATCTCCTCTGTCCTCCCCACCAGACTTTTAAACTCCTCTGCCTTTTTCATCTCCTCATGGAGCCTGCTCCTAGGCACAGTTTCCAGGGGCTCCTTCAGTCCCAGGAGGCTCTCCAACCTCAGCAGCAGAACATCAGCCCAAGGCAGCGCTTTCCCTGCCCACAGCCGGCCTCCCTTGAGTTGTTTTCAAGGCCCCAAGGCTGACAGCTCCTGGAATGCTGCAGGGTTCCTGCTGGGGTATGCAGGTTGTAACAGACGGACAAATTGTAGTGAATATTCCTCTCTGAACATTGGAGAGACTGCTTTTAGAAGAGTGATTTTTCTCCAGAACAGAGTAGTCTTTGAGAAGAAGACATCATCCCCTCCTTTAGCTCCTGTCCCCGTCCTACTGCCAGGCAGGACACATCAGCTGTGAGAGGCAGGAATCATATCCCCTCAGGTAAGGCACTCCGAGGGAAAATACCTCTTCACATTGCCATGGCTGTCCCCTCCCAGCCACCTGCCTGACCACAGCCATCTCCAGGGTCACAGCCCCTGGTAGGAGGTTCAGAGATGCAAGGGTGAGGGGCCCTGGGGAGACAAGAGAGGTCTCTGCATTTCAAGTGCAGGCTGAGCAGTACAAAAAAGCAACTGCGGTTTCCTTCCCCACCCAGGGCAGCAGTGACGTGTGTACCCAACTCCTCCATGTATGAAGTACCTGCAGCTACAAAGTGTTTGCTCAGAAAAGGTTGCAGGTCTGCCTGAAGTTGCAAGGAAATCTGAGCCTTCAGTGCTGGAAGGACAGGGCATTTCTCTGCTGACACAGAGGACACGGTGAGCCCTTCTCAGTTCCAAAATATTACTTTCCTGCTTCTCAGTGCACCATGCACATTCCTCTGGGGAAACCTGCAATGCTCGTCTGGATGCTGGTCATCATATTTTCTGCAATCCCTAAAGGTGAGAGCTCTCCCTTTCCTAGGAAAAGGACACAGGCAAGGAGGGAGAAGGGGGGTTGTTTCCCCCTACCTGGGACCTATATAATTCCCAAAATATTTTGCCTTTTCCTGCCTTGCCATGGTACCCTGACCCACCTCCCCAGAAACCCAGGGCATGCACTGTCCCGCTGGGAGTAGGAACTAGGGAAAATCTGGCTGTAGCTGGAGGACAAAAAGAAGGAGATGGTTTTGATTCTGTCATGTCTCCCACTGGTAGCAACTGCACGAGGTAAGGCAAATCCCGAGAGGGGTCTCAGGAACAAAGGGCCATTTTGAGGCATCCAGCCCATGGAGAGAGAAAGGCTGAGCAAGCCACTTCCTCCAGCCATATCTTCTGGAAATAAAGGCCAAAATTCTGGGTTTGTGCACCCTACAGCCCCAGGACGGACTACTGCACCCATGAGATTTCTCACAGACACTTGGTCTCACAACTGCCCTATGTCTTTCTAGGTACCCTTTCCACCATAGCGATGGTGGCATCTGGTCCTGAAGCAGGGGAGGTCTCTGGCACACTCTCACTCACCTGCACTATAACGGGAGCACCTCTGGATAGCCCCCGATATGACTGGAACTGTGTGCGTCAGACCCCAGGAGGGCACCTGCAATTTGTAGGCTGGATCTATCCTTTTGGGAGTAACACAGGCTATGCCCCAGCCTTCCAAGGCCGAGTCACTTTTTCTGCAGACAAAACCAAAAGCAAGTTCTCCCTGCAGCTGGATGCCCTTACAGCCTCAGACACAGCCACCTATTTCTGTGCCAGGCAGCACACAGTGATGCCAGTGCAGGGAGAAGAAGCACAAAAAGGGGGAAGAAAGCAGGGGAGACAGGGCCCTTTCTCAAAATGAGTTTTTTGGACTAGTTCTGGGAAATATCAGCGAGACTTGGGATCGATAGAAGTTGGACCTCCCAATCTGCCCATGAGTAAATGAATTTGCAGTAAAACTGGACATTTATAACAGAAATTAGATATAAAATTTCACGTGTGTGTAAGTCACAAGGGCAGGTCAATCCCCAAACCCCTCAGACAGCACAGAATCTTAACCACCATTAACAGACTTCCTTACTATCACCACCTTTCCTTAGAGATGCCCTGGTTCTCCTCCAATCCCAGGAGAAAAGGAGCAGAGGGACCATCCCAGGTCATCTCTCTGGGCAGCGATGTTGTTGAGCCAGTGCGGGAGCTGTGGGAGAGCACATGGCTCCTTCTCTGTGCAGCCCAAAACTTCCTCAGCTGCCTGCAAATCACTTTCCAGAAAAGAAGGGAATTGTACCCTTGGAATAGTGGTACCCACCCAGCTCTGGGCATGATGGGGGTGAATGGTTGCTTTGTCACATGCTGAATCCAAAGAGGAGAAGACTTGGAAGAGGGAAAATTTTCAATATATAAATACCTGAATGGAAAGTGTAAATGCACAGTACAGAGCCAGGCTCTTTCCAGTGATGTCTAACAGTTTGCCCAGAGAGGTTGTGGAGTCTTCATATTCAAAGCTCTACTAGATATAGTCCTTAGTGACCTGCTTTATCTGACCCTATTTTGAGCAGGGGGCTTCTAACATTTTCTAACATCCCATCCATTCTCATATATTTCTGGGACAAGTATTACCATTCCTTTCCTCCTTCTGCTACCCAGAATCCACACAGAAAAGGAGGTAATTGTATCAATCAGAATTAACCGCTGAAGAATTTGTGTATCACAGACTTATTTTTCCTAGAGCATAGAAATATTATCAATATAAATAATTTTAGGTACAGAATAGTCATAAGATGTAAGAAAATAACCCGGCTCTTAATATGTCTGGTTCTTGATATTCTTTAAAAAGTATCCCAGCTTAAATCTCTACAGGTTTATTAAAAATATATCTGGAATTAAGTAACTTGAGTTAAAAAGTCTCTTACAATCCAAACTAATCCATATTCAGTGTCACCAAATATGGACAATATTTCATTAAGAAAGTTGTGTTATTACCTTAATCTACCATAAAGGTGATGCTGGCAATGTTATTTTTAATAAGAGCAATTGCTGTGTGGTTTGATTTTCCAGCAACAAAAGAGCAGAGGAAGAAAAAATGCAGCACTGAAAAGATATCAAAGAGCAGAAATCACCTGACATTGAAATGAAAAGAGAGTTTTTGTATGACTGTTCATCACTGTGTGGGCTCGGTGCCACAGTGGTTAAAGGAGGTGGAACCACCAGGCACAAACCAACTTCTGGAAAAGCCTGAAGGTGCAACACACCGCACGTCCTCACCACATCATGGTCCCCAGACAACTGAGTCCTGAAGAACCCATCTGATGCTGACTGGGATTCAAACAATGGGATATTCACTATGTGCCATGCCAGTTTTTCTGGCACTCAAATACAGATATTGTTTCCAGATCATTTGTTTTGAACATACTGTTATCAGCTTCAGTTCAGCTCTTTTCTACTGAGCACCATCACTGCAATGGACCCGTCTACCTTCATCTCAGCTCACAGCAAACAATACCTCTTTATCCACCACCTCATTCTAGTGTTAAAATTCTCCCACCCTTCCTGCCTTTTCTACTCCTATTTCTCCTTCAGCTAAATGATTTAAGAGATTGTGCATTAATTCCCCCTTGAAGTGCATGATTAATGCCTCCATGGCCCAGATGGTGTTCTCCTTTTCTTTGCCCATAACTGTTGTGGTTTCTCCCCATTCATTATTTCTTCACTGACCACAGCAAGGAACACTGTCTGAGTGTCTGACCATACCAATTTACCTCACTATCAGAGCAAATTTGAGTTAATACATTCATTCTTAAACACTTTCATGGACTGTAGATTGCTGCAGAATTTCCATTCCTGCTAAAACCTAAGGAGGCCTTAGAGCCTGATTCAATTCACCCAGAAAACTAATAGTTTCTGGGAAGAGAGGCGAGCCCACCCACTCTGGGTCCATTTCAGTCAGCAAGAAGTCCCCTCCCACCTGCTTTTCAGTGTTGGTTTGTTAACCCTCACAGCCAAATTCCCGTATTATTTTAGTGGGGGACCAAACCTGCAGTTTTGCACCTTTTCCCCTTCCTGTCCCTGTCACTTGGGTAGATCACTCTTACACTAGTTCACAATTCCCTTATTGGCCCTTCTCCAGCTGGACAGCAGTTAGAAATTGGTATTAAACCGTGTTTCCTGTACACAGGTCTTCTTTTTCCCTCTAAAGCTGTTAACATGATGTTAGCTCAGAGCTGCTACATCAAGGTAAGAGCTGCTACTTCAGCATGTCCATTTTCAGGGATTGCTCTTTTTAAACACTCTCTGAGATGAGGGAAGAGATACTCATGGACTTACCTTACTGAAAATATCAAGTGATTCCTGTTTCAATTAAAGGTAATTTTCTTGTATCATGTGGTTGTGTTTGCATCCTTGTACTGCAAGGTTATCTTTTATAGCACCTTTAAGATTTCACCACCACAACTTCCCTGCCATCACTGAAATCGCAGCTGCTTTGCTGTCCAGCCTACACATGAGGGATACATTCAAGCAAAACTTATCTTTGCCTCTATATTATGTTCCACACAAGTCTTTAGTTTCGGGTGGCACTAAAATGCAGTAGTTCCCCATCATGCAGGATTTGATCAGTCCACTTTGCACCATACAGAGCAAAATCCTTGTTTAATAACTCCTCCAATGGAAAAATGTAACTTTGCCTAATAAAAAACAGTGATTTTTCACTTTTAAAAATACCAAAATCAGAGTTGTGAGGCAGCAAATGACCCTCAGACTGACCCGTCCAGAATGATGACAACTCTAAAACCCCACATTGAGTGTACCCATTTTCTTCCTGGTCAACAAAAAGTAGAGCACAGAGAAAATGACAACAGCATCAAAAAAGAACATGCCTGTAACTGAAGAGTTTTGCTAATTGCTTCAGAATAATACTCAGACTTTTGTCATGAGACTAAAATCTGAGTCTTCCCAGAGCAAAATTATAATCTTTCATTATAATCTTACACGTCTCAAGCAGGTTCGAAATCCTTCTTTTCTTTCCAGCCTCAGGTCCTTATCCTAAAGTCAATGAGATTTCTTCTGTGGTATATAGAGCATAAGACTCCAAGTCTCACGTGTAATACTGTACAGGAAAAGGGAAGGAAGAGGCATTTCTTGTAACTAAGTATATCACTGTGCTGAGAACTCGGAGTGGTTCACAGTGGCACAAACACCATATGGTCTCATTCAAAAACCTGAGACTACCAAAGGAGCAATGCATTTTGAGGAAGAATGGGAAAAGGGAATGTATTGAAGAAGAGAACAGCAAAATTCCTAGAAGTACTTATTCTGGAAGTATATATTGCTTATTGGGATAATAGAAGAGAGAAGTTTTTTTAAAGGT
Source organism: Anabacerthia variegaticeps (assembly GCA_035583185.1). Classification (NCBI taxonomy): domain Eukaryota; kingdom Metazoa; phylum Chordata; class Aves; order Passeriformes; family Furnariidae; genus Anabacerthia; species Anabacerthia variegaticeps. The sequence goes on along the minus strand of JAWWEW010021788.1, from coordinate 8,516 downwards.
TTGGCCTGGATCAAATTGTTTAAAATGACACCACAATGTAATTCATATTTTCTGCCCACATGATTTTGGTGACTTTGGAACATTTTAATGGCAGTCCATATATGGACCCTTTGGACAAACTGGCATTTTATTGTCTGGTTTTATACACCTTTAAAGTGTGGTGGGGAAGGCGGGTTTATTTGACTATGTGCAATCAGCGTGGCAACAGACAAGCTCGTGTTTGGAACTGCAACCACTTTTTCAGTTGAACCAAGTAAGTTCCACTTGTTTTACTAATAATGTGTTTCTGAGATTTGTGGTGAGGTGGCAAAGGGACTGTGTGGTGTGACAGTATAATGAGATATTTCTGCTGTCTCAAATCTCTTGAACACGCATTCTTTAGAGAGGTGTTTGAGTTCAGCTCCTATTTAGTTAACAAAGGTTTCAGGAACAACAAAGATAGCTTCCCAGTATTTGATCAGAAATTTTCATGCTCTTCCACTACCACCTTTCTAAATTTAAGACTGTGGGAATAAAGTCTTAGGCTCAGCTTCAGTATGAGGTGCAAGTAGGTGCCTGCTTTCTTTTGTGTAACACTCAGTGGTGTGGGAAGGAAAAAAGGAAGTGTGAAGTGTTTCAGGAGAAAGCAGTTCTCATGGAAAGAGAGGGCATATTAATTTATTTTTAGCAACTGCTTGAAATGTAAGCAAGCCTTTAATATTTAGGAATGGCAGATCTTTGTAAGGACAGACCATCTTCCCTAGATTTTTTGTGTGAAATTCAGGGCAATGGGTGAGTTTGCTGAGTTGATCTTTGTTGTCCTAATAAGTTCAGTTGCACACCACCACCTGAACACACACTCCCCAGGGAGCCATGACACTCTTCTAGGTGCAAGCTCAATAGAGATATACAGCTGCCTTTGAAATTTAAGAAATCTTACATGCCTCTGTTGGGGTAGATGAATACAGCTCCAGTTCCTGTGGGAGTAGAGAAAGCAAAGAGGATCCAAATTCTAAAGGACCTAAAGAACACAGCAGGAAATATGCCTCCTGAGAGTCTACAAAGACAAATGAGAGAACACATCCCTTAATGAGATTTTGAGACATCTCTTCAATTCAGACAATTCAGTAAGAGGGATTACTCGATGCATTCCCTGTGTATTTCTCATTGGAGGAAGCCAAAATTCACAAGAGCATGGAATATGTAGCCAATCTGTGACTCCGTAAAATTCAGAGGAAATAAAAGTATGATTCTTTATCGAAGTCTAGTAACTGTTTTTTATGTGCATTACAAATATAACTGCTCCTCCTTCATACAAAAACCCCACACTATAAAGACACCCTAATGATCAGAAGGGACAGACACACAGAAGACGGAATAAACGATGCATTTGGAACAGCACTGATTTCCTCTATTAGACATTCCAATGTTGTCCTTTAAGATGGCTCAGCAGTGAGATGTGTCATAACTTGGAAACCTCTCTAGAGCTCAGATAATACTGCCTACTTGTCAAGAGAGGTTGTATGCCTGGGACAAGTCCACATAGAAATAAAAATGAAACTTCGAAAGAATGGAATTTGGAAAGAAAACCTCCTGGAAGAGAACATTTGTTAAAGATTTAACCTCATATTACGTTTTGAAAGTAATCCCACTCATTGGAACAGTGTTGTGGAGTGCAAAAACAAATTGTCTTTATGTGCTATGATTAAGCCTTTTAGCCTCATCAAGTAAAGCATTTTTTGGTAATTAAAAATAAAATACCAAAAATTTTTAATATGTATTATGCATATCAAGCATATAAGGCTACTCTTGAAGTAAATAGTCTTAGTATATAAATTCTTTTATTTTCAAATTAGTATTACAATTTCTGTTGTATTCTTAAAAGTTCCCTTCCTCATTCCAGGGTATATAAGGTCTAGTGAAAACAAGCTCAGGGGTTAGAAGCTCCAATGAAAATCCCACCCTTATACTCCCTTTCCATCTTTGACCTGCTCTAGGTAAACAGGAGGAAGAAATAAACATAGAAAGACACTCAACTGTCAGGGGACAGATGTGGCTGGACTGCATCTGAATTATGCATTATTCAGCATGCAGAAAAATGAAGTCAACAAAAAAAGCAATGTTTCTATTTCAGAGAGTCAAGAGGAATCTGCCCCAGAAGTCATTATGCTCAAATCAAAGAAGCCTAAACAACATGACCACAAAGTGAGCATGGCTTGTTTGGCAAGGACGTTCTACCCTAAGAACATCAGCCTTGATGTGCCCGAGAGCGTTGTTTTTTATGACCTGAGGACAGCTGTAGTCACACCTGAGGGGACATACAGCACCATGAAGGTCGTTGGAGTGGAGCCAGAGGCAGAAGTGACCTGCAGGGCTACACAAAAATGGGACAAGAATAAAGCTAGCACGACTCTGTCAGGTATTCTGGAAGATGCATCTTCCCTGATTTTTTCCTGCCCTTTGAGGATCTAGCAAGCAAAAGTAAGTGCAGTCAGAAAGATATTTAGGCACTTAGTTAAGTGCAGACAAGATATTTTAAAGCACCTAGGATATGTATGAACTTAATTAAATTACTAAAACACAACAAAAAAATAAACCAAACTAAATGCTCCCCATCCCATAAAAAAGAGTAAAACAAACCCTCTAATATTGGTGAGTCTAACTTTACCTAAGACAAAACAGTTGAAGGGACATGGTCATATATGCCTGCTAGAAGAAAGTTTAAATAACTTATTTGAAATCACAAAATAAAAAAGGACATATGATTTTTCCCCAGATACCTTGGTTACCTTTTGATCACTTTTTGAATTGTTTTGCTTCAAAATGGACAGAAAAGTAAAGCTCAACAATCCTGAGGGAGGGTATTTTGCAGTCACATATAGAAAACTGATTTTTTTCTTCAAGTTAATAATTAATGAATGACCTGCCATCTGGTTCTCCAATACTAGTTAATTATTGCTGGGAAAAAAACCTGTGAACAGGGTTCGTGTCATTTTTTTGTTTAGTTTGGATACAAATTACCGTGTCTCTCTATCATTCAACAGAAGAAAAAACTGAAGAATTTGGAACAGCTGATGTTTGCAGCATTACAGATGCTTCTAAAAAAGGTGAGTTGTCTGAAGGAACATCAGAGTGCAGTTACTTTATTGGAGATTCAGTAACAATGCATGTGTATTCACTGCTTTAGTACAGAAATCTCTGAACTGGAGATACTTATTAAAGAGTAAGCTGCACTTTTTGTGGACTCAATACCAAAACATGATCAACTGCCTTGCTCTAGTGCAGAAATATCTGAAAGGAAACATATATTGAGAAATAACCTGCTGCTTCAGGTTAACTGACTGGATAGCTGACATATTTACATGGGATGAAACAGCAGTGGGAAGTCAATTCTCCTCTCTTCTCTGCACTGGCCACAATCCTCTAATATTTTCCTTAGTTCCTGCTTTCCTCATCCAGCTGTGTGGATTTTCCTTCTTTGTTTTTGGTGAGTGGGGCAGGGCGGGGATAATACCAAGATGACAATTTCTTCCCACTTCTTCTTTTTAAAGCAAATGTCAAAATGGAGAAAACAAATATGGTGTTTATGGCTGCTTTGTGTTTAAGAGTCCTGCTGGCAAAAAGCATCATCTTCAATGTACTCATGAGTATCAAGCTGTTTCTCTTCTGAGGTAGGAAACACATCATTCAGTCCCTGGGAGCAGGGGACACAAGATCAAAGAGTGGCCATTTGCATCCTTCTGTGACTCCACAAGGAGTGGCATCAGTTCAACTCTTCTTGTTTCTACTGTATGAGTCAATGTATCCCCCAAATTGTACCTTATCCTCAAATCAGGCTAATCCAGATCATCTCTGGTTCTATAAGAAATCCACTGGTTGTTTCAAGTGGCAAAGCAAAAAGTGTGGATTAATGTCCAAATCAGCAAGAATATAAAGGGAGAATCCCAAAAGCTAGCAAAGGTGAAAAGGGAGGAAGGAAAAGAAGGAAGGAAATTATGAAGATCAGGTAGCCAAGTGACCAAAGAATATTGCAGATTAATGAGAACTCAGCGCCACTGCATTAAATGTGAACAAGAATTTAAAACAAACATTGTTTGCTCTTTCAGGTACTGGGTAAGTGAGACAGCACTGGACTGAGTAAGAGCAGGAAAGAACACACAACAGGACAACACCGGGTCAGCTTTGCTACCAATAAACATCTGAAGGATCAACAGACTCCCCAGTTTCTGTAGATCTATGAGTCTCTTTACTTCATCAAGGTGCTCTTCAGTGAACATCATCTGGAATCCTTGTTAGACAGTTAATGCTGCTGAACTCCTGTCTAGCTTAGAATTATTATTAGAACAATTTCTGTTATTTCTTATTTTCTCCATCCCTCTGTTAAGCAGGAATAGTTAGCTCTCCAATTCTCATATCTAGTGCACAGATGCATCCAAATTGCTTAGATAGTTTTCAAAACTTAAACTTTCAAAACTAAATACTTAGTATGCTTTAAAAATACCAACTCTGGTCATATTACATTGTTGGCTATAGAAGTTATGTTTTTCTGCTTAGATATCCCAAGCAGAGGGGGAATACTGTATAAATTTCAATTTTTAGAGGATTTTATCAGTGGCAATTTTCCGAGGAAGGTAATTAGATCTAATTTGGACCTAGAAGAATTCACTACAGACAGGTGTACAGTAGTGTTTTCATTTCCATTTCTACTTTTGACAATTTTTCTCTTTTTTTAAGTGTATGGTATCTGCATTTTAGGTTTCCTTAATATGCACCAACATAAAGTTTTCTTATGCTTGGTTTGCACTGTGCCATTTCTTCTGAAAGTTAGATGAAAATCTTTGAAATTCCATTGTCCTATCCAGTGACCACTTAGAACTAGAAAATTACTTATTACAGTCTAGGTTTCCTTTTTGTTAAACTTGTCTTCCTTGGGTTTTCCATGGGAAAAAGAAAGACTCCTTCGCACATCTAAAAGATTTCAGGACACCTATGAATTCTGATCCTATTGGGTTTAAAGGAATTTTAAAGGAATATTCGTGGCTCTTTCAAATTACTCAGGCTCAAAACTATGGATCATAACAATAAGAGGGATGGGTCTAAAAAGGTGAGGGAACAGGCTGCTGATTTTGCACTCAGCAGCACGAGGAAGGGGCCAACAGGAAACTCTGGGGTGTTCTGATAAATCACCCAACCTTTGGTTGGAAGTCACAAAAAACCCAACACCAACTTCTGCTTCCCGAGCTGCAGGCTGACAGGATGCTGTGGTTACAGCACACCGACCCTGTCAGGCTACTTGAGACAAATTCCCCCTTGCTTTTAAAAACATGTCAACCACTTCCCTGGGGGCAGGGCCCACAGCATTTCTCAGGTGCTGACTGAACCACTGCTGACTCCAAAAAGGCCCCCAGAAGGGTGCATGGTGAAATCTATTTAACTAACCTTGACAAGTTTAGTCACTCAAAGGCTCGGTCCAGACACTGTGATATTTCTATGATGAAACCACTGTCTCTGGGTCCTGCAGCTCTGGGGTTGGGTCTGAGGTGCACATACCTAGTGTAGAAAAACATGGTGGTCATGTTTTTGTTTCCTGAGCATCCCAAGAGACAGATGGACATGTGGAGAAAGCTGACAGCAAAGGCCCCTTGAGACAGCTGCCTTCCTATCCTAGTTAAATAGGCCATACTCCACCTCTGCACTCTCAGTGACTCAGCCACAAAACCAGACTGCTCTCACAGAGCCCTTCTCCTACTCTACTGCTCCCTTTCCACTCTGGCTCCTGAGCCTGAGCTGATCTCTCTTCAGGTAGTGCCCAGAATCCCTGCTTCCCTCTCTGGGAAAATTAAAAGTGAGGGAGATAATGTTGCTTTTCATTTTTTAAGAGTTGCATTGAATTTGTTATGTCAAGTGGCACCACTGAAATATAATAGGAATAACTGAGCTTCAGGACTCTGCACTTCAATCTTTTAATGTGTTTCAGTGACTGAAGATGCAGAAAATGCCAAATCCCAAAGCAATTACATGTCTATAACATTAAGTGCAACATCTTTAAAACCAAGTGCTCAGTGTGGGGTTTTCATGTGTGTGCATATGGTATAAAGGCTTTTCTTGTGTCCCAATTTATTCTGTATATGGGATTTCCATTTGCAGTTTGATTCTTCCTTGGAATCTCCTCTTGGATTCTTGTGCCAGAGGGTTCTGACCTCAGGGTAAACCTTGTGGGTGCTGCTGTGACTGCAGGGTGGTTTACCAACAGCCTCATTATCACCCATGGGCTGAAATGCCTTTGGAAGAGCTTGGTTTGTAGGGGTCAAGTTGTGGCTCAGTGTTACATGAATGCCCCTTTAGAGGGAGGATGTGGGCAGGGATGAATCTGCTGGTTCTTGAGGGAGTGTAGAAAGTGACTTCCAAATGCTCCAAGGGACCTTGAGGGAGGTGGTGTGATTTTACTCCCTGCCCTTCCCATTTTAGCCCAGGAATGAGTTGGGACTTTGGCCTGGACTGTACATTCACTGAGGAGAAGGGGGAAGGTGCAGCCTGCACAAGCCAGCACATCCACTGCTGCAGTGCAAGGATGTGTGTGACACTGCTTGCTGGGTGGGCCAGTGTTTGCAGCCCAGTGTTTGTTCAAAAAGGGAGGACATGGAATGTTATGGTATTTTTCTCCAAGTATTTTGAGTTAGTGCCCTGAATTATTTTATTTCTGCCTCTCTCCCAACCATGCCTTTCCCAGCAATCCCACAGCACCTCCTGGGCAGTGCAGCTGCCAGAGGTCCCTCTGGACTGTGTGACAGGCAAAAATCCCAGGTATACTGTGCGTTTTGGAGATGGAGAATTTAATGGTAACAGTTTGAGCTGTGGCAGTTCAGTGAATGCCAAAGGAAAATCCAAGACCCCTCCAGCAGGAGTCTTTTTACTGGGTGTGTGCAATCTTCAACCCTTTGGGGGACTGCCCTGCCTTTATTTTCTAGCAGAGCCCCCTTCTTTTGGGAGGGATGTACATATGCCAATGGCATTGTTAAAGCAAAACACTGCTGCCCAGGGCAGTGCCTTCTTTGGGGGTGAGCAAAAAGGGGAGAGGTTGGAGCCTGGTGGGTGATGACATCATTTGGGACACTCTAATGTCACTCTGATGTCACTGGGAGAGCAGTGATGAGGTGCAGGAGCAGGTGAGTGGGGAACCAAGGGGGTCAAGTGGGATACCCCCTAAAAGGGAGTTTACAGCCCCCAAAGGCCAGAAAATCCATAGGGAATGTGTGCAAAACACTCAAAACTTTAATGCTTCCCATTCTGTATATATAATAACAAATAATATTAATCTATATATAAATATTTCAAAATACAACCCTATATGTTATAGTCTAAGAAATCCTGTAAGAAACTGAATATGGATTGATAGTGTTTGAAAACACAAATGTAAACTTTTGAATATATACATTAAACCATAAAGGGCTGGAAAATGTACGGAGAGATGACAGATGCGAAGACAACAGAAGCACCTCTGTGGGTTCTAGGGTTGGTGCTGTCCCCTCTCACCGTCACCCGCACCGCTGCCGCCGCCTGGCGGTGACAAGCGGTACTGCACGTAACTATCTGAAAGTCAATTTTGGGGTAAAATCGAAGTTCTCTGAGCGGGACAGGGAGGGACAATTTCGGGGTAAAGCCCAAGTTGGGCAGTGGGTGTTTTGGAGGGTAAAATCTGAGTTAACATACAAGGAGCAGGATGAATGTTTCTGAGGGAAAAGCAGAGGCAAACTGGGAGGGGGAGCAGAGGGGATGAGTTTAACAGGTATGCTGAGGTAATTCAGATGAAACAAATCCACATTTTTTGCAGGACAAATTCAAGGGCACCTTAGCAGAGGAAAAATAGCCTTTCTGAGAGAAAGTCTGGAAACTCAGAGAAGAACGAGGCAGTACTTTTGACAGAAAACCTGGGATTACTTAGAGAGGACAGAGGTTTAGCAGAGAACCTGAGGCAATTTAGAGGGGACAAACCCACTGGTTTCTGTAGGAAAGTGCAAGGTGATGTAGAGGGGAGAGAAGTAGCATTTTGGTGTCTCAGGTGCAGGTGATGGGCTGCCCAGGGCATTCCAGGTGCAGAAAGACCTTTCTGTACCAGCAGCTTTAGCCTGAGAGGAATTTTTGTCCATATTCAGTTTTGGGAGGCCGACTTGCAATTTGGTTTGGGCGCATAAGGAGTTCTACAATCCTCCCAAGCCCAGAGTTCTAACACATGGCTACTCAATCCTCTTCAAATTATTTACTTTGGTGCCAAGTTCTGCACTTTGTGCAAAGATGTTGCTTGGTTTCAGTGTACCTAATTTCATAAGAAATGGTGGCAACCAGGAAGCATGTACAAGTAAGCTCTGGCAGTGTGTCTTAGTTTGAGAGAAACTAAGATGTAAATGTTGGCTAGGAAAATAAAATAATCCCTCTCCTTAAATTAAGAGAAAAAAAAACAAACAGAACTTTAATTAGGGAAAATATAACTATAAATCTATAAAAGGATAACAGTTCTTAATCACAATACACAGATATAC
>JAWWEW010021787.1:0-39029 GCA_035583185.1 Anabacerthia variegaticeps | reverse complement strand
GCAATGTGCACTCACGGCCCAGAAAACAACTGTGTCCTGGGCTGTATCCAAAGCAGTGTGGGCAGCAGATGAGGGAGGGGATTCTGTCTGCTCTGTTCTGGTGAGATCCCACCTGGAGTGCTGCAGAGAAAAGACACCAGCAGATGGGGTCCCAGCAGAGAAAAGACATCAGCCTCTTGAAGTGAGTCCAGAGGAGGGTCACAAGATGATTAGAGGGACAGAGCACCTCTTCTATGAGGAAAGGCTGGGAGAACTGGGATTTTTCAACCTGGAGAAGAGAAGGCTTTGTAGCCTTCCAGTACCTAAAGGGATCCTACGAGACAGATGGAGAAAGACAATGTGGTGACGTGACAAGGGGGAATGGCTTTAAACTGAAAGAGTGTAGGGTTAGATTAGATATTAGGAAGAAATTATTTACTGTGAAAGTGTTAAGCCACTGGAACAGATTGCTGAGAGAAGTTGTGAATGTCTCCCATTCTGAAAGTGTTCAAAGCCAGGCTGAATGGGCCTTTGGAGCAACTTGGTGCAGTGGAAGATGTCCCTGCTCCTGGCAGGTGGGTTGCAACTAGATGATCTTTAAGGTCCCTTCCAATCCAAGCCACTCTTATGATTCTATGCTCTGCTGAGAATAATGTATATAATTTTGTGGTCCAGGCTTGATTTATTAACAGTTGAAAAAAAAAAAAATCACAGTCAGTATGTATATGACTATAACAGGTTATGACTGCTTAAGCAGACTTCTGTGCCCAACCTATTTTAAGTTCAATAGACCACAAAATATTAGCAGTGCTGGTGTATTTTATTTGGTTTCTACACGACTAGGATCTAAACAATCAGGCCCTTTGCATCTATTGCATCTGATTTTTTAATGCACTCACCATAAATAAATCAAAACAACTTGCACCTTTTTGGCAGACTCTTGGCAATGTAGAATCAATAATTCATCAGGGGAAAGATGCAATTGTCAGTTCCCATTAATGGGTAAAGGAACAAAAGGAGATTTCTGAAAAATTACAGCTGAAATAAATATTCATGAATCATCATGAGCAACAGGATACTGAAAAAAATGACCCAAAGACAAAAGCAAGTTGTATTCATCCACTAAAAAGGGCACAGGCAACAAACCCCAAAGATTTAACATCACGAGGAAGGACTGTACAGACCCTGTGATTTACTTGACACAAAAATACTTCCTTCTCACAAACATCCAGATAGGTGTGTTGAGCCTTTTTCCTTCTCCAGCTTGTTATTCAGTAGGCACTATCTACAGCAAAGAATCCAACTGGATTTATACAGCTGTAATATAGAACAGACATCTTCTGAAAAGGAAGTTACTAAACTCTTTACAACTGTTCAAATACAGAATGCATAAATATGGCCCTCTGTATGTAGAGTCAATTCTTCAGATTAGTTCTGCTGGATTTAGTCTTCAAATTTAGCACATGAAATAGTTCTTTTTCTAACTGTACCCTTTTCAGTTCTGATATTCTTCATCATTTATGTCCATTATACTGCCTTTGGTCTGATTTTCTATTGTATATCTAAAACTTTTGAGTAAGACCTCACTGTTATTACCCTTAAATACAGCACTGTTACACTAGTTTCCTCAGATGACCACAAATGCCTTTTTTCCAAAATCTCTAACATCATGACCTAACATCATGACACCTACAGAAAATTATAGAAAAACTCTCTCTGTAAAAAATGTTATCTCAGTTGATATAAAATGGAAATATTTCTACTTTACCTGGTAAAACTGTCAATGGGTACCCTCTGAAAGTGTATTCCACTGTATAACTATTTAGTTCAGTAAAGTTCACTGGTCAACTTTATTCAATACAAATTTGATCAATACTGTTTTCAGCATATTTATGTGAGGGAAATTTGGAGTCACAAAATGTAAAACAACTGGTGAATACAAATTATGAGGAACAGACATAAGTACCCAGGTAACAAGAGAACTGGCAATTTCAAAAATCTGTTAGCTTGCGAAACACGAAAGGGAAATGCTGAAGGAAAAATAAAAAGGGTAGATTTTAAAGAACTATAAGTGCAAAATAAATGAAAGCGATATAAAAGCAAAAATATTGCTAATTTGTATAAGATTGAATCACAGAAAGCTATCCAGAAATAGCTGTATGCAGAAAACATTGCAATATATCCCAATAGTTTGTGCCTCTCCTTTCAAAAGGTGATACGGAGAGCTATTTAAATGTTTGTTTCTGCTTCCCTCACAAATGCACTGAAAGTGGTTTATAAAAAGGGATCCATAATAAGTAACAGCTGCTCTTCCCATTGGACCGTATTGATTCTTCTCCCTATAAAGCCCTTATGAAGTCAGTCTTCATACAATTAAGTGTAACAAAATTTAAGTGCCTAATAAAAACTGACTGTGATATTTATGGCTTGATGATTCATCAATAATACATCTGAAGAAACAGGATAATGTGTGAATGGATAGACTCTGATAGATAACACGATGATTAGTCAAACAGGCAAGCTTTACTTCTTTTACCTTAGACTTAATTATGCAATTTCTTTCAGATATAAAATTTTATGTTCATAATAAACATTTTAATTAAATAGGAATTATACTTATTAATCGCCACATCATTCACCCATTTGGAAACTTACCTTACCGGTGCATAGAATTTTGATGAGACTCGAACCAACTCTTAATTAAATCTTTAGTGGTTTTCACTTAACATTTATATTTCAGAAAAGACTTCACATCAATGAAAAAGCATTCAAGCAATTTGCACCCTTCTTTCCATCATTGTTTACTCGTTCAGTGCCGTCCCAAATGCCAGATTTCATAATTCTATTCTATTACTATTTCCAAAGTAAGAATTCCATTCAAAAGATGGTCAGGAATTGAACTGAAATTTGAACAAATCTAGGCACAACTTACAAATCCTCTGGTGTCACCACCCAAGAAAAATAAAGATTATGGAAATGTTTAGACCAGCTGGTATGTATGTATTCTCACCTCCCTGGAAATTGTGCTCCTGCACAGTAAATGTGCAGGGTTTTACCTTCACAAGGGAAAAAGATGATGGCCAAACTGAATTTAAGTACATTTAATGTTAAGTAACTTAAATAGCTTACATCAGTTAGTTTCAAGCCACAATCAACTCCTCTCTGATAATGGCTTAGTCTTGAGAGAGCTAAAAATGGCAATTTAAACAAGAATTTCAGACAACTGAGCTTTTTTTTGGTGGTATTGGACCTTGGATAATACAGACAGAGTCTTGGGAAAGATCTTATAGCCCAGTATAAATACGTGCCTTCCCTACAGCACCCTGAAGGAGAAATGAAGAGCAGTTGGACTGTGAGCAGAGGTTAGTCACAAATTCCCACAAAGTGTACCGTAGCCACTCTTTCAGGAGGCTGTAAAATAGACACTTCTATTTTCCACTGTACGTTCCAAGAAGGTTAGAAAATTAATATAACCTATATAACTCAACAGCAATTTAAAGGATTTATTGATTTAGCTCGTACCTGAATTGTAGAACGGTTTTCTCAAGGGCAACTGCAATATGAGATCACTTAACAAGGACAAGCCCACTCTTTTTCAGTGATGTATTTTGCCTTGTAGTATTTATACACAAAGGTATAACTAGCAAATATGCATAAAGGATTTTAATTGTAGCAAATGATGGTATTATTAGATATGAGAAAGGATGAGTTGCTTATAAGGTGAAAGTTAAGCTAAACACATGCACTTTATGTGCTGACTACAGAATCTGGGGTAGTGACTTTCTGATAATTCTATTGTTTGCTCCCTCTCCTGTGAGTGGTTTACTATTCTGAAAAACCCAAAACCAGAAGAAAGTAACAGCTGCATTTTCAGATCAGTTGTTCCTTCCACCTTGTGCACTTTCTTCCATGAAACGAAGAAAGCAATTGTACATCAGGGGAAAAGAGCCTTTGTACGTAAAAGCAGACATATTTCTAAAAATGCAGTGAGCCAAAATACAAGGTATTTCCCTTTATATTTCTTTTTCCTGGGGATCAATAACTTCATTTAATATTAAAAGTGGTTAATAGTAGAAGTCAAGTTTTGAAGTCAAAGTTTATTGAGCACCACCACCCTAATATAAATTTTCTGGCAATCATAACAGAAACTCTTTGATATGAGTCAAGACATTCCATTCTCACCAGAAAAATCCCAGATAATTCCACACATTAAAGTAATAGGATTCTAAATATTTTAATGGAATTCTACAGGAATTATGTTACATAAAAACTCTGTATTTTTTCAGTAACACACTCTTCAGTAACAAGATCTGACAAACTGAATTTTATGTACACATATTGGAGACTTGAAAGGACTGAACCTTTTGAAATCTGTTTGAGTGAAACACATCTAAATGTTTTGTAGTGTAACATTCACTGTTTACATTATAAACCTAGTAGCAAACTCAACAAATATTAAATAGTCATTACAAAACTCTGCTACTGCTGTTTGACTTTCTGTTTTGTTTCTATGATAAATAAAAACATGGAATTCCTATGTTTATGCTTCTATTGTGATGAATTTTATGAATGTTAAGGGGAAAAAACAGTAACAGTTTTAGTGTTCATTCACTGTTTCCTCATAGCACTTCTTGACATAAAAGAGTCATGAGAAGTGTGCCTTGGTCTAGAAATGTCTGATTTCAGGAATGCAAAATACAACAGCATTTCACTTACTTTGCTTACACAGCCTGTTAAACTGACACATGCTTTAGGATAATGCATGTATGCTATGTCCTGTCTTAAAGGGACACCAATTAATCTCAAATTAGAGCTGTACTTGTCTTGTTCCTAAAGGCATTCTCACTGTTATTAGAGCTGTGTCTGCATAAACAAAGCAGGGACTAATGCAATACTGGGTTATGTTGGATCACTAGGTATTTTTCAAAGAGAACTACACACTGTGCTCTATAGATCACTTCTAAAGGTACCCAGATTTTTTCCTTCAAGGTGGAAAAATATGAGAGAAGGGAGAGCACAACACTAAATGATGAGGTATGAGTAATTAAAAACTATTTCAATTTGGTCTGATTCATTAAGTGGCTTTTGTTGGAAGGAAAAAGGCTCAACGAATCTGCAAAACCAAAGGAGGAAGAGCTACACCACTCATATTCAATAGGCCAGTTATTAGTATGGATGAGATCTGGGTTAATATTTGCAGCTATTTGAGCTCTTGTCTCTGACAGTAATGTAAAGCAACACAGTTTTAAAGCACTTACAGGTAACTGCAGTTACTGCTGATGTTACTCACACTTTATAGAGAATTAAGGATACACCATGGTAGGAGTACAACTATCTTATCCCTCATGTGAGTAAGTCTTCAAAAATGAACAAAAAAAAAGAGAACCATTTGCAATGTATTAGCCGATTTTGCACAAAGTAAACCAGCTATAAATAAATGGGATCAATGGGTACTTTATCTTCTCACCTTTTGAAGTAACTTCTGTTTCATGTATTAAACTTCAAATATAGTAAAATCCACACCCTGTATAACACAGAAAACACTTCAGAGATTTTTTTAACATCGGAGAGACAGGAAAATGTTGTAGTTAATGAATCAGAAATAGTTATCATTCTACCTCACTACTTTTAACCCGTATTCAAAAGTTTAAGTTTAAAAACATGAGATGTTTAACACAGCTTATGAGTTGTGAAACTCCCAACCCTAGAAAGCAGGCAGAGTTTCCTTTAGGACTCTCTGTTTTGTTTTGACACATTTCTTTCATTGCATGTAGTAACACCAAAATACCTTTAGGGCAAGAAAAACAAACTTTTTGCCCATCTCTTCAACTCTTTTATTTTATTCCCAAATTTTGAAGGCACTGCAGAGCTAAAAAGGCTCGGTTCTGTATTCAGATCTACAAATTAGAACGCAAATTTCTCTTTTTCATTATTTAACAGCTAACAAGAGGCAATATTTGAAGTTAATGTACAATCTGGATTTTAGTATAGTTCCAAGGATACATCAAATTTTTTTTAAGTCCAGTATTACATCCATACAGCCTACTTTGAGTATTTTAATGCTACTCTTTTCAATGTAGCCAAGTTAAAGAAATTATCATTGGTGAATTCTGGTTGTTCAAAACTTGATTTGTCAGTCATGGTTCATTTCCTACTGCATAGTCTGAAATGACCTGTGAAGCTGAGGAAAAGAAGAAAAGAAAAGGAAACAGTGGTTGGTTTGGGGGGAGGGGAGTAAGTGAAGGGAGGTGTCAAGCTAAGGTTTGAATTGTTTCTAGCAAAAAACAGTCTAGTTGTCTAGTTAACTGAAACTCTCCCTGATAAAAACAATATCCTCCTCTGCATAAATTAAATTAAATTAAGCTTTGCCCTGTAAAGCCCAATTACAATTTGTGCTTAAACTACCACTGGCAAGGCTGTTAACCTTATGGAGTGTAGATTTTTAATTAGAACAGCATGAAAAATGTTTACACTAGCAGACAAAACTGAGTGGAAAAAAAGAAACTTCTGGATCTAATGGCTTCAATGGTGAAATCTTAGCATAGAATATCTTTCACTGAAATTGCCTTTGTTTAATGAAACAAACTCAAGGAGGAAGCTTCCTTTGCTCTGTAATATATAGATATGCAATGCAAAACAGAACCTATTTGTGGTCCTATAATCTCTTGTTAAGATCACTATATTTCTTCCTCCAAAATTTAACTTACAGGACCTTCATAGCAATCCAAGCCAGAGAAGCAGCCTGTGCTAATTAAGTCCACCCGTGGTGCTTTCCTATCCTTTACTTTTCAAAAGCTTTCTCTGAAAGATGAAAACAGGCAAATGGTTGGAAAGGCACCATATTTAAAGCACACACGAGCCTGGAGGCTCTTTTATTTTTTATATATCAGTGGAGTAGAATTGTAAGTATGCAGGCAAATCCCTGATGTAAACATCACGGAAGAAATAGAAAAATGAACCATCATTTTAAAAAACCCAAAACAATGCCTGTCTCTTTTTAGCAAACATTATTTAGTTTTACAATCCCAAGTCCAGTGTTGTTGCCAATTCCAAAGATACTTTTAAAGACTAAATAGATGATCTGGTATTATGCTAAGCAGGTTTTCTACCCTTTCTGGTTTTTTCATTTGGTTCATAAGCACTACCCAGAGCCCATCTAAGTAGGTACACCACACTGCCAAGGAATACATATAATACTTAATTTCCCTCAGGGTTCCAGCAGCTGAACAGAAAATACAAATGCACTCTAGCCACAGAAGCTAGAAGTTATTATCAGTAATTTTATGTTCAAATCAGCAAAGGCTAATTTTTTTATGCATCTATAAGCCTGCTTTACAATCAAGAAATTGTGGTGCAGAAAAAGGTAGGAAATACATAAATCTATATAATTGTCTATGTGTCTTTTTTCTTTTTTTTTTTTTAAATAAACTGTTTCCAAAACAAGAAGCAAGATCTAACAAAGGAATTTGCAAGTACCACTAAAATGAAAGTTGTATTTTGTACTTACACTGATCAAAACACAAATTTTAATGAAATACAGATTACTTATAAGGCATACTATTAACTTACTACTCATCTTAGGATAGAGTAGATTTGTTACAAAAATACAACTTCATCTCAATACTGCCCTAAAAGCACTTCTTAGAAGTACCACCCATCTTCCAATCCAGTCTTTATTTTCTGTTCCAAACCTAATACACCTAGCACTTTTTAACTGGAAAGAGGAGAAGCATCTGTCAGGTTATGAAATAAAATAACACAAACTAAGAGAAGGCAGAAGCAGAATAACAAGTTTAATGGTTAATAGGAAAAGGGTTTCTTTTCCCTCTCAGAACCTTCCAACGTATTGCAAAAAAAATATTTTTAAAGTAGAATACAAATATCCCACTTATTTATAGTACTGCTCATCTTTGTATTTGAGAAGGAGACAGAGGAAATCCTCATTTATTTAAATACCTAAGGATACTCCTGGCAATGTTACAATACACTGTTCAAGGGAATTCTGATACCTGCTGTCAGGCTTCCCCTGCACACCCTGCAACCTGTAACGAGACACTAAAATTCACATGGCAGGGATTCACATGCTGAAGAAAGAAAGGATAATCTAAAATAAAGAAAAACTAGACCAAAGAAAAATAAACCAACACCAAAACACACAACTTAAAATACACAAAGTTTTGATTACTTAGCTCAAAAAGTTTATTTGAATTAGAGGAAACAACTTAACTTACCAGTATTTTCAGAGCCTTGCCAATGCCACAGTAAGAAGTTGCCATAATAAACATGACCTTTTGTTTATTTCTTTGACATACTGGGTACCTTTTCTATCCCTAATAACTAGATCTGCTTATCAATGAGAAGATAAACCTCAAGGAGCATCAGATGAAGAATACTGAATTTGACATCCAACACCATCATCTGCCTCAAGCCTCTCAACCCTCAGGGACTGCACAAGAACCATTGAAAGAAATCAATAGCTTTTTGTTAGCTTCTAAATGCAGTTAGTCCAGAAATTATACAGAACAGACATACATCAAGTTAAATTCAATGAATTGTAACTGAAATATTATTAGCTTCCCCTGCTCATTATTGTATTTTACCTCTTTCACCTACTGAAAATGATTTTGTTCATAAATTCTCCCCAAAGCAATAATTATTTATTTTCAGAACACCTTGCTAAAATCATGCTTATTGGATGCTTATAGCACCTTGTTGATGTCACTCCCAATCCTGATTACTCTCCACTGAGCAGTGAGGAGAAGCAGCAGCCTTTGAGAAAACTGAGAACAAAGTTGCAAAGTCACTAAATATTTACTCCACTTACCCAATTTTGATCAGGCATGACTGGATCAGGTAATTTATTTTTCTTTTCTAAACTCAGCAAGTAGCCAGAATGGTAGTTATTCATGAGCTACATTCAAGGACAAAGGAACTGCCATGCCACTAGAAATAACAAAGTATTGATCTCATTCTTGTAGTGAACTGCAAAGGAAGAAGTCTGTCCTCATTCTGCTGTACTCTATAGACTAAAAGAAATTCCTACTGTTAGTGAAATTGCACCAGAATTGAACCGCTATATGAAATAATCTGAACTAGATCATATACATCACAGACATCTAAATACTTTTGCTAAATACAATCACCAAGCCCACCAAATCACCATAGGAACTTCAATCTACAAAGCTTCGTAAACCAGCATATATTTGCTCTGACAACTAAATTTGCTTTAAAAAAGAAAAGTTGAAAAATTTTAAGTCATCACACTTAATACAATACAAATAATGAGTCTTGTAACACCCTTCTCTTTTACATTAATTTAAGAACAAAAGACATTCCAGTAATATTTTATCATTAGTAAATTATCATATATTGTTCCTCCATCTCCCTCCTTGAGATGCATAATTTCAATATTAGACATATGGGAAAAAAGATTTTTTTCTCTACAACCATTCCTCCAGATTTCTTCAACAGAAAAGAGATTAAGAGTAAGTTCAAAAGCAATACCTTTACTGAAAATAGCTGTAAAGCTGTGAGTTTGGTCTGAACCTATAGAACAGGTTATTCAAAAACCTGGTTGTAGCTTACTCAAATTGAACATGGGAACAAGAAAGAAGAAAATAGAAGGCCCCTTCAAACTCCAAGGTCTGTGTGTCTGTGTGGAGGCTGCCCTGTGTTTGTGTGTGAATGTGTGACCTTCAGCTCTATTCTGCTTTGACTGCTTAGCTCCTTCTAGCTGAAGCTACAGTATATAATCCTGGACAATTTGCATTCAAGTGATTTCTGTCAACCACAAGCAGGAGTCCGTGCATTCATTCTGCTACAACTGGCTTAGGAAAAAAGTGCCCAGAGAAAACTGACTTTCACACAGCACTTGGTCCCTGAAAATTGAAGTATCCTTGGATGGTTCAAGAACACTCTGAATCAGAGACATTCTCAAATTCAATAATGAAAACATATTTAGATATACTTAAGTTGACCCAAGTTGATTCTCACTTATGAATATAACATTTGGATATGCATGAAACACTTGCAGTTTTCTGTTAGCCAAATTAACAGGGTATTCTCCTTTCATACATTGTGGCTTGGCACAGAAGAATCTTATCTCAAGTACTCTGTTCATCTCATTCATTTGCCTTTCTTAAACTATGCTGACATTTTGAATTCAACATCATCTTCCATCAGTGTCTAGGAAGTGTGTTCTGCAGCATTCAATTGACAAGCAGCAGTTCAGATTAATGATTCCAAAGCAGTCAAATTAACATGTATGTGGACAAACAAACTGCAGGATACTAGCTAGAATTACTGATTTTAATTTCTTCAAGTTTCTCTCCCCTTTTAGTCTTCAAAAAGTATGAAAGTATTGAAAAGCACGAAGCTACATTTGACATTTCAGATTTGATCACAGATGGGAATTCAAATTTTTCTAATTTTAAAAAACTCACTAAAGGCAAGTAAAGAGAAAGGCCTGTGAATTACTTGTAACAACTTTATTACAGTCCAGCTAAATTGTGCATCGTGAAAACTCAAGAACAACAAAATTTTTCTAAAAGAGTTACAGAAATATAAGGAAGGAAAATAAAGGATCTAAACCAAAACCAACAACTAAACTAATAACTCCCAAAAGGTGGTGCTGGTGTTTTTGAAAAGAATGTACATAGATATCTCTAAACACTCTTTTTCTAGAGTCAACAGTCTACATCCTCATACGTGTTTCAGTACAGCTGCTTGGCACAAGTCATAAAAGACAGGACAAATACAATAATTTTTGCATTATTCCAATAGTTTTCTTTGATGCTTTGGCCAGTGACGACCTTAGCAGACCAAGTCTTACACCACAAAACTGACAATGCAACTTTATGGTGCTGTTACTCCCTCCCACTAGGTAAGCAAAGATGTGCTAATTATAGCTGGGACTATATATAAGATGTAATCCTTTCCTAGAATGCTCATCAGTAACATTACTGAACCATAGCACGCTATCAAGCTCTGTGTCAGGGTTATATTCAAACTGGTTGCTGCCTCTTACTCAGGAAAAAAAATTATCTAAACCCCCTTGCTGTATGTAGCACTTAAATGAAATAAAAGTAAAGTATATTAAAAAATATTTTCCTGTTATTAGTTTACTGCACTTGGCAGCCTAAGCCAGTAGATCCCTTTTTCTGTAGCTGTTCTAACCATGTCAATGGACAATGTTATCACAGTAGTATACTGCTGCAGCTTCCCATCAAAACCATACCTTTTAAGGAAACATCAAAGGTAGTGGACTGTTTGGTTTAAATTTCCTTTGTTTTCAAACTGAGTATTCATCTAAAAGCAATAATTAAACTGTAAAGCTCTGATTACTGTGAGTTACTGTGATCTGAGGGTATCCACAGTTACTTCTGGGCAAGCAAGAGATCTCTGGAATTATTCTTAACATTTCAGTAAAGACTTACAGTGAGCTGCTCAGTAATCATATCATCAAAATCTCTAGATATCTACATCTCTGAATTTTTCTAACTTAAGGTCTAACTCTGCATCTAGTCATGCCAGATTTATGTCAAGTTGTATGTTATATGATTTCAGAAGTGCTAATGTAATCAAAATACATTACTGTGCTAAACTTGAGAGTTCATGTTTTATGAAACTCTAATATCAATGGGTGAACTGCTGCTTGTCTTGTTTTCAGGTTTATAAATACAGCTATTATCCTGGCCAACTGATTGGTCTTGCAATAATTATTCATCATTACTGCTATGCACTGGACAAAACTTCAAAGTGCTGATACTAATGAAAATATCTTCCAACTAGATCAGTCCTTCCTTCTTTTCTAAGTCAACCAACTCAACAGCAGATAAACATTAACTGCACAGGAAACTCCTTATAACTGCCTTTCTCCTCCTTGATGTCTACCTGACACTACAAAATTACTAAATTTTGTGGGCTTTATGCAAACTTGCAACAAGATGAGAGTGATTCCAGCTTTCAAGTGGAGCAGGGGTAAAACAATAGGCATTGGGGAAATGCTAACAAGCCTGGAAAATCTCTCAAAGTTTCCTCTTCATTTTGTGCTATCCACAGATAAATTGTATCATGCATCATAGATAGTTTATAGGGGATGCCACGGGATTCCTGCAAGGAATAATACTCAAACATACCTTGAAATTAAAGAAATTGGACCATTGGAATAGATTCAGCATTTACAGATGGTTCACAAGTTCTCAATTGCGTATTCTGCAAGCTGAGTTTCACAGTTAGCACGTACACAAATACGAGAAACCATTATCATTCCAGAAGTGATTAAAATGTTATTGTTGGAATTCACCTAGTAAATGATTTTTTTTTTCCCAGAGAATAAGAAATATTCATGTGAAAACAAAGAGTTGATGCTTTTTTCAAAGTTGATATTACATTTGGTAAAACTGATATTATGCCTATGCATCATACTTCTGATGGAAATTTAAGAGAAAATTTCTCCATTCAATAATTTTTGAAGGTTTATTGTGCCATAAATGCTCACTGAAGATTCCAAAATACGTGCTCGCACGAAGTCTGGAATCTGACAAAATCACGCAGAGGGGACTTAACCCATGAAAGCAAAAGAGCAAACTAGAAAAAAAAAAAACCCACAGAAACTTGCACATCAAGTCTTAAGACTGAAAGGATGACCTGCTGTAATATTTACTTGCTGGTTTGGTGTAAATTATCAAGGAATATTTTAAGTGCTTCTTAGTTATTCAGCACAATACATTATCCTTTCATATACATATATTTTTTCCTAATTAAAATTCTGTTTTCAAACTTAAAGGAGAGGGATTATTTCTTGGCCAACATAGATATCTTAGTTCTCCCCTTGAACTAAGACATTTTGAAATGTAATTTAGCTGTTCATTCATTATCATCTACTTTAGTGGAATCAAATTACTGAAACTTGGAAAAGCTGCACACTGATTTTTCAGTTTAAAAAACTCTGGTTACCCAAAGTTAAACCTGTAACATATATTATGAGCCAAAGCTACAAATACTACATTATCTTGTGCATATATAAAATGACATAAAAAGGAAGGATAAAGTAAGCAATATATATGTCAGAAAGGTGCACATTCTCTCAATCTAAAGTCCACTAATGATCTTCAAGACAAACAAAGGCACTTCAAACTGTATTTCAGTTCCCACCTGTAATTCTTCTTTCTAACTCAAAGAAAACATCCCTTTTGGAATGCTGGTTTTGCGGAATACCTAAATACTACACTTATTCTAAATTTTACACTCACAAAATAGAAGATTTTGTATTTTAATAAAACTTTCTAAGTTACTAATACTAATTTTTTTCCCCAGTGGAATAAGTTTGAACTCCAATATTTAAAAATTTAGCAGTTGAAGGTCATGCTTTGTTTTCAGTGTCTGCAATTTTTTAGTTTCTATAACAGAAGCATTAAGTTCAACGTACTCAGCCCTTCAAGAGGAAGGCCCATGAAAAGCACAAGGTATCTGATTGTACGTTCATCCACATCAACACCTTCCATTATTTTAGCTGATAACAGACAGAGTCTAGAGATAGAGCTGCCTACAGATAAAGATGGAGAAAAATATGTTTCCTTGAAAACATTTCCAATAAACACACATTAGTATCCAGAAAGGCACAATTTCAGTTGTATAATTTCCCCTAAAACAAATGCTGACTTCAGTGGTCCAAAGACTTTCTGAAAAGGACTGCATCCACTGTAAAGGTATGACCTTCCCTACAGCACAGGATTTCATTACAAAGTCATTGAACTCTGTCTTCTTTACCACTGTTCCACTGGGATTCTGATTGAGCTGAATTATCAGTGGGCAAAGAGTGGCAGGGATAGATGGGCACTGTTGCTGGAGTGGGGTTTGACTTTAGCATAAAGCTGAGAAACACAATAGGCAGGCAAATGCACCTACCACTATTAACAAAACAAATAATTTTTTACCTCGTTTCAACCCAGGCAGGCATACTTGGGCATCACTGCAAGGGCTGAAAATGTCATGGAGTAACAACTACCCCAAAATGAGGTTTTTATAGGTAAATTTGATCCAAGATCCATTTAAAATGCAGCAACTCTCTGCTCCTCAGTTAATTCCTGCAGATCGTATCTCCCTAATGTTTTGATTTCAGAAGACAAGAACACAATTTTCTTTTTATCTGCTTCTAAATAACATAACTTTTAATGCCTTGCTCTCACAAGTTTTGCTTGTTATCCTTCAAAGCACAGCTCTAATTAAAGTGCTTAGATTATTCTGGCAGCATTTACAAAAATAAAAAAATAAAAAAATTAGAAAGGTCATTTTCCAAGGTCAGTGGAATAATCCAAGAAGAAAACAAGGGTACTTTTTCATCCTGTTTCTCTCAGCATTTTTATGCTGGAGTCCACCATTTCCACCACACATACTGCTCATCCAAAACCTTTCTTCCTTATTCTCTTCCCATAAATTCCTTTGGGGAGAAAAACAGAATGACATTGAATGCCATAAGAATAACAGGGATTCGAGTGCAGAATGATAAGATCATCTGACAAACTGGAGCACAGAAAAACAAATGCATGAGTACAAGACCCAATTCCACTGAGTCAGTTGTATTTGTGTGAGACTGAGCCTGGGTTTAATTCCATCCAGACAATGTTCTAAAGCAAAGACAAGTGTATTTCTGCCCTAATGGTCTTCATACCATTTGCTGGAATAAACAGAAATGGATTTCTACATGAATCACCTTGCAGTTTTCAAGATAAATAACTTGCTCCTAGTACCTCTACCATCTTTACCACTGATTTAGTATCAGGAAATAATACTGACAGTGTAACAATGTTTCTAGATTTATTGAATTCTTAAGATAAAGGTAAAAAGCACCACCCACAAACATAGACTCAGCTAGTACAGTTTACTTAAACAAGTAGACCAGCTTAGTCTTAGCACAAATACTCTTCATTAGTGAGAGATTAGAAAGAAAGGTATTAAGAGACCATTATATTACATATAAATACCTGGTTTTCCCTTATTCACCTCCATGCCTTCTTCCTGCTGCAGAAGAAATATGCAATCTTTTTTAATTAGCTATGCAGATGGGTAAGAAATGTGTCAGGTAGGCACTAAACTAATCAATATGAGACAAAATTAATACAGTTCAGAAGGGTGGAAAATTGTAGGCAGGTTTGACACAAGAAGTCTGGAGGAAGCTCCATTTTATATGCTACTGTTACCTCACAAAGGCTAGTTTAGTTTTGAAAACAAGAGGTAATCTCAGATTATTTTTCACATTTGACATTAAATGCTGGCTGTTCTTGTGCAATCCAGCCTTAGAATGAAGTCTTAAATACCAATTTGGTTCAAAGTGTTGAAAGTCCTAATTGAACTGGCAAAGATACAATGTCTCCATTTGGTTAATGGCCAGATCTGTAGCTGGAATAGTTTCAGATGCCAGCTGATAATCAGAGCCAGTTCCTGTCTGCAACACAGCACTGCATTTCTTTTTCATTGGAAGGGAGGACTGTGACTCTTACATTACAGTGTAGTCACCAACCTCACATGGTGGCTTTTAAATAGGAACATTGTTTTCTTTTCTCAGTAGCACAGATTCTGTCGGAATTTAAACATTAAAATATCCAGATTCAATTTTCAACAAAGACATCCTTCAACCATGGTGTGCAACTCTTCCTGTTGACATGCAACTGCCCAATTACTTACAGATACATGTGATTTCTTGACTTGCCTATTGAATTCTAAGAGGAATGGAAATACAGCCCCTTGCCATGACTGCATTCTTCACTTTTGCACATTAGAAGGCATGTTATTAATAAGCTGGTCAGTACTAATTTGATGAGTGCTGTGTTTTCATTTCTTCACAACTACTACAACACCCATTCAGCACTCATTAAGGGCAAACTTTTCACAAATATAATTCAGAAAATAAACAGTGAAAACTTGAGAGAAGAATGCTTCTGATTTCCCACAATAAAATTACTCTCAGAGAACTATAAAAGCAAGAGAAGCCAGAAAGATTTGCATGCCTGAGTGTCCTTTCACGTTTGGATGCCAGTAAGCTCAGACAGTTAATTCCTGTACTCTCTGTCCACACAGAAAGTCATAAAATTGCTGAAGAACAGTATCTTTCAGAATACAAAACATGTCAAAAGTAAAAGTGGGAAAGGGCAAAGCCTGAAAGATTCCTTCCATGACACAATTGACAAACTCTTATATCGAGAGTCTGCCTTTTCTCCCCATTGCTCCAAAATCTTGTAAACAAGATGCCTCAACGTTTTTCCCAGGTCCTGAACCAAGAACACCAGAGTAAATATGCTGGGAGGTTGTAAAACCAGAAACTTGTTGACCAAAAAAAGAGACAAAACTGTCTATTTTGCATTCCATCTTTACGCTGGTTCCATAGACTTTAAAGTGAGTAGTAAATCAGGTGTGCATTAACAAAATAAAAATGCTTTAAAGAAATAAATAAAAACTAGAACTCACTCAATGTCAGTATTTCGATGTTCTAAATCATGAAGCAAATTTAAATAAAGCCTCATATTTCTTCAGTGTGGGGTAACTGAAAACAAGTAAAAAAGCCAACCCTCCTTTCACTAAGGAAACCTTAACTCAGAGACATTTTCTGGTTTAGAGAAATTAGAGGTAAATATCAAAAGCTGAATTGAAAAAAATTTATAACCATCTTATATGTAACTAAGAACAGAATTTGTTGCTAAACTGAGTCCCAGTTTCTTACTCTTTTTAAATAGGTGCTAGGAGGATATCTCTGGGAGCTTAACATTATTCTAAGATTCATGGGGATTCAGTGAATTCAATGAATATAACAATGACTCCAAAGGCTTCCAATGGGTGGTCAAATAATTGACTTAAAGCTACAGTCTGTTATTCAAGTTTTACTTCAGTGTAATCCTGCCAAGGTATTTAATACTCCCAGGACTACATGTCTGCTGAGCAAGGCAGACTCCTGTGATCTTGTGGAAATCTCAAAAGATAAGGGACTAATGTGTAGGTCTCAAACACGGATAGCAGGAGGGCTGTGAAATCAACCTTGTTGGAAACGACACACCACGGGAAAGAATAAGATGTGGCTGAAGAAGGGGGACATATGGAGGTAGGGCAGCACTATTTGAGGACAAATATCCTTGTTCTAGTTCCTGGAGATAATCACAACACAGTACAGCACACTGCAGGTATGAGGTCAAGAAGTGGGCATGGACTGTATGGGTGAGTCAAGACCATCAAAGATCTTGGAAGCCTCTGACCCATTTCCAGAAAGGTGTGAGGATCTATAACCATCTGCTGAGAGAGCATTTAATAGTACAGCAATTGTTTAAGTTTCTCTGTCAGCAGTTTTAGACATGCCATAATGACAGCAACTAATAGCCATCATCAACATCAATATAATATTCTGCTGAAATACAAGAAATCTACAGAAAGTTTATGTACTGAAAGTTTATACACTGAAATGCATGACTGTCCAACCAAAAGACTGCAAAAATGGAAGTCGCCAGAATAATTCCAGGTCAGTGTATTTTCCAGAAACAATACTTGTCTCCAATATAATTTCTTGTATTTGAAGGAAGTATCAGGACATTAAAAAAAACTCCCACCAGTGCTATCTGTGGAAAAAATTTGGTACTTTTATCTGCAAAAAGCATAGCCAAATTTGATGACTTAACTGTTGAAAAAACTGTTTTGAAGTATTTCATTGTGTAGAAGCAGAAGTACCTGTATGTGTGCATGTATATATATATATATATTCTGGCCACTGAGAAAAGACAGCCAAAAATCAAATTTTCATACTTCAGTATGTGTCCACAGCTAGAAATCCTTTACACACAGGCACATACACTGTACACATTTATGTATTTTCCCTTGTGCAAAAAAAGATCTTTTTACATTCAAAAAAATACCCTGATGGAATTGGATACCATTTTTCAATTTTTCATTTCTTTTTATCAGCATCCACAATGAAGTTTTTGCAACTATTCCAGATAAAGAGCCTTTCCCACTGCCACTCCTTTTCACTAAAATAACAAGAACCAGGTAAGAGTTCTCTCCATCCTCATTAGTGTTCGGTAAGTAATGAGCACTAAGATTTACACAAAAGGAGAGATATATTATAAAACAGTGTTATCTGTAGAACACAAAGATTTACCCTTAAGTTTGCACTAGGTGTACATAATCCATGAAGTTTAAAGTATATGGAGCAGAGCTATCTGTAGCACAAGAGGAATCTGTTCTACTGGCCTAAAATTGAAGCAAAAGCAGTAGCTTTTTACTGCTTTCTTATTAGGAGACTTTTTAGTCATATTTTTAAAACAATGTTTATTTTAAAGAATTAAAGCTACACCAATACTATAATTTCTAAGTTCTGAGCAGTAACAAGAAAAGCCTAACCAGTCTCCTTCCCTCCAATATTTTCTCACTCTCTACACACAGAGGATTTTTTATCTTTGTTTAGAAAGAGCAGCATCTAGATGCAGTCAGCCTCTGGCAAGGTACAGGTAAACAGAGTACCTCTAGAATAACATAAATATTGCAACTTATTCATTCAGCACATCATGTCCTTTTTTAATCTACCTTCTTCTAACAGATACCAAAATTAGCCTGTTTTCCCAATACCACACCTTTGATATCTCATCCTATCAGGTCCAAGAATGGCCCTGGCAACTTCTCAGTTCTGAGATTTTAAAGTGAAACTTCCCAATAAATTCCTTGAAAATGAAGTGGTTGAGGGGATTGCTTGGATAAGTGTTTGTTTCCAGCTTAGTCAGCAATTGAATTACTGAAAACACATTACTTATTTCTCCAGATGGGCCCTTGCAAATACTCACAAGAACAAGTCTGCAATAGATGTTGCAGCAAGCTACCTTAAGGATCATTTAATTCCCTAGAACGTGGATTTAAAGCAGAAAAAATTATTTCATACAGCTTCTTTCAAGGTATTGTTGGGTGTAATCCAGCGCAACAAAAACTCCACATTCCTGTAGTGGCTGAATGTTATTTGGAACAGTTTTCCATTACATTTAAAAGTACCATTTTAACATGTGACATAACCAGCAAGATTAAGCAACAAAGAAACACATGATGAGAGTGACATTCTCCTTAAACCCATAGTTCTGGTATACATGTCTCGTGTTTCTTCCTAGCTATTTCAGAAGCTATTAAAATTTTGTCAATTTAGGTACATATAAAATTGGCAATACCATGCACTGTGACATTAAAACAGACAGAAATGCAAGGTTTTTTTCTGAGTCCATCTGAAGAACCGATTATTATTTCTTTAAAACTGATTTCACTACTCAGCTTTTACAGCATTTTAATTCTTTCTACGACCAGGAACAGATAACAATCTTCCCTTGAGACAAAAGAGCTCCACCTGAGTAGAAGCTGGGGAAAGAACTAGACTAATTGAAACAGGGACAGAGATATGAGTTAAAAAAATATAATAAATAAATGTCTGCTTTCACAAGCTCTCCTGAGCCAAATACAGCACATCTGCATATAGTGAAGAGCAGACACTTGTTTTACAAGTAAATGAAAAAAGCAACTGCAGATTAATCTCTATTCACTATCTATGCACTTGAGGACAGTATTTTTTCACACATCATTCATATATGAATGTAGAGATTTCCTAGAAAGCAGTATTTAAGACTGATTTTTCACCAGATTAAACAGCACAAATCGCACTGTTGCAAAGTTAAAGACACTTGACAAAGGAAGCAGAAGGGCAGCAGCAATGCTGAGCTGGGTTCTGACCCCTCCTCACTGCATTGTCATTGAGGTACCATGGTTACAGATTAATTTCTCAAGTCTTACCACTTGCATTCAGCCAAACAACCTTATTCCTCTGCTGAGAGTAAAACAAAGAAAGCTGCAAAGCTAGATTGTCTAAAAGAGATCAAGATGTATTCCTAACCATAATGACTATTTGGTATCTTACACACACATCAACACCTAAATAACAACCGACCTTTCAAAGAATATAGCTCTCATTTATTTACATTCAGATTTTCAAAAGGTTAGTGCAGTCAATAAACTGTTCCCTTTTGAAATTCAAAAGGCATCAGATTCTACTTGTTCAGCTCACTTAAAAGAAAATCCAATGCATATTATAGGTATTAAACCTCTCTAAAATAGCTGGTCCCTTGGCAAAAGTTGACTTCCTTCCCAGAAGGAGGCAGAAAACAAACCAAACCCAAAAATCCCTCAACAGCACCCATATTCAGAGGTGCACATGCCAGGACCCTCTCTACTCTCCACAGAGCAGAGGGGCTGAAGCACAGCAGGGCTGATGGGCTATGCCAGCCACTGGTGTGTAGTAAGAATACAATGACCATTTGGAACATTTTGGCACAGAAAATAAGAATTAATTATCAACTGACTGGTTTCAACAAAACATCTCAAAGATTCAGCTACCGAACACAGTTGTTAGATTTGCACCGCTCTCTGAACCTCAACCCATACAGAAAATTATTTCTTAACAAAAAAACTCTAAATGAAGCCGCAATTGAATTGATTTTTATTTCTCCATTTTCAAGAGAGAGCGTCTCTGTGCACATCAACCATACATTTCATTATGCTGTCTCAGGGGGAACAAACTTCCTTAATCTAAGGATGCCCAGAGCACAGCTGCTTTACAGTCTTGCCACCTCAATTTTTCTGCACATTTTTTTCTTTTCTCTTTCACATTTCAGTAAAATCTCATTTTCTCCTTTGTTTAGTGCCACAGGCTAGCCTGAAACAGACATGGCTGCAAAATCACTCAGAAATGAAGAGGATGTCATCCATAAGGTGGGCACAGTGTATTGCTGGGTTTGTTGTTGTTCTTGATTCCCCAAACAATTCAGAGGTACAAAATCTGAGCTACTCCTGTTTAGCCATTCGTATCAACAAATTCACACGATCACCTTAAAATCGGTATTGAGGATTCAACAAAATAAAGCATGAATAAACTATTTTGTTTACAACTCACAGTGCCAGGTAATTTGTCTCCCTTCCCACTACCAAAACAAGTTTTATAAACATCCTTAAGAACTACTGAAAATATGTTAAAGCTTCATTTCACTGTGGTGAAATTACAGAGAATGTGCTGCGCTACAAAATCTTCTTTGCCTGTTCTTGCATAGAAGGTGTTCTGATGCTTTCTAAGCAAGGGCATAGCAAAAAAGCCAGTGATAACACATCCCTCTGAGTAGAAGTGCAGTGAACTGGAAGACTTCTGTATGGAGACATGAGAAAGACGTTCTGTTGCAGCTCCATCTCCAACTAACTGGGAAAGGTGTTAGTTTGCAGTTGGATGTGACTCAGCAAATATGCACTCCATTTTCTAAGCACTGCAATTTGACAGTTGCCATATCTGTTTTTCAACCAGTTTCCACTTCCATAATGGGCAAATGAAAAGAAAACCTACTTATTTTCTACAAGGAAACTGTGGCTATAAATCGACCAAATAAGATCATTCAGAAATAACAACAATAAGAATATGTAAATGCATGGGAAAAATAACACTTTGGGTGACATACATTAGCTGGCAGCAAACAAGTCTTATTTTCCTAAGACAGTATGTGGACACAAAACACACCAGATTTTTTTGACAACTCTCTACTTCTTTCCATAGAACCTATTAATCAATACGAACCAATAAGACAATGAGAAATTCCATTAGCAGCTATTTCTTCAGCTTTTAGGCTTCACATATTGATGTCTCTAATGACTGACCAAAGTATCGTTTGTATCAACACATACAGCAGACTCTTAAGAGGGAACACTACAACAAAACATTGTGAAGATGTGGCCATTTGACCCCGGTCTACCCAAATTGCTTCAGGCCCTTCTCCTTCTCCAGAGGGAAAGAAAAAAGCAACCAGCTCAGAATTTATGAGTAGAGATAACAGCCAGGAGAGGCTTTGATTAATTTCAGGGGGCAAAACAGACTCAGAGTAATGCTTAAATTTATTACTAAAAGCTAAGAATGAAAAGTAAGAAATAAGACAGTCTTAGAAACACTTTTCCACCACCCCTCCTTCCTTCCATGCTCTCCCTCCTCTCCCCAGCGATGTGGGGGACAGGGAATGGAAGGTTTGTTGTCAGTTGTTGCTTTCAGCTGCTTGCAAATAAAGGCCAAACCTTTTGGGCAGCAGTTCTTCCAAATCTGCTGTCCTGGGGGTCAGGGCATGCTGTCCATGGGCTGCAAGGGGACAGCTTGGTTCTTCACCATGGCTGCAGCAGATCATAGCTCTGAGTCCTTTTCCTGCCTTCAGTGGGGTCCCTCCCACAGGAGACAGTCTTCTGCTGTCCCGTGGGTCACTCCACTGGATGCAGTATCTTATGGATAAGCTATACCTGCTCCAGCGTGGGTTTCTCTCTGCACAAGTCTCTTGCCAGGACCCTGCTGCATTTTGAGCCTCCCAAGAGGTAACATGCATCCTTCCTGCATCCTCCTGCTCCAGCATGAGGCTTCTTCATGGGCGACAGGGGGGTCTTCAAGGGGACAGCTCTTTTCACCATGGTCTGCCATGGGCTACAAGGGATCATAGCTCTGAGTCCTTTCCCTGCTCCTCTGGGGTCCCTCCTCCTCCTTCTCCTCCTGCACTGACCTTGATGCCTTCGTTGCTAATCCATGGCTACAATTTTCAGCTGCACAACAACTCTCTATTCTTAAATACAGCGTCACAGGGGCAGTACTATGATTCAGAAGCAGGAAGTCCCTCCTGGACCTGACTATCATTGGCTCCATAGAAGAGGGGAAACTTCTAGCAGCTTCTAACAGACACCATCCTTCCCCCTACTGATAAAGCCAGCTACAGAAAGCCATGACAGATGATAAAACACAGCAAAAGTAAACACTAATAAACACAGGAATGATGTGAGATAAGGGGTAAGATGAGTAAGTGATAGCACAAGAAGGAAAAGGGAGAAAAGTATAGTAGCACACAAAACCTGCTATTTGATACAATGCAATATTTATTCTTCAGCATTTCTAAAAGAACTTGCCTTCCAACATGTTTGAAATAGCAAATGTAACAACACACATCTTAAACCTTCACACAACATTAAGACTGAAGGATAGCATGAAAAAACTTTATGCTTTCTGACAAACATATGACTCGACTTCCATACAGAGAATATTTACAGATCTGAGTCTCACAAGACAGCTGGCACACCCACTCTAAAAAGCTAGACAATGATAAGAAACACTGGTTTTGACAAGTGGCATAAATGAGATTTCTTTGTCTGCAGAGCAGTACATCATAAGGATTCCTATCTGTAAATAGTTATCTATTAAATACAGTACATCATACTGAAGCCACAATCTTACAGAAAAAGGGATTACAATTTTGGGTTAAGATATCCTTATACTCTGTCTTAACTACAACTTAATAAATGAAACAGGAAATTGCCAGCATTCTAATTTTTCTAAACACAAAGAATACTTAAAATGTCAAAAGTAACTCCATAGCAATTCTCCTGGACAGAAATGCATTATACATAGTATGACAAGCAGAATTCCAACTGTTGTACTACATTTAGACTGAATTCTAGAAATCTTCAAGATTTACCCAAGATCACATGAAATTCGAGAATATTTTAACTGTAGATTAAATCAAAACTAAAATAAATCTTTACTAAAGGTTACAAAAGTTTTTTACACCATCCTTTCTTTCCCTCATTTTGTTGTTGTTTTTTTCCTTCTTCCTTTCACTTTCCAGAAATCAGAAACATAAGTGATAAAATATCACAAATCTATCTATTTGGGGTTTTTTTGGGGTGAAGGTCGTCGGGTTTTTGTTCTTTTTAAATATATCACTGGAGTTTAAAACTTTCCTCCCAGAAGAAAATGCTTTGTTTCACCAAGTAGCTTCTACTTTGCTGCATTAGGCTCTTGATTATAAATCTCCAAAATACAGCCATTAAGCCAAACACATTCCTTGAAATAATGGAATTGTACCAGTGGTTTAAGAACCCATTATGCTTAAATACAGTCCACAACTAAAGCACATAGTTCTTCAGCTATAGTATGGTCATAAGCATATCTAAATGTGTACTTGTGTACCTAAAGTATAAGTCCTTACAAGCCATTAACCAAAAAAGCATCATTATCCACATTGATAGAAATCAGAAAGCTTTCACAGTCCAGAAAATTCAAGACAGCAAAAGTGTGAATTCTAAAAAGGAGATAGATGATAGAGTTATTATCCCTGCATTCGTGAGAGAAAAATATTAAGAACCAACAGCAAAAAAATGGTCAAGAAGTAGCCTACTAGCACTCTGTAGAGTTCATCTTCAGTCGTGGGGAAAAAGAGGGACAATTACCAGACCTTAGTGTGGGATCTCTGGCTACCTGCCAGAGAGAATGCAACAATGGCAAGATACCCAGTATGAGCCTCATGCTTCAACTTCAAAATCTAGAATGGAGCAGAGTTCCATCTACTTTCATATCAGTCTAAACAAAAGATGTTAATTTCAACATCTGATTATACCCTAAAAAGATTTTAAACTCTAGAAACAAGGTTTTTCAACTTTCTCTCTCTCAATCCCAGTACAATGACATCAGATACATTCCTCTTTATATTCCTTCAAGTTAGACTCAGTCCTTTACACACCTTTATCTGAAAGAAGGAAAAGATTATTTTCATATCCCTTAAAAAATAATTAACCAAACCAACAACTGTAGAGGAAATAGTCAACCTTGAAAATGCATCCAGGAGAAAAAAAAAAAACATTTATGTCAGGTTCTCAAGCTTAGTGAGAAAATTCATTATATTTCTACCACTTCTGACAATAGACATACACCACATCAACACCTGTACCTTCATTAAGCAACTTGCAAGGACCACACTAGTTTTATCCTGCTACAAACTATGGAGGAAGCATTCTTCTAAAGCCTGGGAATTACAGATTGTTCTGTAAGATCACTGTAATAAGACTAACAGTGAGAAAATGACCACTAGCTACTTCTCTACCATTACAGTAAATTCTGCCTTTTACAACCCTGTTTTTTTGTACATAAATTTAATGACTTGCTCCAGTAGAAATATTATTGTTTTCATTAAAGTGCCTCCTGTTGGATTTATGGTACTATTAAGCATTCTACTTCAAACAAATTATTCAGTGTTTTGTATCTTTGTCATATTTCATATACGGACAGAAAAGACAGCACTGTCATTAAAAAAAAGGAGGAGAAGTTTCTAAGCTTCTAAGGACTTGTGTTCTTGTCACACAGACAAAAAACTTTGGTATACAGCCCTTCAATAGTAACATTCAAGTAATACCCATAAAATTGTCATTTTAGCTAAAAGCATGCAAGTCTCATTAGAGAAAATAATCTGAACCACAAATCTTAGTTAATGATCCCAATGACTGACTTCATGTAAGCATTCCCTTCTACAAAGAGCTTTCCAGACAGACTTCAGGTGTCGGGGGCCACAAAAGCAAACAAGTGGCCACAGAATCACATTCTGAGCCCACTCTCTGAACACTCAGCGCACTGAGACTAATTTCTGATGCTGTACAAAAAAACCTATACTGTCTTTGCATCATATGAAAAAACTAATGCATCAGCTATCACATTAGATCTGCCAAAATCAAAATGTTAAAGGAAATACAAAAGTGGACAGGAGAAGACAAACTTCAGAATAGTTTTACAAAGCTAAATTCAACTTCAAAAATGTTCCCCTTTACATTTTGAGAGACTGATTCAGGGCAGAAATATTTACTTATTCCATCAAAACATGTGTAGTTAACTGGACAGACAAACACACCTCAATCTTACTACCTCTTTCACACTACAACCAATAGGAAATATGATTAAGAGTTATCATTGTGCCTAAAAGCCACACCAAAATCCAGGTCAGGTAATAGAGAAAAGATCACTCATTTCAAAGCCGTGAACTTTCTATAACTTTATAGGCATTGATTCATGCATATCATTTTAGACCAAGCTTAGAAGTTACATGCAGTTTTGAAATCATGGTGATAGCTGTGTGTTTTTCTCTTTCTAACAATACTATCAAATAAGAAAAGATGACAAGTTTGTGTTAATATACTTGAATGCATAAATTCATATTTTCTTGCAATTAGGCCTGCAGACATGTGCCACCATAGCAGATCTGCCAAAACCATCACCGTGACACAATGCAAAGAAGATGGAATCACCCCATGACAAAGAACAAAACCCATCAGCTGTCCACCACTGCAGCAAGTACTGTGCTCACTGATTTCAGCACCAGTGGACGAAACAGAGTAAAAACTGTTATAAAAATACTCATAATGGAAAACTTTCTGTCCTGCAAGGTTGATGCTCTGTCTTAGCTAAGCAATTTCACACAGTACAATGCTGGACTCTGCTTTTTGCAAACACAATCCTGCAAATCTACTCTTTTAGGTACAACCAGTGAATTAGCCATATCTTTACAAGTATTAACTGCCAAGACAGAACTGCCTTCTGTTGAAGGAGATTAAAGCATAATCTCTCTCCAGTAGGTGGCATATTGATAGCATCTTATCACATTTTTTAAACTTCCAGCATGCTCTGTTGAAAAATTACTCTGTGTTCTACGCAGCCAGTTACAAACCAAGTGGCTGCTGAAGAGAGTAGTCCAGGACTTATAAAAGTCTTCAACTCTACAGTAGAGTTTCAGTCCACTTTTTAACAGGATAACCAAACTGGTATCAAACATAAAACTTCACTTTGCAACATATATTGTACTTGGGTAGAATTTTAACTGGAATTTCTTTCACGTTGATCATTTTCATTCTTCAGTTACATAAGAACATAAATCATCATGGGCCACAAAATTCTACTCATCAAAGTGTATCCACTCCTCCAAATCATAATTAGCATTCACATGCCAACTTCAACTTCTTGATGGTCTTTCCAACTATTTTTTGAAAAGTGAGAAGGGACTCTAATTTTTTTATTTTTTATTTTTTACTAGTATCAGGAATGAGCTACATTTCATTTTTAAAACCAGTAATATTTGCTCAAGAAGTTGAGGACCCACTTCTAGGGCTCTACACTAGATACTCTGACTCCCATGAATTTCAAGAAGATAAGTTTTCCACAGCTCTTTTCAGTGCAGCTTAATCTGCATGAGCTCATGCAAGATACAAACCTGCATCTGCAAAAACTGGTTTGGTCCTTTCTCTCCATTTTAACTTTTCTTCCAAGGATGCATCGCTCTTTAATGAGCATAAAATTACTAATCCAAAGAAATTCACACTTGACTGCTAGTGAGAGTTTCCTTAGACATCTCATTAAATCAGAAGAAATGAAGCACAGTGTATTACAATTTTCCCCTGAGTTTTATATTCCAAAGTGCATCAGCATGGGTCACATGGACCAGCGCTGCAGAATGCCTAATCAGAAGTGCTACCAAAAAAAGTACCCCTCTTTTGCCAATAACAACCCACTCTAAAGGAGTGAAGTAACTGAATAATTGAAGCAATTTTCTCACTCAAGGAAACAGCATGAAGCTGAGTTAGCAGAGGTTTAGGCTGGATATCAGGAAAAGGTTCTTTGCCCACAAGGTGGTTGGGCACTGAACAGGCTTCCCAGGGCAGCAGTCATGGACCCAAGGCTGACAGAGCTCAAGGAGTGTTTGGACAATGTTGTCAGGGACAGGGTGGGATGTTGGCTCTATCCTGTGCAAAGTCAGGAGCTGGACTTCGATGATCCATGTGGGTCCTTCCAACTCAGGATCTTCTGTGATTTCTCCCTGCATTCAGATTTTTTTCCACTCAGAGATTTTCAGTTATTGTTTTGTATGTATATAGAGAGATGAGCTCCTGCTGTCCTTTACTCTGAGTATGTATTAGGCACACATTTTTTCCTTTTTCTTTTTTTTTTACATCTCAGCAAACAATTAAGCCTTAAAACATGCTGTACTTCTGCAAAAGGCTGCTTTGATGCCAATTTTACAGAAAGAGACCAAGGATAGGGGAAAAAACACATTTCTCTAAAATCTGTACATGCATATATCATCTGAAAATGTGCTTATTGGACTTATTACTGTGTTATTATTCTAACACAGCAGAAAAATACCACAGTCAAAATTTGGGCTCCATTTACTTATAAGGAACTGGAAGTTGAGAAGTCTGAACTGAGAGCAGTGTCATAATAGACCTGCCCTGCACCCAACATTAACTTCCCATATGTGTACACCAAGACAATGGGATAGAGTGTCTCATCTTTATCTTTTCTTTGCTGAACATACTGTACCTACAAAGGCAATATACCATCTATCAGCAGCTGAGCAGAACACATTGCCTTATCAGAACTCTGCATGGTCAAATCAGGTTTTATTTTTTCAGCTGCAACAGATTTTGTTCATCTCTTCTTGTTTTTATGACACTTGCACAGAAAGGAATTCTCTATTGCAGCAACTTTCTACACATTTACTGGCATTGACATAACACTGCAACACCTCACCTACATTTCACAGGAAAAAAATAACCAAACAAAAATACCCCACAAAAAATCCAAGAAGCCCCAGGTCAATATTCAGATATAGAATCCTAAACTGAGATAAGATTGTTCAAGTGTTTCTATTTCTTTTGCGCTCTATATGGGAAAACATTAGCACGTCCTCAATTTCAGCTGTGGGTCAAGTTATATGGGAGAATTTCTTTCTTAGCATAAAAAAAGGAAAAAAAAAAGACTAAAACCACTAAGAAAACACTCAGTATCTTTCAGGCGGTGAAGAGGGCAGTGGGACAGATAAGAAACAGACTATCTCTGGTCTAAATACCCCAGTAAAAGCAGAAATCTGGTATTTCTCTTTCTCTTCAAAGGGTTGAATCTGACAAGGCAAACAAAGCAGGAGCACTCGATAGAAAATCGCTGTCAGTACTCACCTCGCACCGAAGAGCAGCGCAGGGAAGAGAGGCAGCAGGCAATAAACAGCGATGAATTTCATAATTTCCTCCGTTTGCTGCGGTCCTCACACCGCTCTTCAGACCGACCCCCGGCCCCTTTCCTGTTCCTTCTCCTCTCCCAGCCCAGCCCTGGCAGCGCAGACGGCGTCAGGAAGGAGGGACGAGAGGGATTTGAGCTCCGAGAACGATATCCCGAGGCTGCGGAGAGCCCGCCCGGCGGGCGGGGAGGGATTGACAGCGCCTCGCTCCGGGCGGACCGCGGGGCACGGCCGGGAGATGCTGCCTGGGAGGACAGAAATGAATGAATAAATAAATAAATAGATAGATAAATAAATAGATACATAGATACCTGCAATGAAAACCCCGCCAGTATTTTGCAGCTGGTGCCTTTATGTGACATGAATATAAACCAGACAGGTGATACAGAGAAAGGAGCTGTTCCAAGGAGGTGTCAAGCCGCAGAGCCGCCTGTCGCTACACCCAGCCAGGTGTCATTGCTGCAAAGCGGGAACACACAAGCTACTGTTTCAATCGGGTATTCATTCACCTCACAGCAACTTGAAGGTAACAGCGGAAATAGCTTCCAAAATAGGGCTTTGAAACGTTAACACCATCTTTAAAAACCTAAAGCAACCGATATGCTCTTCAGAGAAATAAATACCCTTAGCCTGTGTTTGTATTCACCTGATCTTAATCATTAATTAAATGAATTAGCATTGGTGAAAGATGCTTTCAGTGTTTAGGTATTCCCTACCTTGACACAAGTGAAGTTCATTTGATGGCAAACCATATGAAAGTGTAACATTCAAACAAGAGTCATCTTGCTATGCAAAACAAAAAAACCCTGATGAAATAAACTTGTCTGAAGTGAATGAAGTGTGGTCGTTACCAGAAAGGGTTTTGGCCACCTGTGTGCTTGTCTGGTCAAATGAAAGGCATTCAAAATCTACACTATAAATCACATGCATAAAATAAAAATTTGCATAGTTTAACCTGCTGTGTCATTGCATTCAGCTGTTTATTGAGGAGTAATTTGGGATTCCATCAAAGCCAACAGAAATTCACTATTTGAAATAAATGAAAGACTTTTTAAAATTATTATTGTCCCCTAATAAGACATCCACATGGCATACAAATAGAATTAACAAACTACCTTATTGGTTACATCCTTCAATAGCAAACTGAGAGGGATGAGAGAGAAAAGAAAAAAAGACAACATACATAGCAAAAAAGGAATAAAATAATGTATTTCTGAATCTTCTTCCTCTGTCCCAACGTCTTTATTCAGCACAACTGGCAGCAAGTTCTATTCGCTCAGATTATTTTAAATCAGTATTTATTGTTATTTGGATGCTGCATACCAGCATTGAAAGAACAATCATGTTACCATGGATACTTATGATAACATAGTAAAAATGCCATAAAAAGAGCAGTTAGCTTATAATTTTCTCTTCCAGAAAAAACCCCAGTGCTTCCAGGCTCCCAGGCACCTCATAGTCTTGCATACTCAGCTAATACTAGTTTCATCTTTCTTTTATGTGCAGACATACAGTGTGGAATGGAGGGGAAGACACTGGTGCATCAAGGCAGTAAATTATGCCTGACAGTGCTGAATGATCTTAAGAATACTCCTGAAATTTTGCAATTTGAGGAATTATTTTTTAATCTTATTGCTGCTCTGCCTCTTTTTTTGGGGAGCAGGAGGGAAATACAGAGGTCTACTGCTTGGTTTCATCTCAAGGGGTCTTATCATGTTTGCATGGAAGAACATCTCCCACTTGACTGACTCCAGTGCAGCTATGGTAGTGCTACATCACACTGTCATTCTTTACAGAATCAATTGTTCAGAATCAATTGAACAATTAGGAGGCTTTCACGCTTACCAGCACTACTGCTCTGATGTGAATATCCTATAAAGACTGTCACAGAACAGTTTCAGCCTACAAACACCTCAAATGTACAGGATGTGTAAGAAGCTTTCCCAATTCAGGCCAGCCTGTGAGGACCCTCAACTGACTTGGGCACAGTCTACACACAGCCAGACCATTAGGAGATGGCAGTAGTGGCTAAGAAGAGGCTGCAGCAATTGCAACCCTAAATATGCAGATATGCACAGGTAAAATTACATTACTGTGAAGGCAAATGTTCAGCAGTAAATGCAGGTAGCGCAGAAGGAAAATTTGCCTTTTGGGGGCTGTTCCAGGGAGAATAGGGGTCTGAAGGAATGTGGAAGCTGAAACTGAGACACCACTGAAAGCTTAATCCAAACAGTAGTTTTATTACCAAAAGGGGCCTAGTAAACAGGAAAAAACCCTTGAGAGAGAGAAAAAAGAGAAAATAAGCCCCTAGGTGTAACTTGCTTTTACCATCCCCTCCTCCTTTTACTTTTATTCCTCATTCTCATTTACTGCATGTGCTGACTTTTTCCTCATGTCAGTTTTTCTTTTTAAAAAAGAGGCTCTTTAAAAAAAAAATAAATAAAATTGTGTTTGCATACATTGTCACCATGACTAAGTCTAACTGGTGCTCCTTCAAGGAGAAGGAAAAAAAGTTTTGTTTTCAAAAGATTTCTTCAAGTAAATAAAGTTGTTGTGCCTAGAGAGGCTGTCTCAAGGTGGACTAAGCATTTGCACAGTTACTGTAAAGGTAATGGGAAATTCTGGAGGCAGAATTGGCAGATATCCAGCTAAAATTAAATTAGAATTAATATTTTGCTAAAATTAAACTGACAAGAGAGCCAAAAATTCATCCTTCCAAAGGCAAAAAATCCTTCACATGAGGTTTCCTCTCACTGTAAAAAGAGAACAATTGCCCTATTAATATAAGCAATCATGTCTTATGCTTTTGATAGTTTCCAATGTTGGTCTACAAGATTTTATTATATGTTATAGGTCCAAGTTTTATTTCAATGATTACTGCTTTTCATGTCAGAGTGGTAGTCACACAGTGCACTGTATTTTGTGTC
This sequence comes from Anabacerthia variegaticeps, assembly GCA_035583185.1. Lineage (NCBI taxonomy): Eukaryota > Metazoa > Chordata > Aves > Passeriformes > Furnariidae > Anabacerthia > Anabacerthia variegaticeps. The sequence goes on along the minus strand of JAWWEW010021787.1, from coordinate 7,222 downwards.
ACCTCTATTTGTTCTTCACACACAAGAGCAAAAGCACATTCCCATTTCTCATCTTTCACCACTTGAGGAGGGAAGTTTAGGTCTACTAGTCAAAACAGTTAAGTGTTACACCTCCAATTAACCACAAATCAGAAAAAAGAACAACAAAGTAAAAATAAGTAACAAAGAAATGGCTTTATCTTGTTATGAGGCTGGATACTTCATTCATTTGTTTAAAGATTTTTATTCTTTACCTAGGGTATTTAAATATTCCTTATGAAATCACTAATATTTAGAGGAGAGGGTACACTATTTTCCAACCCTAAAGGTACAATTTATTTAGCAATGGGCCAGAACAAAGCCACAGCACATGCAAACTTCTTGCTGAATTTTATCCACGGAAAGAAAGTGAACACATCTCAGTTCACTTATCTTGAAGCAACACTCACTGGCTAAAACATTCGGTCAGTCTCTGCAATTATTAGAATATTCACTGTGATAAATTTATCTCATTACTTATCTCCTCATGATGGAGAGTGAAGAGAAGACTAACTACAGGCTGACTGCAACTGAAAGAATCCCAGTGGTATTGATGCATGGATAGACAAGACCATTTAGATCTAGATCACAGGAGAGGCACCTCTACTCCCAAAATAGATTTTTCAAATGCCTGTGGGAGGTTTAACTTCTAGAACATACACAAATGTATCAAATCACATGTTCCAGTCTCCCTAAGACTTCATCTTTAGCCAGGTTCAATATTCAGTATCCTTTCAGATCCACCTCCAGAGTAGTTTGTGCAAGCAAGCCCTGGCTCCAAAATCTACTTTGCTGTAGAAGCATGTCGTGCTATGATAGATTCCTTGTTTTGCACCAAACTACCTGCAGAATTCCTGTGCCACACTGAAACATAACTGCTATCTTCCAGTGACCTGAACCTCCATGCAGCAGGGCAGCTTCTATGCAAGATATATAGCCTGAATACTTTGCAGAAGTCCAAGTCCTCTTCAAAACCTTGAAAACCAACTGAATTACAGGTTCATTATGTGGTACTATCCTACAACTGTACAATATAAACATTTAGTAGATTAATATGCAAGACTCTACACCTTCTTTCCATATAGCCAAATGTTTTGCATGCACATGAAAAGGTATTAAAAGATCTATGTTGATACATTTCTGTTCTTTCTGAATAATACTGCCCTGGTTAAGAAAGAAATCTCCAATTAAGATAGAAACTGATGGGATTTTCCTTGTAAAATTATGCTTTAATGGATTCTAATTTGCTTTATTTAACAGCATATTTCCCTATTGATTACTCTTAGTGCTGCTGTGCTATTGCACAATGAGACATGGGAAGCAGCTTCTCTTCCAAAAACAGTTTGATCAAATTAGTGATGAATTTTTCTATCGTGCAGTCTAGAGCAATTAAGGAACAGGTTCTTACTGACCCAGCAGTTGTCAGCCTTTCTCAAACAGCTGACACAAAAGTTGCTTAAGTTACCAGAAAGAACTGCCAACATTTAAATATTCTCCAATACTTAGAATGAATATTTGGAAGATAAATTACACCTGAATTACTATCCTGGAAAAAGATTTCTGATTCAGTTATTCTAAACAACCAGAGGCATTTCTTTGTTCTGAGTAAGCTCTTCCTTTTTCTCCACCTCTGTATCCCTCTTCGGGGGAACAATCTCATTTGGAAGGTAAAAACAAATTAAAATTAAATAAATAATAATTAAAAAATCTTTGGAGCCTATGGGAAAGGCAGGTATAGACTTTCAGAAGCAGTTATTATTCAGGATAATCATATTCCAATACATAGGATATAATACAAAGTCGGTTGGAAATTTATTTTTTAAATTATTTGAAAAAATTTTTTTAAATTTTTTAAAAAGGGTGGGGGGCCATGGGGAGTTGATCAAGAGTGCCTTCTTGTCTAAGGGAACACTTGCTCCAAATTGATACCTCCTTAAGTTTCTCTTTTGGTTGGTTGGTTGGTTTTTAGTTTGGGTTTGGTGTTGGGTTTTTTCTTTTTATTTTTGTTGTTACTTTGTATTTTTTTTTTTTTGCTTCAGTATTTTATTTTTTTTTGCTAGTTATCATTTAGGATCAGAAAACTACTGCCAAAAAAAATGCTCAGAAGCTCAGCTCATGCACTTCACCTAGCAGGGGAATTAGATTTAAATTGCTGATGACTTGAAGACTGTTAAATTTACAAGTGTGAGTCAGATGTGACAATGCTAACTTCCTGTACAACTCTCATCTTTCCACAACTGTTAACTGCCATTTAAAGGTACAACAGCCAGCTTTTTCACAACAAAACAGAACAAAACAAATTAATCTGATTTCAGTGTGTTCATTTTACCTCATAGACTTAATCCCTTTACTATTTCTGCAAAGAAGGAAGGGAAAATTGGAACATTTTTTCTTCAGATATGGCACTTTGTATTTTTTATTTCATGTGACTAGATGGCACGTCTTAAAAAAAAATCCCTTCTAAGTAAGCCACAAATCAAACAAGCATGAGCTTGAACTGAGTTTGATATAAAACATCTTAACTTTCCCCTCATATATGTCATGTTTTCATGAAAGGCACTCTTCTTGATGTTTAGATACTTGATATAAAAGAAAATGTTGCAAATCTGTCCCCCCTCCCCTGCCTCTGTTCCAAGTGATAAATATATTAGTCACCTAGACACTAGAAATTCATTTCTATAAGAAGATAAAAATATGAATTGCATGAATCATCATCAGGATGCTCAGGGAATTTGGAACTCAAAAATTCTGCTGCTGGAGCCATTCACATAAAGTCTGCCAGTGCACAATAGGGAGAGTCAAGTGACATGACTAAGTCATCATGTGCATGACTCCATATAGTGTAGGTGGTGTCTAATCCTACTGCAACAATTTAAGATTTTGAAAAGACTGGAAGAACATACCATTTTTCAAACAAAAAAACATGCAAAGAACCAACACACTCCATTCAAGGAACAAGCAGTTCTGAGATGCAGCATGTTTAGCAACCCAAGTAATAACAACTTTGTCTCAGTCCCAGCTTGTGCAGGTTTCCTCAGTACAGCACTTAGGCTTTAGTGCTCTGCCAATCCATCAGTGAATGGATATGTCAGCTCTGCTTTCCTCCTCCAACCTTACAGGTTCATGGTTATTTAAGTTTTGGAGAACCACTGAAAATGTATTTGAAGAACACAAGAGACACTTGATATTTCTGGGAACACCACTTTACCTTATGCTCTGAGCAGCATTTGTTGTTAGTGACCACATCAGTAACATGATTCATAACATTCATGTGTTTAAGGTGCATCGTGAAACAGTTGTTCTCAAAAATTACTTAAAACTGGTTGAACTGTCCATTCTTTTCTCTTATTTTATGCTGTTTCGACATTAAAAAAAAATAGTATTTTACACAATTTTACCCCCATAAAAAAAAAGGAAGTGCTATGCATCAACCCTACAGATTTTAATATAACCCAATAGGTTGAATTTCCCATTTTTGCATCAATTTTCATCAATTAGGCATGGAACCTATTGCAAGAAGCAAGAATATCTGCTGAAGTGTTTTAAGGTTACAGTTGGGTTGGATTTCTTCAGAGTATCGAATAACTGATGGAACAGCAAGGTAAAGAGATGGCAGTTAAGAATTTTTTCATTTAGATAACTGAAAAACCCAGTATAGGCAAGACTTCAAATTCTGATGATCAGTCCTGGCGTTGATCTATTGCATGTAGGTAAGCACATTTTACCTACTCTTCTCTGTTTGCCATAGTCCTAAAAGAGGCAGTCACACCTAAAAGAACAAGTAGTAACTAAAAACAAAAAAAGGTATATTCCTTGAAGTTCTAGTTCAGGAGATTCATGTACTGAAAAAATTGCATTGCTGAATACTATCAGAATGTTCCTGTACACTAGAGGACAAGGCAGAGATACATTTTATGAAGGTTTGACATGAGTTTCTTAATTCTTTTTGAATTTAGCCTTGAGCAACCTATTGAGATGCACAGTGCATACATTGAGACAGGGCTCTCAGCAGCTAGCCTAAAAATCATGCAAAAAGCAAGCACACATTTTTGGGTAAGAAGCAGTTGAGGAGAGCAGGTCTGGACAGACTGAATAGAGACATTCATCAGGCTGAGAACTCAATACTTCCTCTATAAAAATGGAACTATTAAATCAGACACTTCTCATATTATAAGCAATGTTATTCTTTAATTATAAACACACTGGAGTTAAAGAAAACAAACGAACAAGAAAACAAACAAACAAACAACAAGAAAGACACTCAAATGCCCCAATATTGAAGATGCAAGACCTTACTGGAGCATATTTACAAGTAGGAAAACATTTATATGAGGTGTAATATTTTACCAGTCCAGATCATTGCTGGTTTCATGAGGCCTTTTTATTATTCATAACAGAGACTGAACATTGATTTTTAATGCCTCACTGCTTACCCTTCACCCACATGTTTCTTAACTGGTTTAGACACTATTAAAATATTTCTAGAACATATATGTTCAGCACTTCAATAGAAGTAATATGAAAAAAAACTGAAATGGAAGCTCCCTGATCTTCTAGTCATATTTAGTACAGCAAAGAACCAAACTATTTTTGTAACATAGTAATGTTGCATGGTGGATAACACCTCAAAAATCAACTTAGCTTTCTTCCAGCTTCAAAGAGAGATCAAACCAAGGAGATGAGTCATTAAAAGGAGATTAGCTTTTTCAGTCTAATGAAGAGGAAAGCAGCAAATGCTTCACTCTCAATTCTGTTGGTAGTGATTTCAAAGCCTTTCATTTCAGAAAAGTGATCAACTGCAGTAATAAATTGTAAGCTTACCAGAAGCATTATTCAAATTTCTGGCATACCAACGTTTGCAAAGAAAAATACTGTGAATAATGAGAAATATTCATGTTTTGCACGAATTTTAGCAACTATTAATACTGCGTGTGCTTGAAATTTCTGTGTCATTTTGATTGATGGTCATCAAAACCAATATATTAGAAAAATAAAACATGACAGAGGGAGTAGTGAGCAATGCACGAGCTGCAGTAAGATAAATATTCTTCAATAGTAATGTCTGTATGCATAACAGAACCAAAACTCCAGAGTCAAGGTGACTACTTCTAGCAGATAAAGGCTAACATGATGTACACACCCTTGTGAACACCTAGAAATCAGTTTAGTATGAATTTCGGCTGAAATATTCTTGGTTTGCCACCAGAATTCCATAAGATGTCTCTAGAAATGCTGGGGCACTTCAGAGCTCCTGTAAATTTTCACTTGTGCATTTGGAAAGAGAATTCTGCTCTCAACATGAAATTGAAGAGAGAGGTTAACAGAGAATATGTTGCTTTACTCTGCCCTAATTAAAAGAACAAGAACTAGGTTCATAGATTGAGTCAGCAAATTGACTAATGCCAAAGCAGCCCTGATGATTTTCATAGAGTTACCAGGTAGCACGGATTTTGATTTCCTGCACTCTGCTGACAATATTGAAAATCACAATACTAAGTACTCGCTGTCACAGTCACCTGTCTGTCCTCAGCTTAAGACTTAAGATTTGGTTCCTCCTTTGGGAAACTCCCATGAATTTCAAATACACCCTATTTTTTTCACCAGCCTTCTAGGACGTGCTTCAAATACATCAAACACTCTACTGCATCTGAGTCCTCTTATATAATCTATGCAAATCAGCAGAGCTATGTGGAATGAAATTTCCTCAAGGAATAGCACCCTGAACAATCTGCCATACTTTCACCAATCATTCGAAAATGTTTAACACTATTTTAATCATATTTTCCTTTTCAAAATATCACAATCTGTCTGTGTACCGAGAGGAGAGCCTTTGCATTTAGCTAATTAACACAGTCTCGATGGCAGGAAGTCTAATGCATAGCTCAGAATAGGTGTTCATTAATCAAACAGTGCCTCCTAAGCATACTGGTATTCCTAGTTCCAGCCCCCTTGGGACAAGCCTGCTGAGAAAAGCCTGGAACACAGAGATGCTGTAAGGTAGCACATAACTCTAAGATACCATTACTTTGCTATGTGGGGTGAACAACAATGTAATCCTTCTCTATTGCACAGTTCATAGAATTTACTGGCAGGGGAAGAGCTTGACACATACAACTAAGCAAGCCACTCAAACAACCACAGGCTTAATGAGAAAGTTTCATTTTGAATAGTATTGCTACAAATTCTAGCTGAAAAAAGATTTCTAATTTAACTGATGTTCTCAGAATTGCTTGCAGTAGTTCAGAATCTACTTGCAAAAATCAACAGGCTTAATTCCAATTATTAACTGCAGTTCTTTAATAGATAGAGATCCAATTAGTTAGAAAGAAATGAAAACAGCAAGGTCTAACTTAAAATTAGACCACGTAAATCTAGATCTCAGCCAGTCTGGCACTTTACTCAATAATCATCAGAATTTGACATTAACTATATTCGTATTTAGAATATTATATGCTATAAACACCAAAGATGTACTTTTGGAAGCATCCAAGTGCAGAAGCTGAGAACACTCTAAGCTCAAACTGACTCCCAGAAGACATTATTCCTTTAAATCTTCACACAGAGGCAAAATCCCCACTGCCATAATGACATTAAAATGTCTGACTTTTACCCAATTAGTTCTTCTCCAATTTTTCTCACAGTGAATTTATCACAACAAAATGACACCCTTGGAAGCTTTTTCTTTTCTTTTTTTTTTTTTTTTTTTTAATACCAAATCATCTCCTTCCAGACATAATCTGGTAGCATAAGTATAATTTTATCAAAAGCATCAACAAAATAGAGATGTCCTATTTCAAGTCCTTTGAAAGACATACACAACCAATTCATACTAGACAGCTTGGCTCTCCTGATTTTGAAATGTCTAGCTTATTTAAGTAATTATAATAGGGAAACAAATTGTGGGGAAAAAAAAAATAACCCTCTTTGTTACTGAAAGTAATTTGGGGGGGAAATAATCCTCCTAAGGCCTATCTAGAAAGAGCTGATAATTTTCATGCATGGTTTCTGAAAAGTTTTCTTTTGAACTCACTCAGTGTTATCAGATCACAAAATACCAAAGGATAACTAAGATCAGTGACTATTAAGGCTAGACTGGAGAGGGGAACGCCACAGACCTGCCCGGAACAAAGGATGGATCCCCTCACGCATGCAGGGTCGGAAGTAAAATGGCGGTTTCTTCCACATGGACGGCGGTATTTATAGG
>JAWWEW010021786.1:0-39428 GCA_035583185.1 Anabacerthia variegaticeps | reverse complement strand
ACATCGCGCAGGGAAAGGGCAGAGAGAGGAGCTCTGGAGAAACCTTTCATAAATCCGGTCTATTTTTTTCTTTTTTTTTTTTTTTGCTATGTGGCAAAAAACGGTCTCGATACAATAAACATCCTCTGAGGGCTGCATGGGCTCTGCTGCCGGAGATCTGGACAGTGTTACCCAGAGACATGGACATTTGCAGGGCTGGAAATGCAGCCAAAAAATAAATAAAAGGCTGCCCGTCACGCTCGCGGGTGGGAGAAGTTACGTGGGAATCTTGCAAGAAGGACATTTCAGGAATGAGTCTATTCAGGGAGGAGGGAAACAACATTTCGGAGCAAAACCCACCCCCACAGACACCAGAGTGGCGAAGGTCGCACCCAGAGGTGAAGTGGGTTTAGGGTAAATAATAGAACATTTACTAATCACATGCAAATATTGGCTGTCCGTTGGGTAACTGAGAGGCGGGAAAGAGTAAAATGAAGGGTTATAGACGCACCACGTATTTCTATTTTATTTCCTTTGCCTCCCCTGAAATGATGACTGAAGCCATAAACCTTTACACCAATTAAATGGACCATTATAAATATATACATACACACACACACACGCCACAGCAACGTTTCCTCTACGTAAAATGAAATATATTGAATATTTTTAAAAAATAATCCGGTTAATCTTCCCCTGTAAGTACTGCCTCTTACAAATTTGCACGGCTATTTCCTTAATGTAATTGACTTGATCTAATATGCAGAATTAAATATTAAAGAGGAAGAAAGCTGTTAATAATTGATACTGTTAATCCTGCTACCCATCCTTTAATGGCAGTGGAGGGCTGTGCTTCATAACAGGTTTTTATTCGGTTTGGGTTTATTTTTTGGTCATATTTTGGATCATTAAAATGTATTTCAAATGTCAATGTTGCTTTATCCACTCACTCTACACAAATCCCTGAACAGGAAAGAGAATGGCAAGAGGTTCTGGCACATCTTTTCCTTAAAATCCAGCAAATTATTTAACAGATTCCTGTGCCATACACAGGGCAGAGATTCATTATTAAGAAATACTTTCAAAAATTGAAAGAGTCAGGGAAATTGGAGGGAGGACTTTCTGCAAAACAGCTTCGTCTTCCAGCCCTGGCAGGCTCTCAACATCAGCCCAAATTAAACTATTATTTAAAACAAAATATGCGTCGTAACCACATGCCATAGAAACCACACAGCATCCTCTTAGCGCGGGTCCCTGCACTTACTTATAACTTAATAACATTTTCTTGGACAAGATTTTTATATATTCAATTTCAGGGACATTGAGCACAGAACCTGGATATTTAATTCTCCCCAATCATTCTCCTCACGGTTGCAGTTTGTTCTGGATCTCTGCCCAGTACAATAGAATAGGACTTTCTTTTTGTGTGTGTGTGAGTGTGTGTGTGTGCCTGTGTGCCTGTGTGCAAGTTAAATGATAGGAAAAAAAAAATGTCACCATAACATCCTGCACAAGGAGGGGAGGAAATCACAGGGGCGAGAATATACTGGATTTTTAATCCTATGGCTGCAATGGCAAACTCTGTCGAGTGAACAGAAAATTGAAGTTCTTTCAAAGGGGAAAAGAATGTCAGTGCGTCCTGCACGGGCTCCGAGGAGTTACACCCTCGGCGGGGGCTGCTGCGCTGCCAGTTTGGGAAAGTTCGGCTTTCCCTGCAAAATATTTGCTGTGGGGGTGAAGCCAAGTTTGTGTCTCTGCCTCCTGCCCGGGCTTTGGCTCCGGTTTACCTTTCAGCTGGAAACCAGGTACCAGCCGGGTCGGTGGAGATACTGCTTCCCTCTCACTCAAACGCCATTGCATTGTTGTTATTAGCATCACTATTATTCTAATTATTATTAATAATAGTGCGATTAATAGCATTATGGATAGTATAATGACATATTTTCAAGGTGAACGAGGCTTTTTTCTATATTTCAGGGGGAAAAGACTAGCCAGCTCGAGGAAAAAGCACATGCTGAAGTTTAACAGTTCCCCCAATGTGGCTAGATTACAAATAAAAACTAACATAAAAGCTAATTAAATTGGAAGCACCCCCCACCCCCGTTCTTTTTTTTTTTTTTTTTTTAAAGTAGGAAGGAGAGTGGCTTTGAAATATTCATACCCGGACTCATCACATTTAATAAACAAACAATTAAAAACACAAATAAACAAGCAAACACGAGGAATGAACGGCAGAGTCGAGCGCCAAACCCCGAGAGGAGCTGAGGAGGTAGCGAGGTGGCCCCGCTCCTGCCGGGGAGCACCGGGGCGCGGGCACGGCAAAGCCCCCGCTGCTCTTCACTTCCCCCCACGTGAACTTTTCCTCCGCAATTTCGCCTCTTTCCCCCCTTCTTCTCCTTCTCCCCCGACCGCCGCCCCCTCTCCCTTCTCCCCGACCATCCCTGGCTCCCCCCTTTCCTTTCCTTTCCCTTCCTTTCCCTTCCCTTCCCTTCCCCACCGCCCGCACCAGCGCACATTTACTCCCGCTTACTAAAGAGTCTCTGCTGCCGGAGCCAGCGCTCTGTAGGAAAGAGGGTGACTCGCTCCAGCTTTTGTCCGCTCTGGACTCTGTTTAAGCCCAGAGACGACGCTCATTTTTATTTTTATTTTTATTTACCGGCAGAGACAATGCCACCCCTCTCCCCTCCCCACCTCTCCCCTTAGGTTGGCATCAGCAAGCTGAGACTTTTCTTTAAGCCCTGATTTTAAACTTTACGCAGCATTGTCCCCTTTTATTGCACCTCCTCCAGCTTTTATACTGTTTACTTCCTCACTTTTATAACTTACTTTGATCTGTCCTGTCTTTGTCTTCGCTTCCTTCACAAACTTTATTGTCCTCGAAGCTGGGCCTTTGATTGGAAACGATCCCTTCCCTTGCAGCAGAAGTTTCTAAATTGTACTCCTGTGTTCCCTGTTTATGGACATCCCCGGGACGGCCCAGCAGCGGCTCTGCCTTAACAGATCCCTGCCCGGGGAGGTTCTCTGCTCTGGGTACTGGATCCAGCCAGCTCCGTAGATACCTGCTCTCAGATGGGACGCTTTGATGTTGAATATATGGATGGTAGACGGCAGGAAGGGTACCAGAAGAATGTGGATTCAAAGGAGTCCAGGAGGCGCTGAAAACTGGAGGTTTTGGCTGAAAACTACAGGAGGGGAATTCTAGATGCTCATTGTGCCCAGCTTGCCTGGAACTTGTATATTGCCCAGATGAAAATTTAGCTGAAGGCGAGTCTTCACTCTCATGACTTATAATAGAGTCGACATAATAATTGCTAAGAGTCCCAGAAATGGACATTCTCAGACATCATACAAAGCACGGTTCAATGAAGGGAAAAAAATATATAGGACAGATCTAGATTTGTACTCTACCCCCTTCTCCAACTTCCCAGCCAACAAAGTACAGTTGGGCTGCTGTGTTGTGAGCTCCCAGCAAAATGATTGGTCAAACTTTTTTCGTGTGCCTGATAAAGCGTCAGTCTCGGCGTAAATCAATCGAAGCCGAGGGGGCTGCGCTGCGCTGTCATCCGCCCTTGCATTCCATATCAAGGATGGATTGTTTTATGTTTATGCAATGTTGCAAAACGTCAGGAGTTTCGAAAAGCCACCAAACGGCCAAAGCTGGGGCTAATATTCCTCTATTCCTTCCTAGATTTGCTCCTGGAATATCATGGGGAGGGGTCCGAAGGGGAGGGGGGGCTGTCTTTTTTTTTTTTTTTTTTCCTAAAGAAAGATGCTGATGTGCTCGCTTTGCCTTTAATAATGATCATGGGGGAATAGAGATAAAAGCTATTCTTTGCCACTCGGGCTCCAGAGTACGACAGGGAAAAACCGAGAATAAGTACAAACCACCCCCACCCCCCTCGCCATGGTTTCATATACGTTCATTACAGTCATATATATACATAAATAAACACATATATGCGTTTTTGCGAAGAAATAAGACGGCTCTAGGTAGCAAGGGTGGTGGGGAGTGCGTTATAAATAATTAACCATCTGGGATGGGGAAAATGGATTGTTAACACGGTAAAATAATGTGGGTAAATATGAAATTTAAAATTCCACTGGCATGGAGGTGTCATTGCAACTTTGACCAGCAAGCTGCCGAGCTGCAACGCCTGGGTGCATCCCAAGCCTGCCTTAGACTTTGTGCTTATAGATATATATAAATATATTAAAAATATCCCTGCCTATGAACATATGTCCGCATGTTTCGCGGCATTATCAGGGTTGCTTTGCTGGGGCTAAAATAGTTCCCCACATTGCTGAAATCAGAAGCCTTCATTGAACTTTACAAGGCTAGTAAAATACAGTGCGCCACTGATCCGGCTTTGTTACAGAATGCCTTAAACTTGTGATGGTTAAATAGTTTAATAAAACTTACATTAGCTTTCTTTGATTTTTATAGCCTTGAATTTATTGCCTGTGGAAAAGAAAGGGGGCAAAGAAGGAATCCCCCGCTTTTTCACTCACCGTGCCCCCCTCGCACCTCACATACATGTGCCCACGGTGCGTGTGCGTGTCAAACACCCCCCCCGCCTCGCTTGTATTTTCCGTGTGTTTTTCAAAACCTGACGATTTGGGATTTTTCCCCTCGCACCGGCTCGGTGATTGACACGGGGTGAGAGCTCGGTGCGGCTCCAGCCCGAGCGACTCGGGGAAACGGGGTCAGTTTTACCAAGTTATGATGATAAATCCGTTTATTGCAGCACGGTCCGATGGCGTCGTAAATGTTGGTTAAGGAAAAGGTGCTCTCTATGATCACGGCAAAAGTGTTTCTCTGGACTTCAGCTGTAACAGTCTGGATCAATTTGCCTCTTTTAATCTATTACCCCTCTGCCCTGCTCCCTCTCACCCCAACACTGAAGGATATTTAAAGTGAAGGGCAAAGAGATTTCTAGGAATGATAAATCATGGCGAATCCTTCCTGAAGTGTATAGAGATGGAAGTCTATATTAACAGGATAATAATAACAGGGAGGGGTGCTAATAGCCGCCTGAAATGAAGGGGAAATCTATTTCGCATTTCGCTCTGTCCCTATGAGTGTCTGTGTGTGTGTCTGAGCCTACACAAAACGGAGGTGGGAAATTGCTGCCAGAGGTGTTTCTCTAACACTGGAAGATCATGAGGGCGATTAAGAACCTACATCCAAAGCCTGAGATTTTCCTTTATTCCTATAAGCGGTGCTTTTGCATGAGCATCTACCCTGCAGCCTGATGGAGGGAAGCGTTTCCCCATGTCCAGGACCAGGGCTCCTCTAAATGAGGCGCTATTAGGAAGCTGTCCATTTTCATTTAAAAAAATCGAGAGGGTCGGGATGATGGGCAAGGAGAGCCTGAGTTTAATGCCGGAGGTCAGACTGAATTTTAATTTTTGCGACTATCTGGATACCAAGAGCCCCCCAGCCAGCTCCAAATCCTCCCTGTGCTGGAGAAGCAGACTCGGTCCGCAGACTCCAGCCAAGGTGAGGTTTGAGGAGAGGTTGGGGACCCCTCTCCAGCCTCTGGGTTAAGATCTTGCCAAGCCACCCGTGGGGAAATGTCACCAGGTGAGTACTCCCCACTGACCTGCAAACTCTCCTCTCCTTTCCAGGGGGGTTCATGTAAAATAACTCCACTCCAGCCCTTAAACTGGTGAAGGCAGAGAAATCCCCTACCAGGGAGCAGAGTGGGGCAGGATGGCTGCTCGCTCCAGTGCATCTCACCCAAACAGGGGTTGTATGAAACGAGGGTGGAATTCCTGGGGTTTCCAACTTTTCACATTTCTATATCCTCTTTTTCCCTCTCCCCTCTTTAAACTTCCTTGAGAGTTTGCGAGGTTTTGAAAGGAAAAGACCCTGTGTCACCAGACATGAAATACGAGCTGGTAGCCCACACTGTCATATTTCTCGGCTTTATTGCCTTTCAGAAATGATTTTTAAAAATCAGACTATTTCACAAGAGATTCGGAGGGACTCTGCAAATGTTATGAGAGCTTGGGAAAGGAAAGGGCTGATTTAAGCGTGTTGTGGAGATTAAACTCGCTTGGCGCATGGAAATGTGTTTATACAACTGATGGATAAACAGCCGTGTTGGTAGCAGGGTGTTGAATAAGGAGAGATGAAATTATTGAACGTTAATTGAAGCAAAACACCTGTTCTCTGTTTGCTAGATAGATTGGCCGTGTCTTACCTGTAATAAATATATTCTTGGAAAAAAATCCTGGTGCGCCTCCTATAAATAATGATGAACTATGTCAGCATGTGAGTATATAATTTTCTGTAGTATATAAATTTAAACCAAGAAGACTCTTAGGAGTGTGGCTGTGAGGCAAAAACCAAGGGTTTTCTGATCCCTGGTGAATGGAAACCTCACAAGAAGATCTGCAAAATCCATTTGCTTTTGCTCCTCTGGAGGTTTCCGTTTGTTCCATAGTTTATTTTTTATGCATATCCCCATCGCTCATCTCTTTGTAGCCTTTTCTGAGAGGGGCTTAAGGCAAACTACAGCTTCATCCCAGGTCTTCATGCTTGGAGAACACGTCGTGCAGTGCTGCCTGCTCCGGGTGATATTGCAGAGGCATTTCGGTTTTAAATCCTTAATTAAAGCCCGTCAGAAATTAAATTAAAAGCTCTTCTGTTTGTAAGGAAAGAAAAAAAAAACTTGGAGAAGGAAAACTCAAGGAGCAGAGTCTAAAAGTCTGAACCTTTGGAAGAGGGGAGGCAGGATATGCGAGTTTTGCTGGGTTTGAAAACTAGATTAATTATAGATATGGGGTTGTTGTGATGTGTGAAGGGAAGTGGAAGTGGAAATTGTTATTAAAAATAAAATTCGAAGTGAAAACTTTTTCCTGCTTGGAGAATCAGCGCCAAGTGTTTTTGGCTGGGAGGAAAAATTCGGAGTGTTGTCAGCCTGCAATGGAAAACCAGAGGCTTCTGAGCTGAGATGCTGTTCATAAATAATCTTTATTGTTTGTGGAGATGAGGAATATTTTCCAAATAGTGCTTCGAAATACACAACGGCCAAAATCCATCTTTACAAGAAACTCTTTGGGTCAGCATTTCTATGCTGTAAACAACCAAATATAAAATATTTTTGAAATATGCAGAATTGAAGCCCGGGCAATTGGCACCTTTTACTGACTTGTAAGTTTTGGCTTAAAGAAAGGAAAACACTGGAGGGTCCATTTCTTACCGGAAACATATTTAACCACTTTTAAATGACTTTTTGTCATAATTTGTTAGAGCTGGCAACTTCTTCTAGTCGCTTTTGTCTCTTTATCTCTGAGATGGTGAAGGTGGAGGAGATCTGGGGGTGCGGAGCTTTCCCCCAGTCCTGATGCTCAGACGGGGCAGGATTGAGGGAATTCCACCAGGATCTTAACACCAAGAGGCCGACACAGTGGCGGGGTGTAACCTGCATGACTTTAGGGATATTTCCTTCCCCCGTTTAGGTTTGGAAGCCGATAAGGATAAGCTAAGATTGGATAAAAGCTGAGAGTGAACTTCACGGCTATGCAGAGTCTGGAGACCAGATTCTGATAACTCAGCCTTCAAAGGGCTGAGCGTTTATTTTTGGAGATATGAAACATTCCAATATTAAAATAATAACAATAATAATGATAATCACAACATAATTCCTCCCCCCCCCCCCCAAGAGTCAGGAAACTGGAATAAAATCTCAGCATAAAGCAAAGCATAATTCATGAATGATACATTTAAGGCAGGTCTAAGAGGTTGTGAAAGAAACTTCAGTCACAGACCCCTCCAAATGCAAGAAAGCACAACAAAAATTCCCTCCTGAAGAGTAAAACCTTAGGGGAAAAAAGGAAAAAAAAAAAAAAGTGAAGTAAGTTTCTGTAGCCTAAAAGCCGAAGGATCTACCTTTGCCATTTCCTGTGCTAGCTCTCAGTTTGAATGCTGCCGTCTGTTAAAAATCCGTAAGTGGTGAGGAGGGAGGGAGGGGGGAGGAATTCCTTGTCTGAGGAGAAGCAAAAACAAGTTACACATGTGGGCAATTTTCCAAGGACCGAAAGTATACTCTGGCTAAAAACCCCAATTCCAAATGAGGTTTGTAATCTCAGCAGTTAATAAAGCATTTAGATCCCCTGTAAAGTAAAAGCGTATGTGCATTTGAAAAGGGAAGCTGCAAGGAGAGAAAGTTAAAATAAAGTTGGATTGTTGTTCGGGAACCCACTTTCTGGCTACTAGACTGAGCCCCCCTCCCCTCTCCTCCCTCCCTGAAATAATATTCAACTTCCATGGAATATCTGGGCTCCGGTGGCTGCAAATTTTACACCCCGGGAGCTGCTGGTGTGGATTCCACTGGCTCTGTTTTGGAGACACCACGATATAACGGGGGCACCCCAAAAAAACCCAAACCCCACAAAAGAAACCCTCCAAACCATCGTCCAAATCTCATTTAGTCTGGGAGGAAGGGAAGTAACAGCCCGTGATGGTGAGAAATCTGTCGCTCCCACTCAAGGCAGGGGAAGAGGGTGGGAGGATACAAGCACAGGTACAAGAATTGAGTTGGGATAGAATTGTTTCCATAAAATCCGTAGCACGAGCCCCAGTGAAATGAAAGGGGAAGTTTCTTTAGGAGGGATTCTTCTCACAACACTTTTCCCCCTAATTAAAACTCATCCCGGGTCGGGGTAATATCGGACAGGCTGGACTTTGGCAGGGGAACAACTGGGGGGGATGTGTTGCATTAAAACCGGAGTTGCTCCTTGTGTGTAAGCTCAGAAATGGGCAGCGCGTCCCAAACCAGGCAATTGCTACGAGGATAACTCTTTTATCCATCCCCACTCAGCTACTCCTCCAGGTAAGGTCCTTTTATCGCTTTTTATTTGCAAAAGGACAGAAACAAAGCGTTCCCGAGGCAGCCGTGCCCGTGGGACAGGCGCGACCCACTGCCCACCTCTCCCCTCTCCTTCCTTTGGGAAACGAATCCCAAATCCCATTTTCAGGGAGCACCACAGACCCCCCCCCCGGGCCTGATTCTGATCTTTCCCAACTCTGTGTCCCCCATTCTCCTCCCTGGCCCTTGTTTCCTGTATTTACGTGGGTAGGAGGCAGATCAAAATCAGAAGCCCAGACATTTACAAGGCAGGTTAGTGGTTGCCTATGGGGACATTATTACCGAATGGTTTATGATTAACTTTCCCAGATTGTCCTTTTCCGTTTAAGGGCTTTGAGTCAGGGCACAAGCAGCACGTTGTTTCTAAGGAAGGAGTCACAGGGCTTGCGAGTGAGGTAGAAAACTCCGAGTTATTTTACGCTGTTTGACTTTCCCTCTCCTCCCCTTGAGCGGGTGTTTGTTTATAGGCGAGATAGGCACCGTGCCTACAAGAATCACCAGTTTCGGGAATAAAGCACGCACCAGTTTAAAACCCAGACAAGTTGGTTGTTTGTTTGTTTTCGTTTTCTTTAAACACTTCGAGTGGAGGGGTGGGGAAGAAAAGCAACAAAAAAAACCCCAAAAAATCCTACCCAAGTAACCCCCCGGCCACAAAAAGTAGCAGCAGATGGTGGGTTAGACCCTGGATATGGTATCAAAGTTTAATTCTTTAAACCTCGAAGGGAGATCAAGTCCCAGGCTTATTTAGCCGTAGCATGGACCATGTGAAATCTGTTTTTATGCGTGTTTGAAACAGCAGTGCAGGGAAAATCGGTTCCATGAGCTGATTCCTTACACACACACACACACACATACACACACACACACACTAAAAAAATCCCCCCAAAACTCTACGGGCTTCCAGTGTACAGAAAATGGAATGGGTGGACTTCATCCAAACACACACTTTGACACGCAGAGCGCTCTGCACCCCCTCTTTCGCACACAGAGTTTTAGTTTTAGGTTGGTTTGGGTTTGTTTTGTTTTTTTTTTTTAAATCAACATATTCCCATGTGCAACACGTTGAGACCCAGAGGAAGGAGGTGGTGAAAGTGTTGTGGGCATTTCTGAGACCTCCTATCATCCCTTTTATTTCGTGAAATTCGCAGTAGTGGTCTGAAGATGTCATATACATGAACTTAGAGTTATATATGATGTTATATATGATAAGCTCACAGATCAATGCCCAGCCACGAGCATCAGCAGAGCATTTTTGAGTACAGACCCCGGTTTAGCATTTTTCAGTCTCTAAAGACGTGGACATGTTTCCTACGAGATGTAGGAGCTCAGACTAAATATTCATTATCCATAGGGCTAAATGCGGTATTTTCCATAGGAAAAGTCACAGGACTCACTCGCCCCCCCGGTCCCTAAAAACATTGCCAGCGGTACCTTCAATAAACTTATTTTATCAATTGGAACAATTAAACTCACGAGCTGGTCACAGCTCTTTTGTGTTCCCTAAACCCACGCGTTACCCTTTACACAGAGGTGTAGATCACAGCTACTAAAATAGGACACACTTAAATTCCTTTATGGCTGCGCGTGTATTTATAGGGATATATTTTTATGCCAGACACAAACTTTATTGCACATACAGAGGGGTTTGCTGACCTGGGAGGGGGGATTGGCTGGGGAGGGGGATTTCAGCCTCTGAGAGGCGCCGCAGCCTAATTAGACCCTTAATAAGCTCTTGATGATTCGGGGCGTGACTGCGTTGTCTCGCAAAAGGTCCCTGAAACGGGGATTTAAACAAAGAAACCATCACCCCTTGCCCGACGGTGCCCGGTGCTGGGGGCACGGACCGGGTTGGGGGACACGGACCCGGGCGGGGGACAAGGACCCGGATGGGGGACACGGACACGGGTGGGGGACAAGGACCCAGAGTCTCCGGTGCCGGTGCGGTCCTGGGGATGAAGAGAAGGGGGCAAAGTGATCTGCCAGCCCTTTCCCATCCTTCCAGGGGCATGTGCCAGCTCCCGGGAAGAGAGACACGGACCGGGGGTGGAGGGAAGTCACGGTCCTGGGTGGGGGACACGGACCCGGGGGTTCCACGGGGATGGAGAAGAAGGGGAAAACTGGGTTGCCAGCTCTTTTCCATCCTTCCCGAGCCCGGAAAGGGGGATCCGGACAGGGGGTGGAGGCGAGTCACGGCCCTAGGGGAGGGGACACGGCCCCAGGATGGGGGACACGGGTGGACCCGACGGCTCCGCGCCCGGGGCCGGTGCGGTGCAGGGGCTGGAGGGGAGGGAGGATACAGGACTGCCACCCCTTGCCCATCCTTCCAGGGGCAAACCAAGAGCGAGGAGGGTAACTGGAGTAAATCAGGTAGTTTGATGTTCTTGTGTTTCAAATGAAAAGCCCAACAACATGAAACTACCTAATTCACAGAGCAGTTCTAGTTCAGCCCTGGGTCAAAGGCTACAACTGGCAAGAAAGGCGCCCGAGCAGCCATTTTGGTTGCCATCCTCTGCGATCGGAACTTTGATAATAGCCCAGAGTTGCTAGGAAACAAAAGCCACAAAAGGAGCTTTTCAGGGCCCAAAGAAAAACCCCTCGGATTGCCCGAACCGACTATTCAAATGATTTCCTATGTACAGTGTCTGGAGCGGATCCCTCCTGCAGGACTTTACAAATAGTTTACAAATGGACCAGAGGAAACAGTAAAATGCTATTGACTTTGAGAAACAAGCGATTATCGCAGCCATAAAAAAGAGCAAAAATCCCTAAAGTTCTTCCCCCACCTCCTCTGGAAAGCTAATTTAAAGGATGGTTTCCTATATGAAGCTGATTTATCAAGGCTTCGTATTAAAACACTATTACCAGATTTTTTATTTATTTTTTTTTCTTGTATCTGAACCTGCCAGTATTTGGAGAACTTTCCGCAGAGAATAGAGCTAAAGCACTGATTTCCGGGGGAAAAAAAAAGGCAATTAATTCATATTCTCCTCCCCTGACAGGAAGTATAACGGGATTCATTTAAAGGAAAAAATGGGAAAAAAATAAAAAAAATATAAATCAGTTCAAGCAAGAGGGAAAAAAAGACATTGTGGCTATTTTTTAGGTGCAAATAGCAACATAGAGAAACTAATTTTGTCCTTTTCTTCCTCCATCGAGCTCCTCGCGTTGGAAAAGCGTGTTCTAAAATAATGACTCGGTGGTGATAAAAGGCAGAATTAAAGCCGAGGGAGGCGCTGAGGCCCCGGGGCTTTGCTGAGCTCCGAGCAACTTCCGCGGGGGAAGTCTGGCAGGAAAAAAAAAAGGCCAAAATTCCAATTTAAGGGGAAAAAAACTCCTTTCTTTTTTTTTTTTTCTTTAAGGACAATACATCCCCCAGCCCATCGGGTCAGGTCACAAAGCATTTTTCTATGTATTTATTCGTATATATTGAATATAAAGTCAATGTCTTACCTGGTAATCTGGGGGGTTGTCCTCAAGTGTAATAAATTACTAAATGGGATGAGCAAAAGAAATTATAATAAAGGCTG
Organism: Anabacerthia variegaticeps; assembly: GCA_035583185.1. Classification (NCBI taxonomy): domain Eukaryota; kingdom Metazoa; phylum Chordata; class Aves; order Passeriformes; family Furnariidae; genus Anabacerthia; species Anabacerthia variegaticeps. Next base: position 27,046 of record JAWWEW010021786.1, on the reverse strand, counting down.
GAAAGGCAGCAGGCAGAGATAGCCCCGTCCCGAAAGGGCAAGTTTAGGAGAGTTTAAAAGTTCATTGAAGAAACAAATCCTCCGAGTTCAAGAGACGCACGGAGGAGCCAGAAACTTGACTATAACTTGGCTTCATTTCATTTGAAAAGCCTTTAAAAGCCTGGATGGGCCGGTATATAAATCTATTGTACCGGAAATACAATAAAACTTAGCCATGTTGTTGAACTTCAAACAGTTTACATCAGGTCGGGCGGGGAGAGACGGGGCGGAATCCGAAAACAAACAAACAAACCCACAAAGAAGAGGCATCCCCCAAAAAACCAAACAGCCATTTGGAAGAGAATAGAGGAGGGGGGAAGAACTCTTTTTTGGGGGGGATTTTTACCTTTTGCGAGGTTAGAGCTCTAAATGCACAAAGGAGGAAAAGGTCGTAGGAGTCCTCATCCTTCATAAGTTATAATTTGAAATTAATATAGATTTCCCCCTATTATTTCACAATCCATCATTTCTCTTTCTCCTTTCTGATACACAAATATGGGCAGGTTCAATTTTAAATTAAGCCTGCAAAGGGAAAGAATTTCAAGTTTACTATAAAACTTGAATTATTTTTACAAATGAAGAACTTCCAGTATCACATACCTGTAGTATTTACTACATATTACTATGAGATATGTGTTTGCAGACATCCAAACATATAATCTCCTCTATTTACATGTACCACGCCTATAATAATTTGAGAATTTGTCCACTCTTTTCTATTTCCTAAAAAGGGGATTAAAAAATCTCCCCTTAGACCCACTACTTTACTTTTTCTGCCAATGCAATTTGTAAAACAAAAGTCGTGGTCACACTTGAACTCGTCCTATTAAAAGCTCTTTCTTTCACACAAACCAGGCAGGAGGAATATATTTTAGAGAGCTTTCACTTCTGCAACTTGGAAATGAAGCCCCTAAATTGCAGATCGAAAACATAAATAAAGAAAAGCACTCAGGATAAGCATGAAAACCATGCGTGTGCCATTTAATTTCGTGCTTAGGTTTAAAATAAATAACAGTAAGGGGGGAAATGAGGAAAAAAAATTAAAAGTACCCCAAATCTAAGTAGGTGATGTATTAGGTTTAATTCTTGGGGTGGAACAACATTTTAAGGTAATGGGATTTTTTTCTTCCCTTCTGACTGTTGCTAAAGTTTCTAAAGACGTTTTAAATTCAGATGTCAAAGACAAGTTGGAGCTCTTAGACAGTAAATGGATGTGTGAGCTACGAGATAACTTCTTCTTGTCAGGGGAATAAGTGCTAAAATAATTAATAGGCTGGGATGGGAGGGATTTCAAGCTTTTGCATGAGCATATATCAGTAAATGTATATATGTGTACATATCCATTACACACACACTTACAGAAGAGAAGAATCTATTACAGATTATCCGAGGGAAATGGCCCTGAATCTTAAGCTCTCATTACTGTTTCTTTGTGCCTTGCTTAGATCTCCACAAAGCAATATTTTTATTAAAATATGGTTATAGCAGCCGGTTTGCACAGCCCCCATTCATCAGTGTAAGCCTTTGGGAGTATTTGGTGTCGGCTCCTCAGGACTCATGTGGATATTCCCAAGGAGAATAGGTTACAAACAGGAGGCGCTTGTCGCATTTATAGGAAAAAGATTAAAAAGTTGCCTTTAAACCCTCCTCCTGCCCTCCCCCTCCACATGGCCGCGTCTGGATGAGAGTGGGAAACAGCTCGGTGTGGGCTCTTTCTCTTGCTCCCATCTATCCATCAGGCCGGGGGACAGAACAGCAAGGCACACAAAACCACGCTGTGATATTTCTTAATCGCCCACTGCAAAAACAGACATATTTTTTAAGGCGGCCGCTTGAATCATTGCAGCGCCGGTAATAATAATAATTTAATAAAGGGGAATAAATAATAAATCCCGCCCTCCTGCGCTGGCAGGGGCCGTGATTAAGTCCTGGGCGGCGGGAGGAGAGGGATGGGAGCTGGAGGAGGTGGCCGGAACGTCCCCGTGGCCTCGGGGCGGCGCTCGCCGGCCGGGCTCGGTCGGTCCCCGCAGCGCCCTCGGTCCCGCTCCCCTCACGGGCAGCTTTTTGTTCCTCTGCTAAGGAGAAGACAAATATTTTCACTGATTTTTGTTTGCTTTGGGGCTTTTCTTTTTTTCCTTTTTTTTTTTTTTTTTAAATGGGAAAAGAGGGAGAAAAGCAAAGGCTTTGAAATGAGAATTAAACGTTCGGCCCTGAGCCGCATTAAAATAAAATAAACTGAAATAAGCTAAAATAAAGTAAAAAAAAATAAAAATAAAATAATAAAATAGAAATTAATCAAACTAAAATTAAAAGCAAAATAAAATAAATAAAAATAAAATAAAAGCAAGTCACGAGGAAAACATCGCTCCGGCTACTTGTTGCTGCCGGGAAAAGTTTCCCCCTGGGGCAAAGAAGACACGAGTGGGGTGAAAGAGGCTCCGACGGAGCCCCTCGGCCCGGCCTCCTGCCCTCCCCGTCGGGGCTGGGCTGGGCTGGGGGATTTGCTTTTCTATTTTCGGGTGTTTTCCCTCCCCCTGGAAATCACGGGCCGCCCACGCTCCCCCTGCGCTCGGGGACAGCGATTAAAGAGATTAAACCCGCAATTAGACGGAGTCATTAAAGCCGAGCAGGACAAGGCCAGGAACGGCCCACGCGTGTCCCCGCAGAGCCCCTTTCCCTCCGCGCCCGCTTTCTGGGGGGTTCAGGGAGTGCAAACCGTAAAAGCAGAACCCAGGTTAAAAAAAGAGAAATTCAGTCCGCTGTTCTAATTAATTCGCAAGTTCCAATTAGTAGGGACACTAATTAATAAGTAGGAAAAAGCGGCGGGAGTTCATGCACAACTGCCTCCTAATAACTCTGATAATTCCCTATTTTTCTGCAGGGCGAACTGGAAACCCAGACGGCGCAGAGGAGCAAAAGGGGTTGATCTCGGCATCGAGCAAGACCGTGAGCACCTTTTTCCAAGCTCCGAATTTAATTTGGGGGGTCCTGGGAGGCCAAAGGTGGCTTTTGGGGCTCACAGGTGAGCTCAGCCCAGGCCGGGCCCAGCCGCGGGGTCCGGCACCCCAAAAACCGAGCACAGGAAGAGCTGCTTCGCTTGGGAAAAAATGTTAATTAATCTCCAGATTTGCGGCAAGGTTTAGAAAAATGAGGTTCCCTTTAATTAGCCATAGAGGGTTTGGCTGGAGGGGTTGGAGGCTAAGCCTTAAAAAGTAATATTTACAGGTACAAAATTATCAGAAACGTTGCACTGGCTGTGATTAAATAAAATTAATTAGCAAAATATTTCGGGTAAGTCGATGGTGAGACAAATCCATCGGTCAAGCACATTTCACTATCCTGAATAGACCTCTCGCTTTGCCAAGAACATTTCAGGCCCAGCAACTCGTGTGAGAATTTATTTTGCCCCGTGTATTCTCATGGCAGCAAAATAATTCTAAAATCTTATTTTTAATCACTTTCAGGAGAGTTTTCCTTTCTTTTTAGGAATTCTTTCCGTTCCCATATTGGGAGTATTTTGAATTACATTTAAATATTTGTAAGAGTTCTCCACTGGGGTAAAAACAGATAAAAACCGAATTATATTGATAAAAATTCTCTGAAAATGAGCAAAAGAAATATATCCAACACCCATTCTCTTAGACGAAATACTCCATTTGTTCGTATTCCATCCATTTGTTGGGAAAATCAATTAAGCCTGGCTACCTTAAATTATTTACATAAGCCCTCTGTCCCGGAGACTTTAATGGGTTCTTCTCTGGTTTTCAACATTGCTATTAGAAATCCATAATGCAGGGGAGGGACAGGAAATTAAATTTAAAGGTACCTCATTATGGCACAAGTGCTTTCTGTGCCTCGCTGCGGACGGACGCGAGTTTATGGAGAAGGAGAGAAACCCAGGGAAAAGCCGAGTCTCCCTCAGCGAGTGGACTTGGCAATCCTGTCGAAATGACCTTTTGGTTTCAAGTCTAGCAAGGAGAATTCCTTCCCAGCCCACTGCAGCTTTCCTTCCCATCCCGCCGGCGACAGTCGGGGGGAAAAAAAAGAAGGAGAAAGGAAAATCGCTCAAATGGTAGAGCCTCGTAAGTAGAAAGCGTGGGTTGGATTATTATTGCTATTATTTTAAAACTAGGGATGCGCTGGGAGAGACTGGACTGGGGGGATTTATTCCCGAAGGTTTTCCCAGCCTTTGAGCCAAGCAGGATTTCTCCGAGGTGAGCTGGAGCTGCGACGTGGCCGACTTTTTAATTCCCGTATCCATCGCGCAGGTTAGTGGGTTTAATCAGAGAGAAAAATAAAGGAGTGATATTAATGATGAAGAGCCGGATCAATGATGGAAAAATAAATCGTCAGAATTCCCAGTAGAGACTCAAGCGGGTGGAGAAAGGGGAGACGAGCAGCGCGGCTTTGCCTCCGGTCTCTGCTTTAAAGGAGCTTGAGGGTGTTTTAGAAGATGGAACATGAAATTATCACGAAAAAATAAAGACGAAGGAAGATAAGCAAGTGTATCCACCCGGCCAGAGAGGCGGCCAGAGGTTTTCTACCCTCAGGTCTGCAGATGATGAGGATAAAGTATCCTCGGGAAGCTACACGTGGGAAATTAGAAAAGACCAACATGATACGAAAAACGCCTCCCTCTCCAGCCACCCGGACAAACCAGCATTCACTTACCTGGCCATGCCTTTCCTCTCCGGACTTTCATTTTTTTAAAAATCAAAAACTTCCCCTCCCCCTTAAAATACCAGGGAAATAAAGAAATCCCAGCAGACGCCTCCTTTGCAGAGGCATCCGTCCACCACTTGTTACAGCCCAGCAAACCTTCCCCAGCTCCGCTTGGTTTAATTTGATTTCTTAAATAATTTTATATTTTTTTTCTTTGAGCCTAGGGACCCTTTCTGGTTGAGCGTTAGTCTGCCTTGAGAGCTGAGGGTGCTGCCAATTAATTTTTAACCAAAGGGCCATTGTGTTAGCAAAGGGGAAAAAAAAAAAAAAAGAGAGAGGAAAAAACCCAACCACCTTCCCTCCCCGTCTAGACCAAATCGCTGTTTTGACGGCGAACCGCAGGATTTCCCCCCTCCTCCCTAATCCCTGCTCTTGTTTGCCTTCTTCTGCTATAAAACGGGGCAGTGCAGTTGAATTTTTATTGATTTGTTTTACCCACCTTCGAATTCTCGGGCTCTTTCAGCATCTTTAGACCTGCCTAAAAAATTAAAAAAAATGGGGGAGCCGTTCTTGGCATGTCCCCCTGGACGGGGAGGGGACAGGGGGGTTCCAGACTCCTCATTTTCCAGGCAGGACCCCTCTTCTGTGCCATGGAGGGGGACAAGGGTGGGCAGGGCTCTTCTGGGCTGCCCGGGGGGGTAACCCCAACCGGGGTGGAGGAGAAGCGGCAGGACCGGCAGCCCTGGCTGCCCATTTCCATCCCCAAAATAGATGGGGGGGATTGGACCCCTTTTCCCCCCCTACTTTGCGATAGGGTGGAGGGCAGGGAGGGAGGAGAGGCGGCGGGGGAGAGGGTCGCTGCGGCCGGTACGTGGGAAGGAGCGGGCTGAGGCTTTGAAAACCCGATATTTTTGGGGTAGAGAGGGGTGGGGGAAGGTCTCTGACGATTGACTTATCTGTTAGAAACTGCGTCTGCGGGCGAGCTCACCAATCCGGGGCGGGCGAAGCTGCTGAGACCATCCCCTGGTGTCAGTTTTAATGGGAAACTTCACTGCTTTGCAGAGGGGGGTGATGTATTTTTTAATATAAAACCTGCAGCCACCACCGCCCCTCCCCGTTCGCTCGGCTCCTAAGAGGTTTGCTCACACCTCTATTTCCAGGCTCCCCATTTTTGGAGGGAGGATTATTTTGGGAAAGCCCTTTGGCAGAGGTGAAGCGAGAGCCGGTGGCTGTGTCAAGGCACGAAAGCCCGTCCCCAAAAATAAAAAATCAAGAGGAGAAAGAGTCCTGCGCAGAGCTGACGCCCAGATTCCCCCACTCGAAGCTCCTTGCAGTGCCCCTCGCCTCAGGCTGCACGCAGCCTCTGCAGAGGGGGCCAAAAATTAAATATTATCTATTAAATATTATAGTAAAGGCAAAAAGGCTGCAGCTCTTCGAGGGAAGTAAAGACGACCTGGCCTCCAGGATGGGTTTCCTTGTAGAGGGAAGAGCCAGGAAATGACACGAAATACCCCAAAGGTTGGGTATTTCTCTGCCTCGCCTCATCCTTCCCTGGACCAAAACCCGAGAGGGGTCCCAATCCCGGGGAAAACCCTCCCAGCACACGCGTGGACCTGGTTGGGTTACACGGGTGGGGGGCAGCAGGCAGAGCAGCCCCTCCCGGCTCTGTCCCTCGTGTTCCGACTCAATCAACTTCTTTTTCCCACCCCACTCCCGCAGGAATTCAAGTTCTTGGCCGGTCGGTGGATGGGGACTCTCCCTCCGGGGCTCTGCTGCCGTGTCCCCAATTTGGGGCTTGCTTGGGGGCATTTCCAGCACAGAGAGAAGCCGGGATTCCCAGGAGGATGGAGCCCAGCCAGCTCGCTCCCACTTCAGAAAGGATTTATACATAGGATTAAATGCCAGGCCGCACAGGACAATTTAATAATCGGCGGGAATTAATTCTGGCTCCGTCTTTAAGAAAAATTATGGTTTGTGGAACAATCCTCTGTCATTGCGAAGAAAAGAACCCAAACCCCAACAGCACTGGCGTGTTTCCCATGGCCGAATGCACCATTCCCCAGATGACTCAGACTGGGAACATGCAGAAAAGGGGAAATTCGGGTCTTTCATAGAATCTATTCATCCAATTTTCCCAATTATAATACATTTTCTCTTCTGGAAATGAGCCTGAGAGAACTGGCTAGTGTAGGAAACCTACAATGGTTAGGCGGGTAGAAGGTATTTTGCAATATTCCCGACACATCCTTAAAAGTACTAAAATAGGCCAATTTCAATAGCCATTAATGGGCAATAATAGGGGAAAATATAGAAGAACGTGGAGCAGTGGGATTTTACAGCTTTTGGAAAGCACAAGCATATACCAAAACTTCACCCAGGGAAAAAAAAAAGACCCCAAACCCAACCAAACCTCTACTATGAAACAATGGGAGGGGAAGGAGAAGGGGTATATTTTTGAGAGCTCTGAGCCTTTTTCCAGCCACCTCCTGCCCCGATGCTCCCCCCGGGGCCGGGACTGACCTGGGGAGCTTTGCGGAGCCGCAGCCGTGACTGTGAAATTGGGGTGGTTTTCCCCTTTTTATCTCCTTTCTGCCTCCCATCTCCATTTCCAACCGGTTCCCCACTTGCTCTCACGACGGGTTTTTGAGTTCCTTAATTAAAACCCCCACACCTTTCTCCTCCAGGGTCTGATTCTGCTCCGCGGTCCCTCGGGGGGACTTTTCCCTTCGTCCTCCTCTTCCCCCAGGGACCGAAGTCCAGACCCGCTTTGCACATTGATCCTGCGGTTCAAACGTCACCCGTGGGTGTTTTCACCGAGCCAGGGCATAAAACCAACCTGTGCCCGAGGGGACCGACCGTGACGATCCCCTCCGACCGTCGGACTCTCTGCAGCCCCGGCCCCGCTCCCTGCACTTGCTCCCTTCTCGTTATCGCCTCCCCATCTCCCTGAGCCGTCGGGGAATTTGGGAGGGGGGAAGAGGAAGGATAAACGGGAGAAGAACTTGTAAAGGAAAAGCCAGGACGGAGGTTTTAGAGCGCCTAGGCTAAAAGGAGTGTTTCTGTGGAGAGTGAGTATTGCTTTTTTTCTTTAAAAAAAAACCCAACCAAACAAAACTCTGTTTGCTGGAAAAGCGTGAAGGAAAAAAAAAAACGGATCCCGCGGGCTGCGCTCCACACAGGGAAAAGGGCAGAGATCACCCCTCGGAAAGGACCCTCTCGAGGGGGTTTATTCTGGAAATACTCGAAGGATGCCAAATGGGCCTCCGAAGGAAGGGCTGGAGAGGGCTCGGGGCGTCATCAGCTCCCGGAGGAAGACACCGACGGGACGGACCAAACACAGCTGATAAGCCGGGTGGGGCGAGGGCTTTGCTCCGTTCTACCTCAGGCCGAATCCTGACAATCACTCCTCCATTTCAGCTCCATCCCCTCCTCACCCTGACCGGCTTTATTAAATTTCTTCTCCCTCTGGTTTTGGTGCTGAAGCCCCGCGGATAAAATCTCCCAGGGCCTCGGGCCGGCGGGTGCCGAGGGCGGGGGACACGCAGTGGATTTTGCCCCATGACACAAATCCCAGGAGAAACAGCCCCAAAACGCTGCCAACCCCAAATTCCCTGCCGGCAGGTATTAATGTGCTCCGCCGCCAGTGCTGGAGGAGCCCGGCCCCGGGCAGAGCATCCCTCACCCGGTCTGGTCGGGACATCCCCGGTGACACCCCTTGTGTCCCCGGTCCTCGGAAAAACCTTCCTTGTAAAAGTCACTTTGCATCTCCCGAGCCTGAAACCCACCAGGTAACAAGTTTTTATGACCCGACACCCTGGACACGGTTTCATTTAATTAATTCTGTAACTCTCCAGCCCTTTCCCTCCCGGCTGCCTTTCCCGGTTAGAGACCACTCCGAGTATAGTGCGAATTTAAAGACTCAAACCTTGCAAGGAATGCTGATTCACGACCTGGCCTTAAACCGCAGGGTTTTCAGACCATCTGGAGTTGAACTCTGATTCCAGCCGGGGTGATTTTCGGTTTTTTAAGTCCTTGGGATTCCCACGATGGTGGGGAGAGCCCCTCTGCTCTCTGCAGGAAGGTGCTGAGGCTGGTTTCTCCCAAGAGTTTCCTGGCCCCAGGATATTCCACTCTGCTCCTGTGTAGGCCCACTTGTCCATGCAGAAAAATCCCAACCCAATCCCAGCCTGGACCAGCTCAAGAAGGGGAAAGTGGCACTGGAAATCCAATCAGGGAAGAAGCACAAGAGCAAATCCATGGCTTAACTCCACTTGAAAGTGGAGGGATGTGAGCCTTCCTCTCCCCCTCACCCACCCGACCCTTGTCCAGGGACCTTCGCCTCTTGGGTTTATGGTTCTTCTCTGTGTAGTGTCAGCATTTCACACCCTTGATGACACAGCCTTCCCTCCTCCGGTCCCTCTGAAGGTTTGGATTCCAAATAGAGCCCCAAAAAAATACTTCTCCAGCTCCGTGTGATTGCTCCTCATGCCTGGGAGGTGGTGTGGGTCTGCTCACCAGTCCACTGTAAGGAAACAAAATAAAACCAAAAGGCCCAAAAATCAAAAGGTGAGTCAAAAGAGCAAAATGAGACCGTGGATCCCAGCAGAAAACTCAGCATCTCTTCCCTCTGACAGAGCCAAGGCAAGTTGTGGCACCATCCTGAAACCATTTAATTCACGTCCATGGGAGATAGAGGCCTTTTAAGGTCTCTTCTCCCTACCCCACCCCCAGAGCCACTACCCCTCATATATTATTTTTACTAATGTGCTGGGATTTTTTTTTTTTCTTTTCCTTTCTTGGAGGAGGAGGGATTTGTGCAGCCAGATTGGAGGAATTTAGGGGGAGAGAGAGAGAGAGAGAGATCCCCCTGTTGACTAGAGAGATGTTGTTCTTGGGATTAGAGACGTCTGACCTTGAAGGTCGCAGGTCATGGTCTTGAATAAGGAGCAGGAGTGCGAGGTTGGGATTGAAACTTGAGGTGTGTCTGCTGGAGATCACAAGGAAAAGTCTTCCAAACAAAGAGGAATGCCTCGATCAGGGTGAGAAAAGACAACTTCCCCAAGAATTATGGGCTCCTTCCGGATGGCTGCATACCTGCAGACCCCCCAAAGGATGCTCTGCAGCTGAGGGAGGGGAGAAAGGAGGGGAGAAAGGAGGGGCAGGATGGCTGGAGCCAGAAGGCCCCATTATTTATTACTACTTGCATTCTGGGTAGGCCCAGAGGCCCAAGAGCTGGCAGTTTTATGAAGAAAATACAGACAGAACATCCCACCATTGGGATGCCTTGAGGTGGAGGGTAGGGAGCAAGGAGGCTGCCCAGAAACATCTCTGCAGGAAGGGAAGGGAGGAAGAGATCCCCCAAAGGGCAGGGAAATAACACAGAGGAACAGCAGGAGATTGGATCTTGAATCTGTGTCCAACACAACTGAGAAATTCTCTGTGAGATCCCACAGAGTTCTGGGCAGTCAGGCAGAGCTTTGTGCTTCAGTTTTGCCCCAGGAATACCAGCCAGAGGAGAAAAGAACACTTCAAGCCGTGTTTTAGGGCAGACAGGGTAGAACAGTCTACGGAAATCTAGTTTCTCTGCTGGCATCTCCATTCAGAGGAGGAAAATAACATATTTAGTGGTTCAGAGACATCAGATGGAGATTTGTCCATGTGTCCTGCTGTGTCCCTGTGCTCAGGCTGTGCCTTGCTTTGTCCAGGAATGAGATGTGAGAGCAGGATCATGGCACAATCCTGTTGATATTCCCTGCTGAAGTCCTGCACATCCCACCAAAACCAGCCAGCACTGCTGTCAATAGATCCCTTTGGCTTTGGCAAAGGACCTTCAAAGGACCTGTAGCAAAACTCCCCAGAGCAGGTCTTGCTGTGATGCTTAAGCTCATCCTTATTGCCTTTTCCTCCCTGTTTTCAGGCCTGCTGATCGGGAAGGGATGGGACAGGGCTGGGATGGGAGCAGCCCCCTGCCCCGGGAGCGACCCTGAGCAACGCTAGAGGGAGCCCCGGGCTCAATTAATTAACGAGAAAGAATTAACCGAGTGGGAAAAACACTGGAGCTGGGAGAGAGAGGGAGAATTCATTTACCTGAGTTATTATTGGCATCTCCAGCTGCATTTATATATTAAAAAAAAAACAAACCTCTCTGTGCATAGCAACGAGGTGACACTAACCCAAAATACAGCAAAGGAAAAGCTTTGTATGTTTGTGATCTGATTTGGGCTCTAATTGGTTTAAATTGCTGTCAGATCCACTTTCCCCTCACCTACATATTTATTCTTTGCTTCGAAGCCTTTGAGGGAAAACAAAAAGCATCAGTCTGTCTCCAAAATCCCTTTTTTTCTTTTTTTTTTAATGCCAGTATTGATGTCTGAAGTGCCTCTGGAGGAAGGGGAAATGTAAGGAATAAATAATAAGGAGTTTTATATTTTAAAGCCTGGTCCAGCCACAAACTTGTGCCCACTGGGGTCAGAGTGGAGCTGCTCTAAGAAGGATCTCGGGTCTGATCCAGAGCCTTCCAAATTCAGTGTGATCACAGCCAAGAGGCCGTGGCTGAGGGTCACAGAGGCTGTGGGCACCCATGGGTGCAGTCTGAGCAGCCACCGCAGGGCCCTCTGGATTTTGGGGTCCTTTTAGGGTGTTGCCTGCATAAAGCAGGGTCTGTAGAACCACCCTGAGCCCCAGCTTTGGTTCTCCCCTCACCTTTCTCCCTCTGCAGCCTTCCCTGCCCAGTACAGAGCCCTGCTGCAGGACCAAAGCCTCCTGAAAGCAGTGAGGGATTTTCAGGGGTCATAGCAGAATAAACAGAGCCTTGATGTGAGGGGAAAAGGGAAGGAAGCCCCAAAATAGATCCCCATGGGGTGGTGGAAGTGCTGGAGTTGTGTGGTGGGTGAGTTCAGACTTGAGTGTGAGCACAGCTGAACCAGAAGGGAACTTGGAAGAAATGAAGTCATAAAAGCTGCTGTTGGACTTATTTATTATCATTTTAATGTTATTAACATCCCATTCAGTGGCTCTTTGGAGAATAAAACACTGATATTGTGTATTTATCTTGACAGAAATCAACCAACCTTAATAAAAATGAATGACTCGCTAAAGAAAATAGGGGAATCAAACCTTTTTGAAGTTTTATATTGTCTATTTAATTAACCACTCTAATATTGCCTAAGCCTGTAGGAGGGGGGAAGCTAGAAAGCAGCAGAGATTATGTAAAGGCTTTGCTGTATGCCATGTCCTAGGTGTAAATAATGCTCCTGTTAATTTAAAACCAGGCCTGTCTTTATGACTTCACTGCACTCCCATTAGCTCTGCCTTTATACAGTGTCATGGGTGCAAATAGATTGGGTTGAAAACTTCCCCCAGAGCCACTTTAAAGTGACTTTTAATCTTTCCCTTTAGTGGTGTTAATTCAACTTCACAAGAGTGTTTGAAGGACCATTAGGCAGAGAAATGGACCTTCTCTCCTGCTGGTGCCAGTATCCAAATAGCAACATTAAAAAAAAAAGCCCTGTTTCATATCAGGCCAAGTCTCTGGGGCTCGGGGCAGCAGCTGAAGGAGATGTGGGCTTCGTTTTTTATGAGACTTAAATACATAAAGGATTTATGCTTTGCGTTTCTGTATCACTGCCCCGTGGAGGTCTCCTAGCACCTTGGGAACCTCCTGCCTCAGCACAGGCAGGAGTGGCAGCAGCTGCTGGAAATGAGGACAGAGAAAGTGCTGGGAACACAGACAGAGAGAGGAAAGAGTCACAGAATGACAGAATCATTTGGGCTGGAAAAGATCTCCAAGAACATCAAGTCCAGTCTTGGACTAATCCCCACCTTTTCAACCAGACCAGAGCACTGAGTGGCACATCCAGTCATTTCTTGGACACCTTCAGGGATGGGGACACCCTCATGAGTCCTGTTTATGATGTTGGCTTGTGTGTCCTCCTGTAGCAGGGAGTTCTGCTGCATGTGGGGAGAAACTACTTGTCCATGCTTTGAATCAGAGGGTAAATATTTCCCTGGACCATTCCCTTCACCTTCCAGGCTGGGACAGACCTCTCCCATGCTCCATCTCAGCCATCTCCCTGCTCCTGGCAGCTCAGTCAGCAATAGATGGGGTCATCACCTCAGCTTTTTGATGGAGAAAATCCTCTACTACAGGACAGCGTGACCCAGGAGAGCCAAAACGACCCTGAGATCTGGCAGGTGCAGGGATTGCAGCCCGAAAAGAAGGACTGCAAGGTCGAGGGATGTGACTTTCTCCCGTCCTCCAGGAGAGGGCAATCCCCGGCTGGAACTGAGCTGAGAATCTCTGCTTGGAGAGAGATGCTTGGGAGGATTTTCCTCTTTCGCTGCTCCTTCCAAGCAAAAGCTCAAATTACTGTGATGGAGGAAGGTTGTAAAATGGGAAACACAGATGGGGGAACTTATGGGGAGTGTAAATTTGGGGTAGCCAGGGTTTCTTTACATCAGACTGGCTCTACAAAGAGGGAAAAGCAGAGTTCAAAACAAAGCAGAGTTTCTTTGGAATCAGTCAGAACTTTATGCTGAATGATCCAATCATAAACATATCTCACAATTTATTTATTTTCATCAGGTTTGTGTTGAATTTATCTTCTTTAATCTTTTTTTTTTTCATTTTTTTTAAAACCCAGACAGATGATTCAAGCAGCTCTGTAGGTCCCTCTTTCTCGACCTCCTCCAAATACTAGATTTTCAGCACAAACACTCTTTATTTACACAACACACTCTCACACCAGCAAACAGACTCTGCCCTGAGGAGGCAGCCGGGTGAGGAAAACCCTGGCAAAAGTTAATTCCCAGTTTAATTCTGTATCACTGAGTAACAAATCAGCCTCTTCTCTGCCTGAGTTCCCCCAGCTGCAAAATAAGGCTCCTGAAACTGCAACATTTTGCAAGATGCCACATTGCAGAAGCCAGGAATTAAACCTAATTTTTTTCAGATGTCCTCTTTCCTAAGAGGGCGGTGAAGGTCCAAGCCAGTATTTCAAATATGTTTTATTGTGCATGTGAGAGGTGTCTCGTGTTTTAGTGAAGCTGCCTTAACTTTGCGCTCGAAGGTGTCCAGGAGCTGGTAGGAGGGGAAGGTGGGGAGAGGAAAGGGGGTCAAAATGCTTCTGAGTAATGACATAACCCTCTCAAGGAGGGCTGCTCATCACCTCAGCAATTTCCCAGGGAAGAGCTTTGGACAACCTAATGTACAAGAATTGGAAGGGGAGTGTGCATGCCATCAGGTCACTTCATCCTGGTGAGTGTGTGTGGCTCAGCAAAAGAGGATCTGGAAAATAAATGAACAAAACCTTGTTACAATAGTCCTTGAACCATCCTGTCTCTTGCTAACTGTTAACTACAGAAAAAAAATCAGGAATGAGGAAAAAAACCACTCAAGCCTGGGAGAACTGGAATGCGGAGCTTTTTGGCACAAGCCGAGCAGGAGAAGTTTCCAGAAGAAACAACATGAGTGAGAGGATTATTACGAAAGGCCAGAGTGTCAAATCTGTGCTGGGAGTTAAAAGGAGCCCATAAAATCCACTCACCAGAAATGGAGCCAGAGCAAGGTCTGGAGTTAACTCCTTAAAGTCTACAAAAGAGCGATAACCATCAGGAGTGACTTTCTTTCTGTGAGGTGCAGACTCTGGGCAAAGTCCCATCTTAGCCGTCACCCAGAAAGCTATAAAGAGGAAAAAAGCAGATCAAGCAGGTTGATGAGTGTTTTATGCAATGCAATAAATCCAATGTTCAGAGCAGCTTTCTAATTTCAACTTCCCTTTCATAGTCACATATAACAATTCTTTGAAAAAATTAGAGAGAATCAGAACAATATAATCTGGTAATATTATAAAAATGCAATCCATATGCACCTAATTTTTCCATCATTATTAATAAAAATTATTGCACTGCCGTTGCTGTGTGAGGCCAAATCATACAGGCAACTTGCAAACTGATTGCAAAGTAGGAAAGAAAGACATTCCAAACACTTTCTATTTTCCTCCCAGTTCAAACCCTTTGCAAACACTGAGCAGCGAATCCCTGCAAGTGGCACTGCAATTTCTCCTTTTCTGTATAAATGCAATGAGACCTTGCAGATATTTAAATACAGTTCTGAAGAAGTCTAAAGACGAATTTCAGAGCGCTGCCTAAATAATATGTGAAAGCTGGGGCAAGACTGGAGTGTGTTGTGCCCTTCGATTTCATGGTGGACAGGACAGGAAACGGTGAGATTAGTTCATATCTACTATTTATGTCATCCATTTTCAATGATTTTGTATTTGTAAGAGCGAAAAAGAACGGGTTTGGAGTCCAAAGGTGGTGGGAGATCTCTGATTATGGGTAGGAACAAGGTAAAACAGAGATCCTGTGGCGAGCTGAGCCTGGGACTCCGACCTTCTTTCTTACAGCCCTCGGCTCCTGCTTTCCTTGCAGAATGCCTTTATTGACCTCTGATCCCACAAGGCAGGAGCAGCTGATTAGTAGGTTACAGCCCAGCCCCAGCCTGTCCTCACTTCCCCTTCTGCTCTGGCCTTTGGATCCCGAGCCTGCTCTCCAAACGTGCTGGGAGGGAGCAGGAGGCAGGACCCGACTGCAGAGTCCTGCCCTCCGTGTACAGCTTTGGCTCATCCACACCCATCGGGGAACGTGAGAGAAGCAGCAGAGGCTGGGAGAGGATGAGGTGTTGACTTGAGTCGCAGGTAATTCAGTTCTGTTTGGATCCCTGGTGTTCAGAGGCATTTTGGGGGACAGAAGAAAGCACGGGGCTAACATTTTCAGAAGATTTTGGAGGTTCCCCTTAGATGGCAGGTGTTCAGCCAGAAGAAATTGCTCCAGTTCAACACACACCAGAACAAATATCGTGTCTCCAGCCAAGAGGGTCAGAGCTTAACGGGAAAATTAAACTGAGATGCTTTGAAAAGACAGAGACAAGTGTAACACGGAAGCAAAGGCAAACTAATGAAAGTCAGAATGAATTTATGAGGCACCTTAATGAAACACGAGGACATGCAGAGGATGAATCCATGATGTTTAAGCTTTTAAGTCGGCAGATAGCATGGAGCTCACATGATTGGAAAGGCAATAAATTTCCTAGCAAATGGACAAGATCATATTTGCACAGAGAAAACCTTTGCCCAAAGCAAGCGTGTGTGGTTGGTGAGAGATTCAATCAGGCTATTTAATGCCAGTTGCACAACTGTGTCGTTCAAAGGCTTGTACTCTGTTCTCTCAAAGGCTGCACCCCTTAAATGGTAACATTTATGCATTAAAGTGGAGCAGCTTTGCTCTGCCCGACAGATGGGACTTGTTCCTTTGAGGAGGAAGATCACAGGGAAAATGATAAACGAATCATGTCCGACTCCATACCCATAGTGACAGAACACAGATAATAAATGTTACTTTTCCCTTAATTGCCCAGAAAACGCTCACACGCTGCACAGGCACGTGGGATGTGGCAGGATCGGGAGCTCTGAGCCCCTGCCCATGACGGGGGTCGGAACTGCCCCCGCACCCAGCGAGGGAGCACCCCGGTGTCAGCAGGGTCTGCCGGGCCGGGCATCCCACCCAGCCGGGGCCGGCAGCACCGCGGAGAGCTCCGCACCCCCAGCCCCGACGGGGCGGCTCGGGTACCGAAACCCCCGGGCTTCAACCTGTCTCCACACATTTGTACTTATATATTTATATACACGTGTGTAAGAATCATCCCGTCTGGGCATTGACATCCAGAGGTTTTCCAGAACTCTGGGTAACAGCAAAGCTCCTCCAAATCCCACCAAGCACGGCTTGGATTCTCCCTTTCTCGTGACATTTAGGGCTTCTTCTTTTCCAAATCAACCCTCTGAAATAGGTCCACAATGAGGGGCTGATTCCCCTCTCTGTGACAGGCGGTAAACGCTGAGGATGGGTATGATGAGTAAGACCTGTGCTGGTTGTGAATCCTCATCAATCCACAATCCTCCCCTCCCTGTGTCCCACCACGCTCTCCTGAAGCAACACAGGCACTTCATAAATGCAAGTTTTTGGGGCTGGTACTTTGTTTTTCGCCCTTGCATTTATTTATTTGTAGCCGCCCCTGCAACCCAGAAGTCACTGTGGACCACGAATTAAATTCCAAGAGTAAAGTAAACCCACCAGCTCGAATTACGAAAGTAAAATGAAGCGACTAATAACAAAAATTATTCACATACTGCCAGCAAAATGTAACAGAAAGGAAGGAATAAATTATCCAGAGGAGGAGGGGGAAATCTGAAAGGTAAGGAGTAAAATAAAGGTGCTGCGATGTATTTGTGCTTTCCACAAGCTCACCTGGTGCGTCTGCAAAGGTGCAGGAGGGAATTGTTGCCTGGGAAGACCCTGCGTGAGCGGCACAAGCAGCTCCGCTTCCCTCTGCTGCCTTTAAGATACTTTTTCTTGCAGCCGAGCTCTGAAAAATCGCAAATGCCTTTGTTTACAAGCCAAACAGATGGAAAATTACCAAATAAGCAGCGGGTTTGTGCAAAGAAGAAACGTCGGGGTTTGTTTTATTTTTATTTTATGTCCCACAGCTACAATCAGAACTTTCTGTAAAACAGAAATCGAGGATGAGGCAGAGCGGAGTGAGGAGAACTCAGCTCCTCTTTACCTTTCACTTCACATCATCGAAAGTCTCTTGGCTTCTCCAGGAGAAATTTGGGGGCTGCGGGACCCTCCTTATCTTCACTTATAACTTTCTATTGTTATTTAACTACGTGTATCCGATTCGCTTTCCTCGTCCTCAGACAGGCAGCGAACAAAGAAAAGCCTCACACACAGAGAGAACCTGGGATGGATAATTTAATTGAGCCGGCGGGAAGTGTAACTGCAAATAGAGACAAATAATAATTTGTAGCCTAAAAACTCCGTGTCTGGATCTAGGGAGAGATTTGTTTCGGATTCGGCAAGAATAATATGACTGTGGGTGGGGATTAATGCAACATTTTCTACAGGGAGATGGTTAATAAGAGCGGGAATACTTTTACAGAAATATTTTCGAGGTTGAAATTTGCGTTCTGTGAAATCGCTCCCCCCGACAGAATGTTACATCTCGCCGATATTATTTTTAAGCGCCTCCTTATTATTTACTGTGTGTTCACGTAAAAAAAGAATTAAGAAAGAAATCGAACACAACAAAAATAGAGGTTTTACAGAGCTTTTACAAATGTGCAATCGCAGTAGGGCCACCCGGATTTTAAGGGTTTCCCATCAAAACGGCAAGTGGGGCTTTGGGTTACGAGTTTTTGGGATGGGGGTTAAATATTGTAGAGTTGTCGTTGTCCAAAATAAATTTAAATCGGCATTAACTGACAGTTTCGCCATCGTAATAAATTAGGATTTGTTTTCTTATTTCTGCCTTTATTACTTTGGGGTTTTCTGCTGCCTTTATTAGTTTCCTTCCCTCGGTAAGAAAATAAAACTGAATGTTTTTTTGTCCTTCTAAACGTCCACAACCACAATCTCGGGGTTTTTAAGTGGTGGATGCTCCCTGGGTCGCACCTTCCCATCTGTTGGGTGTCCCCACGCTGCCACAACCACCTCAAACTCTTATCCTTAGGGCAAGAAAACTTCCCGTGGCACCTTCTTGATCCTTTCTGGCCTCGGTCCCTTCCCGGGAATTTTATTCCAGGACGGAGCTCCCTCTCCCTCCTGCCCCTCCATGCGGGGATGTGGCTTCGCCGTCGGACTTCTCGGTCGGGGGACAGGAGCTTAGGGGCTTGAGGCGTTTAAATTATTTCATTTATTAATGGATCACCCCAAATCCTTTTCCCTCTCCCTGTCTCCTTTCAAGGAAAACATCCCCCCGCTTTTCCTCCCCTCGGAGCCGCGGGATGGGGGGAGTGGGATTGTGGATTTACGATCCGTCCCGTTGGAAACCGAAGCACCGGGATTTACTGTAAAACGTCGCGGAGGCCTTTCCCGGAGGGGACTCGAGGCGACAAAGTCTGAGAATGTCACTTAGCCAGAGTTTGTCGCCAAAAAAAACGTGCTGTTGTTCGGGCGGCGATAAATTTCCCCTCTGGCACGGAGCAAATTGAACCGCGGCGGGGGGGAGAGAGGGGGGTCCCGGCAGGGCAGGGAAGGGCTCAGGTTTGCAGCCCCTCTCGGTTCTCCGGAGCTTTATCCTTGGGGATCACATCCAGCTCCCCAGCAGACCCCCTCACCCGTGATAAGGTTGCCCTGGTACCGGGAACCCCCCGGTTTTAGGGGGATGAGGGATTTTGATTTATACCCAAAGCATTATTGGGTTGAATTACTTTTCCTGAGAGGGGAAAAGGGACAAGCATCCCTTGTCCAGAACACGGGAGGGGACACAGACCTTTGGGGTGGACTCAGCCCCCCCTGAATCATCCTGGGGCTCCATCATGTAGAGGAGACTTCTCTCTTGGGGAGTTCAAAGGTAAAGTGGCCAGCAACAGTGAAAAATGCTTTGGCATGAGGGGAGAAAGCAGAGAAACCAGTGTCTACGAATACCCTCCAATAATTTTGGTATCTCACTTCTCGCATTTGGTATTTGCAGCAAAAGAATAAGTAAAAAAAAAGGGGGGGAGAAAAAGTGCTAATTCCCACTGATTGTGGTGTGTTCTACTTTTTAAGACCAAACAGGGAGATGTGAAGGAAACAAAACACCAAGCAAATGGATCTGACAGAACAGAGAACTCGAATTCCTGACTTATTTCTCCTTCCTTCCATGCAAGCCTGTTCTTGGAGGTGGCCACACATCCCAGTGGAGATGTGGAGTCCCAGGGAGCTGGAGCTGGGGATGTCAGACCTATACCCAGCGCCTCTGCCCTGCCCAGCACCAGTGATTCATCTCTGCTCAGGGCAAGGGCTGCAGGGAGCAAAGCCAGAGCCATCCCTCTCTAATTCCTGCAGCAAACGGGGGAATAAAGTGCTTTTCTCAGAGCCTGTGTCTAGAATTTCCAAGTGTTAAATCAGTCCTGGTGACCCAGCCCTGCATCATCCTGGTGAGTCAGGAAGAGCCACCGTCAAATTGTCCTTTTCCCCTTGAAGTTTGAGAGAGGATTTGAGGAAGCTGCTAAAAGGGAACAGTTAAAAAAGGTTTAGATTTAGGGAGAGAACAGCCCTCTGAGGTGGATAGAGCCTCCCAGTGGCCTCGTCCATGGTCCATGGGGACATTCTTCAACCAGAGTGACTAAAATTGCTCCTCTTACAGCCTTTTCCTCGACTCTGCTGCCATGCAGGCTGGATGACCCCAAGGTTTGCCATGTTTCAGGCCTGCTGCTGGCAAACGAGCTGGATTTGAGGCAGATTTAAGAGGATTTCTTTGCAATTCAGGCTATAAATGACATTGGCCCTTACACAGCGAAGTTCCACAGAGATCTCTGTGTAGTTTACAACGGCTGTGAGAGGTGGATATAAAATTAGAGATGATGGTAAAGCCAGAAGTGCAAGTCAAACCTCTCAAGTCCCAGGGTAGTACCCAACCACCAGGCTCTTGGGTCTCCTGAAATACATTAATTCCTTTACAGCAGAAGCTGTAAACGAAATGCAAACCAAATCTTGGGATTTTTATTTTAAGCGCTCAGTCTTGGGCTTTGAATCCATGCTGAGAGCAGAGACAAGCCAACATTTATTTTTGTCTTTGAGAAATCCAAGTCCTGAATGTTCCCCTTTTCTTCTAAAACTTGGGTGGGGAAGGGGAAGAACCGCCTTGATTCTGGGAAGTATTTTGATAACGAGTAGCTACAGTCACAGTCAAAACCTCAAATTATTTTGCTAGTGAGATTTCCTAATTCAATATTTTACCTCTTTATGGAATATTAAGATGTGGAACACAGACAAAGTAATGGCAATGGTGGGATATGACAGATTCCAAAGCTTTCAGTGCATTTCCAGCTCTGCTCCATACATATTCCATTGTTTCATGTGTCTGTGTAGCCCTAGGTTTAGTGGAATGTGCCTGAATGATGGTTGAGCACAGATGTAGGAAAAGACTGCCAAAAGTACTCCAAGAAAGGACATGGGACTGGCAATAAATAGAGCTGCATCAGCAGGAATGGAGGCTATGAGCCCTGGAATCTCATTCCAGATTTCACATCCTCTATGGAGTGATGGTGATGGGGAACTTGGGAGAGGGACAGGAAACTGGGTGGCTGGTGTCCCAACACCAGCAGCTCAGGCAGAGGCTCAGTGTTTGATTTAGCAACATAAAGAGAGCAAGTGGGAAATCAGAAGTAAAAAAGAGAAAGTGGTTCAATGGCTTGTGTTGAAAAACAATGGCTTGTGTTGAAAAACATCATCTCCACTGATTTACAGCGATGGGGGCTTGGCCAGGGGCACAGAAAGCTCCGTGCAGATGGGTTGGGAGAACTGCAATTCCCAGGTGCCCACAGAGCAGCCAAATTGAGCCTGAAGAGGTGAAGCAGAACAAGCACAACCATAAGGTAAAGTGCTCTCACACTTCACCATCAGCTATCCACACTCAGGGCACAAAGAAGGGCTTGTTATGCCCGACTGTCCCTTTCCTCTCAGGACTGGGAATGTGCTGGGCTCTGGGAATGAGCTTTATCCCTTTTTTCATTTGCACTGAGCTGAGTCATTGTGGAGGAAAAGCCCATTTGTTAATGAGAACAAAGTGATAAGGTGGAGACCAGAATCTCTCGGATTGCCAGTTAAAAACACGCACTGATTTCCCTGAGGTTCCTCCAAAAGCCCCAGCTGAGATTCCCAGCCTTGGGCACCTCCTCAGCCTCCTCCTCCTCTGCCAGTGGAGCTCAGGGCACCAGCCTGCTTGGCTCCAGCCATGCCCAGCCCATCTGGGTGGCAAGAGGAGAGTCTGGCCTTCCCCTCCATGCAATGGGCTGTGCAGGGTGCCCACAAACACCCCCCGCCTCCAGTGCCTGCCCAGACTGCAGACAGAGCCATAAGGGACCATAAAGCTTAAGGTGTGTGATTTTTATGCAAACATTTATTTAGATGCCGGTTCTTTGGTCTGTTCCAGACTCTGAACCTGGGGCACATTTGCTGCTGTGAGTAAACCTTCACGTTTCCTTGAAAACCCTCCTAAATTATGGGGCACTCAGGGCTGAGTGAGGGAGTTCATGAAAGTAGAAATAGAAAAAACAAGGGTCTTTATCAGACATGGCAACATACATTAACCAGGGATTCCCATAAAAGTACCACTGACCTTCCTTTGCTTGTGCAAATCATGTCTGAGGAGCTGCAACACCTCAGTGCTCATTTCCCCTTTACACAAGAGCACTTTTTCTTTTAATGTTGGTGGGAAGGAGGGTCCCAGGGCTGGACAAGGAAGATCCCAGGGCTGGGAAAAGAAAGACCCAGGGCTAGGCAAGGAAAGACCCAGGGCTGGGAAATCACGCTGCTGGAGATAGGAAAATTGTTTCTGTTGGTTGTGGAAAAATACACAGCAGGATAAATAACTACATATACATAAATATTCTGAAGAATCTGAAAAATATCTCTTCTGCTGCCTGAATTCTTGGAAGGGAAAATAGGAGCACAGTCATTGTTTAGGACCATCTCTATAAGAATCAAATTGTTTCAGGAGAATTATGTGAGCTCTGGGAAAGGCTGATATATTAAAAAATTACAATATTCAAAACGATTTTCAAGAAGTGCAGAGATGTTAGACACTGTTTTATAATCTTGGGGGAGATAGATGGTCGTTGCAAAAAGGGTGAGCCTTCAAATGACAGGAAACTCACCCCAACCTGCCATGTAATTCAGCAGAGGAATTTTAACAAGAAGCACCTGCCTGTCTCTTCTAGCTCAGCTCTGGCCTTTATGGCTTTACACACATTGTTAAATTTAATCAAGCACATCAGTTTACATATTGTTTCTAATGATTAAACTCTCTATGGCTGTTTTTTACATATAGCTGAAGGTGGGGAGGTGTATTAAAAATCTTTAAAAATTATCAGTCAGCCAAAAACCTGTGGGTCATTTGCCTGCTGTGCCCTGAAGCAGAAACTTGGATGTTCTCAGCATCCAAGAGTTCATGCAGCTCTTGAGGAATATCAGAGGGGAGAAATGATGAGATGGTAAAGATATTCGATTTAACAGCTGATCTGTGCTCTGTGTCTGTGTGACAAGAGTAGGAACATCAGCCCACATGGTCCCTGGGCAGCCCAGCTCCAACACTGGAGCTGCTAGAGGAGCAGCACATGTGTGTTTGCCACGACGTATTTCACTTTCAGAGGTGAGGAAATAGTTTGAATTAACTGATATTCTCCAGGGTTAAAAAATAAGCATCAAAAAAAAAAAAATGGAAGGAAATTAGTGCTGGAGGAAGGAGGGGAAGGAAGGATGGACACAGCTTGGAAATTCCCTGGAACAAAAAGGATGTCACAGACACCACAGCACTGAAGGTGCTGGACTCACTGCCTGGGCTGGTTCACATGTAGCAGGTCCCAGCACATCCCAAATACACCCTCACTGAGCTCCATGGCTTTAATCTATGCCTATTTTCCTTTGCTCTGCATTCCCAGATATCCAAAAACCACGACCGAACTCCTCTTCCATCACAGCAAAATGTCATGGTGGATAAAGAGAACAAGTCATGGAGCTGTGAATTCCTACTTCTTCCTCAGCTGTCTGGCTCAGCCTCGCCTTCACAGGCCCACGGGGACCATTTCTGGGGGCACATCTGAAAGAACACAGGAGCACATGATACTTCAGCTATTGCAGGCCACGGATCTCTGGTCCATCTGAAAGACATTGCCTTAATAGGCCACTGCCTGCACAGGACAGATGGAGGGAAGAGCCAGGGAAATTCATGGAAGAGGGAATCTCAGTTGCTGTAGGAGAAAGCAAGAGCATGAAACGAGAGTCCCGGTCTCCTCTGCACCCAACCTGAGCAGGTTGCTTTGAACTTTAACAAACACAAGGACTGCACAATCCTGCTGATGCACTTCAGGGGAATTGCTATTGATTTACATCAGTGTAAGCCCAGGAGATGAAGAGAGAGGTGGGGTGAGGTGCATGGAAGGAAAGGGTCACCCTCGTCCTCAGGGCTGTGTGTGCTCAGCAAGGCCAAATGTGCTTTTGAGGGTGTACTTAGAAACGTAAAGAGTCAGGGAGTGGTTTGGGTTGGAAAGGACCTTAAAGATCACCTCGTTCCACCCCCTGCCGTGGCAGGGACACCTTCCACCAGCCCAGGTTGCTCCAAGCCCCGTCCAACCTGCCCTTGGACACTTCCAGGGATCCAGGGGCAGCCACAGTTTCTCTGCCCAACCTGTGCCAGGGCCTGCCCACCCTCCCAGGGAAGGATTTTGAGCTTCTGCCCTGGCAAAAGCTGGAAGCTGTTGGTCCTGGAGCTCCCAACACTGATTGAGCCCCCTCATTGAGGATAAATGTCATTTAATATGATTTGGTTACATTCCATTTCTCGCCTCTCTTGTCTCGTGTTCGACTGCACAAAGCCAGAATACATGAGAAAATACTCCTATTTTTTTTCCATGATAGCCGATGCAATATTTATGACACTTTCTGAAAATCTGTATAAAAAGTGTTTTCCTGGCTTTGTGTGTGGGTGTGGATGTGTGTGCAGGTACCCAAACCGGTGCCTGCTGAACAAAAGAAAACTTCTTTTACTTCATTTCTTTAATTTGGGATGGGAAGAGCAAGATGGAGGCATAAAGTTAATTTAATATATTAAAGACAATCTTTATTTTTTTTTTTCAGGAAGAGATTTCTTCCAACTGGCATTTTCCTGCATGGGATTTTTCAAAGCCAGAAATGTTTTCCTCTCCCTCATCTGCTACTCTTCACGTGTGCAATGACCATCCCAGCAACCTCAGCCATTTATACCCGCAGACATCATGACCCGTCGTGGCTGAGTGTGGAGTTTTAAGACAGATTAAGTTCCTGTGTCTCACTCACCTGCCTAAAGCAGCCACGGAAATATCCTGCTAAACTGAGACTTTAATGAGGGAATGAAGCAGCAATTCCAGGTGATTTTATTTTTTGTAAAATAAATTATTGAGTGCTGCTGAAACACATGCAAACACTGATTTGTTTCTGATTCCATCCCTCCTATTTCCATCCCTTTCCAGCATCCCAGTGCATTCCTGATGGTTTCAGGGCTATGCCAGGACGAGTTGGGGCTGGATTTTGTAAATCAAATGTTTCTGAGACTCTGATAAATGGTCTGGACGTGAGTTTCTTATGGCCACAGCACACACCAAGTGTCCTGTCCCTCAGTGCCCCAACCTTATACCTGTGCATTGCTCGGGAATTGCTGGCATTAAAAAGCAACAAATCCTTTAATTCCGTTGTTTTATGCAAGTGAAGATAAGCATCGCTGAGATTTTCTTTCCCTTCTCCGTGCTAAAAGCCCCATAATCTCATAATAACCAGCATACTGATTTCCACATATTTTTCTTCCTTAGGTACTACCATTCCTGTGGCCATACAGAGAGACTTTATTACGAAAATTAAAAGCAAGGGGGTTTATCCTCAAATGAAATAATCATTAATGTTAATATATTTTTTTTAGCCTTGGGCATTTAGAGTAAAGAAAACCCCAAAAGGTACTGCAAAAATTCTGTCGGGTGAAGGGCGCAGGAGACACTCACAGGGTGAGCTCGGGTGCAGCCAAGACTTCTCTCTTTCTAGGTAAAATTGTGGTTTAAAAGTGGTTTTTTTTCCCTTCCTCCCTTCCTGGGGGCCGCGGCCGCTCCCGGCGGGTCGGGTGCGGCATCTCCCGTGGGGTGAAGGTGGAGGGACCGACCAAAAAGGGGCTTTTCTCCCTCATTTCAGCACCGGGCTCTGGTTTCTCCTCCTGCTCGATGGAGAGAAGGAGGAATCGCCTCTTTCTTACAGTTTTTTGCACTTAAGTTGATGCCGAAGAGGGTGATGAAGGCTGAGGGATGAGGCGAAATGCAAACGGGCAGCCTCGGGTTTCTGGGTGTTCATTTAGCGTCTTTTAAAGAAAAAAAAAAGAAAGGAAAAAAAAAAAAGTGTTTATTCGTCAGAATAAAGCCAAATCGGTGCTTGAAAGGAATTGAAAAGAGCCCCTTTTTCTCCGGCTTTGGGTTGCAAGAGAAAATCGCGGCCGGATCTATAATGCGGATATTTCACAGTCTTCCAGTGGACATTAACATTCAGCACACGGCTCCCTGCAGCACGAATGAAATGGGTTTGGGTGGCAAGGAACGAAACCCCATTAGAAAACCATGACTGTATTACATTTCAGCTCGGAAAATTGAAATATTTCTCACTTGGACAGTTAGTTCTGTAGATCAGAGGAAAAACCGCAACGAAGAGACGCTTTAGTTGTTGCTTAGGGAGTATTTTATCCCGGTGGCACTTCCAGAGTGGAGTGAGACCCATCAATGGCGAGGCTGCTGCAAACAATAAACCTGTTTCATGTTTTGGGGTTTTGGGTTTTTTTTTTTAAATCTTTAATTTTATGAAAAGCAATTAAGTGATCTAGCAGAGAAAGAAAACATTGATTCGGGTGGAAAATTAATTTTATTATGCCTTTGTGCAGAGTGTAACACTGATATATGGAGGAGGCATTACCCTGGCAGGGCTTGAGAGGAACGAATTTAATTTTGAATTTATTGGATGTAACTACAACGAGGACTTTTCCTATTTTGTTTACAGGTCTAAAATTACAAGGTGATGTAGAGCAGCTCACACACTCAGAGTTCAGATCGTTTTAGAGCTTGAAAAAATAATAGCAATAAAAAATTTGAAAAGAAAGAGAGGGAGAGAGGCGGAACTCCCTTCTGCATACATAAAATGAAATATTATATCTTATTTTTGGACTCAAATTAAGAGACAAATGGAGGGAGGACGTAAAAAAAATGTACCTTTGATTCTGCTGGAGGAGAAGCAGGGAAAGACAGAGCAGTCTGAGGTCCCTGTTAATGACATCCCGCCAAGATGCTTGTAAGACCCAAGAATGTTTACAACATGGGCTCAAGTTCAATGACAAAATCCTTTGAAGGGGAAAGGGGAGGAAAAGAGGAAAAAAAAGCAGCCCAGACACTTTGTGCAGTGGGCATGAACTTGAACAAAAGAAAGGAGTCAAAGGCTGGGAAAGGGGGGAGGCGTGAAGGAAGGGCTCGGAGAGGTGTTCCCACCGCGCCTGTTTCTGCCTTTCTGAAGTTCTTAGGTGTGTTTTTTGTACATTTTGATTTGGTTTGGGGGGGGGGAGGAAGCAAAGGAGAGGGAGAAGGAGACAAAGAGGGAGAGAGAGGGAGATGAAGAGGGAGACGAAGAGGGAGAGAAAAAGGGAGAGAAGGACAGAGAAAGAGAGGGAGGAGAGAAGAAAGAAGAGAAGAGAAGAGAAGAGAAGAGAAGAGAAGAGAAGAGAAGAGAAGAGAAGAGAAGAGAAGAGAAG
>JAWWEW010021785.1:0-40302 GCA_035583185.1 Anabacerthia variegaticeps | reverse complement strand
TGTTATATTATATGGTAAGAGCAATGCAGGCCTGGACATGAGGGGAGAGTGTTCGGTCCACAGACTCCTGTCTCAGGTACAATGTCTGGCTTTTATCCAGCCACTTTATACATATATATTACATGGTATACATATGCATAAAAAAGCCACCCGGTGCCATCCCCTCGCTGCTGCACGGAGCGAGAATTAATTGCTTTTGTTGCGGAATGTACCGTGGAAACTCCCCATAGTGAGCAAAGTGATTTAAAGGGACTAAGCAAGCCAAGTGAAGCGCCTCAGAGACTTAAAAGGTGTGTATATCTGCAACTAAGTGGTGGGAAAGGCCGTGAATATGTAACAGGAATGCGGGGAACGGAAAATTAACAGTAAGCTGTAGCGAAGGTACCTCTGCGTGCGCTTCGGGCAAGGGATTCCCAGAGCGTCCGGCAATAAACGCCGCCTGGCTCCCAAAACTCCCGATTTGAGCCTCTTTTTAAGGGGTTTCTTTCTAAGAGCCGATTTCTGGCAGCGCCGCCCCTCTGAGGTGGCACCTGCCCTCACCCAACATGGCGCCTGCCCTCACCCAAGATGGCCGCCGCGCCCTCGCGCCGCGCCGTGACGTAGTTCCGCCATCTTCCTCCTCCTCCTCCTCCTCATCCTCCTCGTCGTCCCTCACAGCGCCCGGGGCTCCGTGAGGGGCCGGTGGTCGCTGAGGGGCGGCCCCGGAGCCTCCCCGCGTCCCTCAGGGCGCTCGGGGCGGTGTCCTCGTCCCTGCCGAGCGCGGCCGCGGTGAGTGCGGGCGGCGCGTCCCGCAGCGCCGCGGGGCCCGGGCCGTGTGGGGGGTTCGGGCCCTCCCCGGTGTGTTCGGGGTGTTTTCCCGGGGTCAGCCCTTCCAGCGAGGGGTTTTGGGTGGTTTTTTGCGGTTCTATGGTATTTCGGCTCTTCCTGACGCTGTTCCCAGCTCCGCTTTCTTTTGGCATCTCATCCTGTTTCCCTCGCTCGTCCCGCTCCCAAAAGACCTTTCCGGAGCAGGTTGTTGATGTGTGGGGCTCCCTGGGGTGTTGCTGTGCTGCCCTGGCTGTCCTGTGTCTGCAAGGGTGTTCCCTTCCAAAGCCCTCTGCACGCTGAAAACCAGCACGTTAATTCCGTGTTTTTAGTATTTAAAGGGCTTTCCTTACTCGCTCACAGCAAATGCTTGTGTGTAGGTTCTTCTGAATTTATACCTCTGTGTAGTGTTTAATAGTATAGCTGCTTGTAGGGGGCTTTATACTTGTATATTTGTACTTGTGTGTAGTGGGTTTTTATACTGGTGTATTTATACTTGTGTGTAGTGGGTTTTTATACTTGTATATTTATACTTGTGTGTAGGCTCTTTTGAATTTTAGGTGCTTGTTGCTTATTATTGCTTATTACTTTATTAAACTCATGTGCCGGAGTTTAATTAATGTGTTTTCTCCTTTTTGTTTCTAGGTCGTTTAACCCACAGTGATTTCGTCAGCCAATATTTTGAATAAAAAAAGGAGGGGAAAAAAATGATGTCAAGACAAGCCTTCCTGTGCAGTTTGGGATCTCTGTATTTATCCCTCCTGTTCATCTTCCTCCTCATGGATGTTTATGCAAGGCCTGCCAATAATTCTGTCCTCAAGGAAAAAGCAGCTGACAGTAAAGATGAGAATGAGATCCTGCCCCCAGATCACCTGAACGGGGTCAAAATGGAGATGGATGGACATCTGAACAAAGAATTCCATCAAGAAGTTTTTCTGGGGAAGGACATGGAAGAGTTTGAGGAGGATTCAGAGCCCAGAAAAAACAGGAAGAAGCTGATGGTCATCTTTTCAAAGTAAGTTGTGCAGTGCCAAGAGCAGAGAAAGAGTAAAAATTGGAGTTTTCCCCCATAGTATTTAAAAATTATAACGATGAAGGGGAAAACCTCATCCTTTGAGTGCTGTGTTTGTATTTTGAAGGTGTTAAAAAACCTGTACAAACCATCCTCAGGAGTGCAAGTGTTGAGAGTCATGATCAGTGTAGAGGCTTGGGGCTTTTTTCTGGTACAGTTTATGCCAAAATAGACAGTTTCTGTGTGAATAAAGCTTTTCAGGGTATGAAAATGAATGTGACTTTTTTGGAGCTCAATGAATAATCAATCACACCTTTATTTTAGATCAGGGAATTGGTAAGGAAGGATTTCCTTAGGGTGGGATGCCCAGGCACAAAATCCCACTGTCCCAACACCTCCATTGCTTTGTTCAAGGTTTGATTTCAGTTGGCAATTTAAGTTTCTGGTCTGTTGTTTTGGTTTTATATTCCACGTGGATCCTGGTTTTGTTTCTGTTGTGACTTGGGCAAATAACTGCAGAGGAAAAACACTGGGAAGACAATACCAGGAAGGAAAAGGGTCAGAGAAACAATGAGATGGTGGGACACAAACTCTCTGTTGATTTCTGCTCGTAAAACTTTCAGTAGGTGCTAAAGTGACTAAAATTTGAGTGTTTCAATTTAAGTACACAAAGGTTAAAAATAATTATGTCCCACTGCACAGACCAGGAATTTAGAAATCTACAGGACAGCTTAATGAAATCATTAACAAATTCAGTTCCTCAGAATCTAGAAAAAGAGACTGAAACGTGAGAGTAAAACGATTATTTTTTTCTTTTATAGCTCTTTAAAAAAGTTCTTTTATTTCTTTACATGGTATAAAAATACTTACTGTTAGATCTTAAGGCATTTTTCCTTTTCTGAAGCACTTTCTGTGCTGGAAAAGGTCTGTGTCAGGTGTTTGAAGGTCAGTAATGGTGACGGAAATGGAAATCAAACCCAGGGTGCACTTTTAGACACAAGGTGGCAGAATTGGATTTATTTGGATTTTGGAATGAAGGATTAATTTTATTAGAGCAGCTCGAATTACATTGGTGGCCCTTAATGCTTCTGATTCCATGGGGATGCCCATGGAGATAAACTGAGAAGGCTTAACAGAGCTTTTTTTATTACAAACTTTTCATTAACAAGTTAAAAATAGCAACAATAACATTGGACTTTGTTGTTCTGGATCTCTCCTGAGCAATGGAATGAAAGCAAACAAAGAAACCAGTTTGGTTTTCAATTTAGAGTGGAATCCTTTATTATTATTCTGCCTGTTGTTCAGCCCACTCACTTCACTGGTAACATAGATCCAAATATTAAGACTTCTGTCTTGTTTTATGTTTATGGGAAACATTCGGCTCGTGGTGAGTAAATTGTCATTCTCTAAATTGCAAACTCTTTAATTTCTGCCTGTTTGTTATGAAAGAGGTTTCTTAGGAAGCTTAAAGTAATTGGATTCAAGATCAATTTCGTTCAGATCCTGAAAATTACATTCCCTGGGATGATCAGATTACAAATGTAGGGAAGCATTCTGGGGGTTTTGATTGCTTTCCAGACATCCTCCTAAAGGCTAAAAGAGAACTACTGGGAACTTCTGTGAAAATCCAAATCCACATGTTCTGGAATTGTTGTCTTGGAAGGCCCAAAGAAAACACACAGTGTGTTTTTGGTCAATGGAAGCTGAGAATCCTCAGTGTGATATAAAATAGTCAATTCACTGCCTAAATTATTATCTAACAGGATTACTGAAAATAAAGTTGGAACATGGAAAAAGAGCTCCCCAAACCATGATTTTCTAGGCAAGTTCTGTGTCACTGAAACACTTGGTAATTCAGTGTTTCAGTTTCTGGTGTCGGACCCTGCAGTCATCACTTGGATGAAACAGAAACCAGCCCTGAAGTGCTGTAGGTGCCCAAAGCAAATTTTGGGGTCTCTGGTTGAGGACTCTCATGGAGTGTTGTCACCCTGGGTGGCCAGTGCTTATTGATAAAGCACCTTTTGCAAGGTGCCCACAAAAATCTGGTTTTTAGTGGCTTGTGGCTGAGAGACTGGGCTGAAACTGGTTTAAAACCAGACTTGATTATCTACATAGGATATAATCCTTACTGTAGGAAAAATTCAATTATTCTAAAGTACACACTTGTTTCTTACTCAGAGGTGCCACTTTCATGATCTAAATGAGCAAGTAATGGGCTGTTTGTTACCTTTCTCTCTAGTTAGGGTGTGATCTGGATGGAAAGTACAGCCTGGAAGTAGGAAGCTTGGTAGCTTTGATCTAAGGAAACAACGTGAAATACTCTGTTTTCAGAGTAATTTTGGGTTGTACCTGTTCCACTTCAAACCTGGTCACCTGGTGGGTGCAAAGTGGCATCAATGAACCACAACCATCATACTGAACTTACCCTGGTGTCTAAATATGGCACTGATCTGATATATAGATTTATTTAGGGTAATAGATTTATTGTGTGGTCGAACGTGACGTGCTGGGGTTGTTATTGGGCTCCACTTTTAACATTTAGTTGACATTTAAAGGCAAATCACATATAACTTGAGTTTCAATGATAACACTTTACTGATGCAGAGATAACAAAGGCAGAGTCAAGCTGGGGGGTTTTATGTGTTTTTCTTTGGGGTTTGTTTTTTAATTGAGCAAGAGTGGTGCTTTAAATAGATTCCTGCCTCTTAAATGTTAGCGATGGCTTTTCAGTTATATCTATTTAGAATAAATATTTAAAGGTGTGCTCAAAAAACCCCTTCAGAGTGGCAGATTACTGGGTTTGCATTTGTTCTTCAACTACAATTTTCCCATTCTTCTGAATGAAATCAGCATTAATGGGATTGAAAAGCAGTGTTGGTGGCACATGAAGGAAAACAGAGGATTGTCAGATGGGATGTCTCCTGATAATTTTAGTCAGAGAAAGTTTAATTCTGGGGCTCAGCAGCACCGAGTCCAAGCACATCCTTGGACAAACTGAGAGCCTGACAACTCAGAAAGCTCATGGACAGCAAATGTGTGTGCAGAACCCTTAAATGTGTTAAGAATTAAAAACGCTCAGCTGTAACATGGTACCAGAGAGGTGTAACAGAGGAAACCTGGTTTTTTTCCACTTACAAGTGTTCCAGTCAAAGTATTAAATAGTTTAAAGTCCTTAGGACAAGTTTATTCACGTTGTGTTTTCACTGCTTGTGAAGAGCACAGACTGGTGGTCTGGGCAGACACAGGAGGCAGCTCAGCCATAAACCTCAGAGACCTTGGAACCTCGAGGTGAAAAGGGCTTGGAAGGACAAGCTGAGAGGGAATTAATGCTGAGAGGATGTTAGAGGAGAAGTTTTTCCAGTTGGTGCAAGCCTGCAGCAGCTGGCACTTGAGGGCTCTGAACCAAAGGGAAACCAGCCAATATTCTCTGAGTGATGATTTGTGGTTTCCTCTGGCTGAAAAACGCCCTCCAACATAATATGAGTTAACTTACACTGAAGGGAAGGCTGGCTGAGTGTTTTTCACTGAACAGTAACTAAATGTTGCAGTTACATTAATAATGGAATAAATTGCTCACTTCCTACTTGTTACTCTGTATTTCAAAGAACCTCCAACTTCTCTGAGAGGGTTCTAAATGTGCTCAGCCTGTTTGTTCCTGAATAAAGTCATGAATTTAGAATCTAAAACCAGACCACACCTTTGCCCTCCAATCTCCAAATGTCAATCTTGCTTGCCCTTCCCCCAGGGTGGATATCAATAATGACAGAAAGATTGGAGCCAAGGAGATGCAGCGCTGGATCATGGAGAAGACAGATGAGCACTTCCAGGAGGCCGTGGAGGAGAACAAAATGCACTTCCGAGCTGTGGACCCTGATGGGGATGGTAAGAGGAGCAATTCCTGCTGCTTCTGGGGACCAGAACTCCTCAGATGTGCTGTGAGAGAATCCAAATTCCTTTGGGCTGTCCAGACTCCCAAGTTTTGGTTCCTACAGAGGATGACAAGGAAGGGATGTGCCTCACTCTGTGGTTCTGAGCTCACTGCTCTGCGTTGTCACTTGTGGTCAGAGGGTGCTGGAACAAGTGGCTGTGTAGGGTAGGGGTGAGGACAGTGACATAAGCTCATAGTTTCCATAAAACCTAAACAAATAAAAGTGAATCAGGTGATGGTTTTCATACTGTCATTCACAAAACTCAGCATGGTTTGTAGTTTGTAGTGCCGGACCAAAAGGTTTTGAATGTGTTGGGTCTTAAGTCAGGAGACCAGAAGTTCATTGTTTAACCATGTTGTGTCATGCCTGAGATCTGTCTCTTCCTTACAGGCCACGTGTCTTGGGATGAATATAAAATTAAATTCTTGGCAAGTAAGGGCTTTAATGAAAAAGAAATTGCTGAGAAGATCAAAAACAATGAAGAGCTGAAAATAGATGAAGAAAGTAAGTGTGAACTGGAGTGTGTTGGGCTTTCTTTTATGTTCCTAAAAGCTGAATGTCAGAATTGTTCAGAAATGAATGTTTTGATTGTTCTGATTGTACACAAAGATAGGATGTGGAAGTTGTAAGACAGAAATCCCACATTCTTTCCAACTGGAATCTGCCATAAACATGGCAATTTTTAGGAGTGATCTCCCTGCTCCCCCCCCTCAAGAAGTGTTTAAATTTACTGTTAACTAAAACACAAAGCCTTTGCCTTTCCTTGCAGGAATTAGTCATTGAAAAGCGGGTTATGTTACATTTTCCATTTATCAAAAGGCAACTAAAATGCAAATGGCCCTTTGAGTTTACTGGCAGGGAAAACACCTGTGCAGTGTGGCTGAGTGCAGTTTACAGGAATGCTCAGCAGATAACACATCTGCTGAATAAGGGAAGTGTGTACACAAGCATTTTTCTACCTATGAACCAAGCCTTATTTGGGAAAATCAAATCAGTTATCTACAGTTCCGTGGGGCTCAGAGGCAAAGCTGTGTCTCCTGCTCCACTGCAGGGTAAAAGGGCTTTTTTTTGGTTTATTTAATAAAAACCACCTGGATGTGTGGGGCTTGAAGCTGTTCTGAGCACACCACAGTTTGGGTGCCAGGCCAAAACTGGGGACACCACTTAATTAATGCAGATAACAGTTTTAACTGATGATTGACACTTTTAATTTCATTGAAGCCAGGCAAAAGGAGTTGACTTGGGACTTGTGACATACCTTAGAAAACCAAAGGAAGTGATTTAGTCCATGTTTACCTGTCTCCAAAAAATGTGCAACCAAAAGCATTCAGGAGTTATTTATGACAGCTTATTCAGTTAATTAAAAAATGTATTATCTGAAGTCTTTCAGTGGGTTTTAAAACTTTTCAAAGTCTTAAACTCTTACGGCATTCAGGAGTGATTTAAGAGAATTGAATAAAAACATTCTCTGATAAATAATATTCAGAGTTTTAAAACTTACTCAAGGCAAATACCCCAGACTTGTGTTTTAGTGTGTTTGCAGGTAGCAGGGAGTGCTGCAGACAGTATTTTTTCCAGTGTGTCATTTAGAAAATGCCTACACAAGAAAAAGAATCCTTTGTGCAGGTATTTCTTTCTGGCTGGGGATGTTCAGCACCAATAGGTGCACGATGCTCACAGTGTGTGGTTTTGTTTTCAGGTCAGATGGGTGGTTTTAGCAGAAACTCATGTGTAAATTATGATTCTCACTTGGGTTAGGAAAAATTCACTGAAGTGGTTGTGTGCATGGTGTAAGATGAAAGGAGTGAGATTGTGGAATGAAAAGAGAGAAGTCAAAGGATTTTGTGCTGATGAGTCTGTTCAGACACAGCAACTTCAACGTGTATTTGCTCCTTGCAGCAAAAATATTTCCTTTTTGTTAAATTATTGTGATCACTGAAACACATGCAGGGCTTTGGCTCGTGGAGCATCCTTGTTTAAACAGCTGAGTGTCAGGAGAAGGTGTGTTTTAAGAGCTTTGAATAGATTGAACATGGGAACTTAAATCTTCTTTAATTTGCAGCACAGGAAGTTTTAGACAACCTGAAGGATCGGTGGTACCAAGCTGACAACCCTCCTCCTGACCTGCTGCTGAATGAGGAAGAATTCCTGTCCTTCCTTCATCCAGAGCACAGCAGGGGCATGCTGAAGTTCATGGTGAAAGAAATCATCAGGGATTTGGGTATGGAATTTGCCAATGCCTTCTTGGGAGCTGTTTCCTTGCACACTGTTTTGCTGGGAGGCTGTTGCACTGCCAGGGGTCAGGCTGGAATTTTGGCACATCATCTTTGCTCTGTTCTGCTCATCTTCTGATGTGAAGAGTGAAAAAATGAGCTGTCAGCACAAATCTTGGCATCTCTGTAGAGTTGTCTGTGAATCCCAAGGCTAGATTGAGTATCTGGATTGAAAGAGCAGAACGGTAGAAAGGTACTCTG
Source organism: Anabacerthia variegaticeps (assembly GCA_035583185.1). Taxonomy (NCBI): domain Eukaryota; kingdom Metazoa; phylum Chordata; class Aves; order Passeriformes; family Furnariidae; genus Anabacerthia; species Anabacerthia variegaticeps. The sequence goes on along the minus strand of JAWWEW010021785.1, from coordinate 32,083 downwards.
AGTAGAAACATTGAAGATACTCTGAGTACTTCCTACAGAGCAAATCAGCTGACACTCCTTCACAGAAAGTTGTGCTGCTACAGGATCATTGCAGCAACAGCAGAAAAGGTTTGATGAACACTGAATATTATAAAATATATTGGCAGGAAGGTTTCATGAGGAGGGCATTAGCTGCTTTGTACTTCCCCAGCACAGCAGCTGTGTCAGAGTCGTGACTTACAGTCACAAAAGTGGAAGTAAATGGTAGAGATTTCTTAGAAAATTGTCTTGTTTGATTCCTAAATATTGGTACTCATGAGTGGAGTGAGGACTGTGCCCTGCTCAAAGCAGGCAGCCTGTGCCAATGGCATTTCTCATTTTTCATGGGCATTAAGCAAATACTTTTCAGTTCTTTGGTGCTTGTTTTGTAGATCAAGATGGAGATAAGAAACTCACCCTGTCAGAGTTCATTTCCTTACCTGTTGGCACTGTAGAGAACCAGCAGGCTCAGGACATTGATGATGACTGGGTAAAAGACAGGAGGAAGGAGTTTGAGGAGGTCATTGATGCTAATCATGATGGCATTGTCACCATGGAAGAGCTGGAGGTAAGTTCCCTCATAATTTGAAACCCAACAGTTTTAAAATACAGGATTGCAACTGCTGCAGAGAATATGAAATCCACAAATATCTGAATTAACAGCCCAGTGTGTTTGTGTGCTGTACAGCACTGGGCCTTTTCTGGCTTTTTTCTACACTGAGAAAAACTACTTTATTACTTCCTTCTCTCCCCAAGACTGGATTAATGTTGAAGTTCCTCACCTTCTCAGTGCGCAAATGTTTGGGGAGGGATATTTGGTAGTGTGGATAAACTATTGCATGGTGACACAGAAAACATTATGGCCTTTTTACTGAGAATTTTCTTTTAAAAATAGCTGGTTTATCTGTGAACTCTTTGTGTACTTAAACACACACATGTCACATATTCTGGGAAGAAATGAATCCTGAGTCTTCTAACTTTTAATTAAGTGCCCTACTTGAGAACTTTAAATTTATTTCATTGTTAGGTGAAGGAGAGAAATACTTTATTCCTGAGGCTTCTGACCTCTGCAGTGTCTGCCTCGTGGTTTAAAATGGACCAAGCAAGTCCTAAATTGAACATGTCCTAAAAGGATTATCTCCAGAATTTCAGTCATACAGATTGATAGTTGTTAATTTTGAACTGGTGTTTCTTCACAGAACTAGATAGTACATTTAGTTTGCAGCCAAAATGTCAAAAATATTTGTATTGGCATAAGCTGAGAAAATCTGGATTTCTGTTAGATCAGCCAAGGAAGCAGTGAGAGGAAAAATAGCTGTTAAAAAGATGTGCTGAGAGGTTTTCTCATGATTTGTGCTCACTGTGGGATTGGTCTCACCATGGCTGAAGTTTGCAGGGAGCTGAAGGTCACAATTCTGCTGTGGGGAGAAGGGAGTGAGAATGACGTTCTTCCCTGGTTTAGGAATATATGGATCCTATGAATGAGTACAATGCCCTCAATGAAGCCAAGCAGATGATTGCAGTGGCAGATGAGAATCAAAACCACCACTTGGAGCTGGAGGAGATCCTGAAATACAGCGAATACTTCACAGGCAGCAAACTCATGGACTATGCACGGAACGTCCACGAGGAGTTCTGACCCTGCTCACTTCTCCAAAGCTCTGAAGCACTTTCTGGCTTTCAAACAAAAGAGGAAGAAAGGAATAAATCCAACTCCCAAACAGACAGAAAGTTCCTTTGCTGCTATCTGTGTTCTTTGCCTACAGTGTGTTGTCCCAGACTTCAAACCTTCCGTCCATCCGTGGGATCTGCAGCTCTGCTGCCTTTGGGGTGAGGGCAGGACCAGGCCAGGAATGGTGGGGAAGGTCCTGGACCACATCAGTTCACCCTGGTTTGGGCAGTAATTCCAGCTGGAGTTGGGCAAAGCAGATTTGGGGGGGAGGCTTCTGGAATATTTCACTTGTTGCCCTCGTAGCTGCCGATCCCGGGGAATCAGAGAGAACTGGGAGATGTTGGGTTTTGGAAAGGGGGTGGTGGTTCCAGGGCGTGTTCTGACCAGCTGGTTGATCTCCCCGTGGTTTTCCCAACCTAATTATGTGTTGTTGGGAATTTAATACAAGTTTTCCCTCCATCACTCAATTATCTTTAGGGACTGTGGGGAAGAATTAATTGTAAATGTCAGAGAGAAGCTCTTTTGCATCTCCTTCAAAGCGGTTGTCGCGTGGCAGGCTTTGTGTTGGCAGCTGCCCTGGGAATGGGAGAGGACTCACATGGATTGGGGCTGCAAACAATGACAGTTAGTTCAGAACTGACACAACGGGGAAAGTTTCTTGGTGAGTTTAACCCAGAGCAGTGGCATTCCCCTGGGGGCTGGGATTGACTGCAAGTCACTGGTAAAGCTGGGAAAATCTCTGGCCTCTGTGCAAATTTGTGCTGAGTTTGAAGTGCTGAAGGGGGGGAATTCCAGGCTTGGTTTGGAGCTGCTCGTGCCGGAGCGACCAACGCTCAGCCCTGGGGAGCCCTTTGATCAGGCTGCCTTGGGGTAATCTCTGAAAGCATCTCGGGTCACATCCACTGCTACAAAAATAGAACATTTATTTTTACTCTGGTTCCATCTTTACTGTAAAAACCCCTCTTTGGGAAGGGTTCCTGCAAAATCCGAGCGAGATGTTATATTTGATTAAATTTATTCTCTTAATATAATGTAAATATAAGTATGGCTGTTTCTCTTTCACTCTTCCTTCTCTTTTTTTTTTTTTTTGTTTTTATTAAATGGCTTGTATAAGAGTCTTTTTATATCCGTATCTCTTTTTTTCATTAAATATTTTCCTCCACTTGGACGTGGTGACGAGTTTAGATTTGTCAGTGAGGAGGGAAAATGAAACTCTTGGGAAGAAACAAAATACGATTTTGAGAGTCGAAGAGAGGGATAATTCCATTGATAATCTCACATTAAAATGAGCTTAATGACAGAGGTTTTAGTAATACCAGTTGATAATTGTATGTCCTGGACTTCAGCTGTTCATATATGCAAAGATTATCGGAATTTGGGAGTTTCTCTGTCAATATATGCAAAGATGATGCTTAAACCACCTTAATTAATTTCCTGACAACATGAGCATGGAATCCCTTGAAAAATGAGGTACCACAGTGTTTAACAACAGCAGAAATGTTAAGTGCTGTTCTTGCAGGACTTGCCACACGCTTGATAAATTTGGTTTTAATGTCCACAGAGATTTCTGCACCTTCCTGTGGTTTGCTTTGCTCTGCCAGGAATCAGGATCATGTTAAGTAGCAGCTGTAAGGAGGTGTGAGATTGGGAGGTACAGGGGATTAGTCCTGTCTTGGAGTTTGAAGTAGTTTTCTTTATTTCTTTATTTCTTTATTTCTAAGAATTCAAGCATTTTTTATCTACTCACCTCCTCTACCAGGTTTATTTCCTTTTGGAAAGAAAGATTTTTAGGTACAACTTCTCTTGCCTAGGGGTTGTCTTCCAAAATCCTTGGGAAATAGAAATAGAAAAACAATGCTGTTTGGTCTCACTTTTATTTCCCCTTCTTAGTCTCACAGAAATGTAAGAAACCAAAAGCAGCAGTTCTGGATAAATCCCACGGTGTTCAGCTCTCCCAGGAAAACTGCAGTTCCAAAAGTCCTTGTTCCAGTGGAGTCTCCTTTCCCCTTGGATGTGACCTGACTTTGGGAAGCCTGGCTGTGTTCTTTAATGTAAATGAACCATCTGTGGTCACTGTGGGACATCCTGTCCTGCTCACTTGGGGAAAACCTAAAATTGAGATCCGTGATCAAACCAGTAAAATTCCAATAGCCTCCAAAATGAAACTCACTCATTCCTAACGTGCTCCCTCTTGTTTCTGCACCTTTGTGTTGGGTGAGGGCACGGCTACAACATCCAACCTCTCCATCCCTGCCTTCCCTGGCATTCACAGCCTGAGCTTTGCTGCTCCTGGAGGGGACCGTACCTGGCTGGAGGGATGTGCCCCAGGGCCAAGAACAGAAACCTTCAGAGAATGCAGTTCAGCATCTTGCCTTCCTGCCCCGGGGTATGTGAGGCAGGAAGTGCAGAACACAGCCCTGGGCTGCTGTGGGAAGAAGGAAGGGGGCGTGGAGCTGGGAATTTCCCAGCACCAGCCACACCAATTTCTTCTGGTGCCCAGGGCTGTGCACTCACTTCTCCCACAGCACCCAAGGCCGTGATGGCACCCGGAGGCTTGGGTTGGACTTTTCCTGCTGTTTTATTCCTGCTGCTTGCTGGGCAGCATTCCTGGGCATTGCAGTGCAAGGAACACCAATACCCTTTCCATGACAAATGCTGCAACGACTGTGCCCCGGGTAAGTCAGTGCCACTGCATTTTGGGTCTGCTTGCTCTGTGTAAAATGTGTTTATTTATTAAGCAGAGGTGGTGTAAAAGAGCTTCATGGAAATGGTTGAACCTAGGAAAGGTAACACAGAGGAAAAGCATCTGCTGAGGTGCTTTAAAGTGGCAGATTCTTTTCTATAACAAAATTTAGTAGTTTTCCTTTCATTCCATAACTTCTTTTCTGTGTCTCTAATGTGTCAATCAAGGGCATTTTCATTTTGGGAGTATTATCTGCAAAAAAACGTGGTAGCGTTTCTGTTACTGTCCTTTACCACAGGAGGAACCTCAGAAGTCCTGGATGATAAAGGAAGTGAATTAATTCTGTTCCTAAAGGTGCTCTTTAAGCTTTCCTTTGTAGCAGGGTTTATGGGATTTTATATTGCTCATGTTCCTGGGCTTTTCCTAAGGAAAAAATCAATATGCTTGTTATAGAGATTAGCAAAGCGTAACAACACTTGAGTTACTGGACAGGGATGGTGTTTGTTTCCTCTTTTTTTGGTGTAGAAATGAACTTTTTCCACAACCCACAGGAGGGATTGTAGCTTTTTGTCAGGAGAAACCAGCTTGGTTTTCCCTCCTTACTTTTTATCTTCATTATTAAATCTATCCCCAAAATGGATGCCGTGTCAACTGATGCAGGAGTTTTATCCCCAAAGATGCTAATTGGAATAAAATCAGCCTTTAAGATTTGTTGCATTATTTTCAAAACTCCTTAAATCTGAGTGTCTCTGAACTCAGTTTAAAGCAAAGCATGTTTGTGGACAGATACAGATAACACTTTATCTCTCAAATTTTGTTCCCCCTTAAACCAAAAGAACTCTTATCAGGTTTTTGCATTGTTAAAAAAATCTGCTGCTGATGGGGAAACTTTTCTTCATAGTTTCCTCCTGATGGTGTAGATAGCAAAAATGTCATTTATTGGATGCATTATGGTCACTAGTAACCTTGATTTTACCACTCAACACAGAGTTAGATTGAGCAAGAGGCTTGGGGCTCCTTCTTGACATGCAGATGGGAAAAGAGAACCAAAATGAGAGGCCTGACCATTTTTGTCCCTGTCTGGGATGACTTTGGGCTGGATTGCATCATTTAAACCCCAAGGGAAGGCAGGTTCTGTCCCACAGCCATTGTCCTTCTGGGGGTCACACCTATTGCTGTGCTAAAACCTGCTCTTTTCCTGCCACTGGCTGCAAACTGAGGTGTCCAAACCACATGGAAAGGGGGTCTGGAGAAGTTTGGGATCTACTGGGAGAAGCATTTTGGGGGCATTTCCTCCCTCTCAGGCCCCTTCTATCCCATTTCAGCTGCTCTGGGGCAGCTTTTAGGCATGCTGAGCTGTCCAAACCTGCTGAGTATCCTCAGGTAGAGCTCTGTCACCTTCTGGGCACTGTTTGCTCCTGCTGCAGGAGAATGAAGAAGGTTTTCTGGTCCCAACCGTGTGTGTTTCAGGGCAGAGGATGAGGCGCCGCTGCACGGCCACGGCAGACACGGACTGTGCCCCCTGCCAGGACGAGTATTTCAGCAGTGAGCACAACCACAGCTTCTGCAACAGCTGCACAGTCTGCAACACCAGTAAGTCACCTGCCCAGGGGGCATTTCCTCCCCCACATTTGGGAAGGAGCAGTCTTTGGCTGCTTTCTCACCTCTGCGTGCTCCTCTAGCCCAGAGAGTGGGTTATCCCAATGTATGATCCCTCCTGGTTGGTGCTGAACCTTGAGCTGCTGAAAACTGCTCTCTTCAGGGTTGTTATAAACTCTGTTCTCTACACACAGTAGGGAGTCAGTTTTTGTTCTCATCTTAATGTATTTCTTGTCTCTCACTCACCCTTAAACCTGTTTTCAGAGAAGGGAAGCGTGGAGGTGAAGAAGTGTGAGAAGACCTCGGACAGGGTGTGTGTGTGCCGGGCAGGGTTCATGCCAGCTGGGTATCCCCTGGGAAGTGGTAAGTCAGGGATGTGTCAGCTCCCCCAGCTCCTCCCTCCGTGCCAGGGAAGGTGGTTATTGCCAGGGTCAAGCCTGTGGTCATTTATCTCTTGGAGAGCTCCACACAAGTGGTGCAGCAGGGGGGTTGTGCAAACTGTTGCTCTGTGGTTCCTGTCAGAAATGTGAATGTTCTTGGTAATATCCAGAATGAGCCAGCAGATAAAGCAGAAAATCCTGCCAGTTGACATTTCCTGTCAGAAATGTGAATGTTCTTCTTGGTAATATCCAGAATGAGCCAGCAGATAAAGCAGAAAATCCTGCCAGTTGCACAGTCAGATGAACCACTGAGTGTGTTTCGTTACTTCTGACCCACTGTCTCTGCTTTTTAGAGGCTTTTGTTGGGTCTGTTCTATAAGGCAGACTATTGGAAGTTATTAATGTGATTCCTGTCTGACTGTCACACAGTTGTGTTGCTCCCTGACCTCAAATCCTCACATTATTCTCTTTTTTCCAGTGTGCTCACCGTGTCCTGAGGGGACTTTCTCCATAGGAAGAAATGAGAAGTGTCAGCCTTGGACCAAGTAGGTGTCAGTGCCCCAGACGTGGTCACAGCAACATTCTGGCTGGGCATCTTTACCAGCTGATGCTCAAATCGTGCTGTGCAGAGTAAAACTTCTTAGGTGCAGTGAAACCAAGCTCCCTGTGGCCCTCAGGAGCCTTGAGCAGCCTGTGCTGTTTGAAGCATCTGCCTTGTGCCCTTTCTCTCTTCACCTCCAACAACACAATTCTCAGCCTTTGTTTAAAGGTCTGATGCTTTGTTTCTCTACAAAAGGTTCCCTTGCCAGATGCAGCTTTGCTCCAGGGCTCTGACATGCACACATGCTAAGAAAAACACAGTGTAATTGTTTTTTTCCAGTGATAACTTTGACTGGCTTGGTTCCCCAAATATCTGGGGGCTCTAGGAAAGGCACATCCTGAGTTTGTGCTGGTAAAACAAAGATTGTGCTGTTCACTCCCTGGTTCTGTGGCTATCACTGAGAAAGTCATGGCACCAAGTGCTTGAAAAACCACCTCAATTTCTTCACAGCTGCAGCAGCCTTGGGAAAAGCACCCTGAGAGCAGGGACAGAAGCCCAGGATGCTGTTTGCAGCAGCCCTGTCACAGCCCCAGAGAGCCCTGGGACTGCCACACCTGCCCTGAGCCCCCTCAGCACTGCCCCCAGGGACAACAGCTCCACTGCCATGGTCACCCCATCCAGGCCTGGCGAGGGTCCTTCCATCTGCCTGGATCCCAACAGCCCCACAGAGACCAACTGGGGTAAGGAGGGCACTGGCCCAGCCTGGGCTTTCTGCTTGTTAAAGCTGGGCAGGAATTTTCACCTCAAACTGGTTTCCTGGGAGGTGAAATCTCACTGAGTTCCTGGGAGCTGAAATCCCACTTGTTTCCTTGTGGAGCTGAAATCCCACTGGTTTTCTTGGAGGTGAAATCCCACTTGTTTCCTTGTGGAGATGAAATCCCACTGGGTTCCTGGAAGGTGAAATCCCACTTGTTTCCTTGTGGAGATGAAATCCCACTGGGTTCCTGGAAGGTGAAATCCCACTTGTTTCCTTGTGGAGGTGAAATCCCACTGGGTTTCTGGGATGTGAAATCTCACTGGTTTCCTGGGAGGTGAAATCCTTCTCTGTCTCAGAACCACATCTGTGTTTTACACAGCCTTCCAGTGAGACCCAAATTTCCAGATTTCCAGGCTTTGTGGTTCAGGAGTGCTTCTAGATCCCTTCTTTTGAAGCTGGGAAGCTGTGGGATCTCCAGCTAGAGCCATGAATCTTTTTTAGTGTGTCCTTCTATGTTTTTTTCCAGGGTCTCTGTCACTTCTCCTGATTTGTCTGGTATTGCTCATGGTGAGTGGAATGTCCATCCTGCTGCTGATTATCCAAGCAGCCAGAAAAGAGACCAAGAGGAGGCCTTGTGAAAACAACACTCAGAGTGAGTTTCTTTTTATGGGGGGCAATATGAGGGAAGAAGAAGAATCAGTGCCCCCTATTGGAAAACTGATACAATTAGTCATTATGAACCTCCCTGGCTAAGAAGAACAGTTAATACCAGAGGTTTGTCCCCTCTTTAGTCCTGATCACTGGAGGTCACAATGTCTCAAGTTTGGTTCCTTTCAGAGCAGATTCCCCAGAAGAGTCTTCTCTTTGATTTTTCACTTTCCCCTCCCTTAATTCCTGCACAATGATGTCATTCATGCAGGGAATTCTAGGCAGTACAGACAAGATCCAGAATCAGCTCTAAAGAGTATATTGTGAATTTTTTGCCCATGCACAAGTGAACTGTCTTGAAGAGTCTGCTGCAAGCACAGGAAAGGTCTGAGTTTTCTATTCAGACTGAAGTGGCAGCTCTGGAGTCAGCCCAGAGCTGGCTCATGTTCCACTCACACATCCATGGCAAAGGGTGTCCTCACTGATCCCTACACTTGGGGTTTCCCAGCACTGCTGGAAAGACAAACACCCCCCCAAATGGCACTGATTTTATGATCATCCACAAACCCAGAGAAGTCCCTGTCTTCCATTTTCCTGCCCCTCCCACTCTCCAGTATTTATTTTTCTAACTCTCTGCCTTTCAGAGGACAGGAGCTGTCGAGTTCCCATCCAGGAAGAACAGATCGACTCCAAGTCCAGCCTCATCAAAAACTGACCCCACATGATTTGCTCTTTCCTGCATCTCTGAGCCAAGGGGGTGTAACAAGTGGTGTGCCTGTTCTGTGGCTGGTGAGTGGGTGTGTGGGACTGTTTCATTGCACTTGGGTTCCTCTGGCTCTCCTGGGTGGCCCCTTTGGCATTAGGACCCACGGGAGCGGCTCTTCCTGGAGGAACTGGGTGGTTCTTAGGCAGATCCTGTGCCCAGAATTCATTTCCAGGATGAGCTGAGATCCTCTGTGCATTCCTAGGCACTTGGTTTCAGATGGGAGAGAGTGTTTAGGGGGCTGGAAGAGCTGATCATTGAGGAAAACATGATGGTTTAGAAAAGAGTAGCTCCCTGGGAAGAGGCAAGAGCTGAATTCTTAACCCAGTGCTGAATATCTGGGCCTTTTGGAGTGTATTTGAGCAAAGAATTGTGCTGCCTGAACCCTGCCCTAAACTCTGCCCCTGGGTGCTCCCCTCATGCACTCTGCCAGAGGAACCCACATGCAGAACTGAGCAGTGGCCTTATTCCTTGCAATTAGAATTCCCATACACTGCATGAAATGAATTTTACTTCTCTAATGGTTTTCCACAAGTCAGGCAGCCTGTAGTTTTGGAAAGCATTCAAATTTTGCATAGCAAGTTCAAAAATCTGGAGTGTCTGGGAGGAACCTGAAGTGTTGCTGTGAGTAGCTTTTGATGTATTTTAAATGCCTTAGTGTAAAGGTTCAAGAGGAAGTAAATTGAAAGTTATACAATTCAGAAGTTGTTTGCACTTCTGATGTATCTCCTCAGTAGGGAACTCATCAGAAATGGTGCTTTGGCCCCACAGTACCAAAGCATATGCCAAAATGTGCAGCAGAAAAATGTATTCAAGAATACAACTGGTGTCTAAAACCGTGGTTTTAAACATATGTTTCCTTATATGTTATACATATGGTGTACTTAGTGAGGCTTTCCTGTTTCCAAGTGCATATACAATGTATAGAAATATTTGTATTATATACAAAGTGTGAGAGTGACTTCTGGAAATAAACTGTGGTGGCAGCTCTGCACTCTGTGTGTGGTGTGTGTGGCTGGAGCACAAATGAGCACGGGGTTGATGTGCTGTGTCCAATTCCTGCCAAAAGCAGGATTAACCTGGACAAGAGGAGACTGAGGAGAGACATCATAGCTGTCTGCAGCTTGCCCAGGAGGGGCAGGAGCCAAGGGGGCAGCTGGAGCTGTGGCAGGGCAGGGTTAGGGGGGATCTCAGGGAAAGGTCCTTCCCCCAGAGGGTGGTGGGCACTGAGCAGGCTCCCCAGGGCAGTGGGCACAGCCCCGAGGCTGCCAGAGCTCCAGGAGGGTTTGGATGATCCTCTCAGGGACAGGGTGGGATTGTTGGGATGTCTGTGCAGGACCAGCGGTTGGACTCTGATCCTTGTGAGTCTCTTCCAGCTGGGGATTCAATGACCACCAAATGGTCAGTCCTCTGGCTTGGAGTTCCCCCTGCCTTGCCCTTGGCGTCCTGTGCAGTGTTGTCTCTGCAAGGCTGGCCTGGCAGCAGCTCTGACCACAGAGGTGATGGGATGGTCAAGGCCATGAGGCTCAGCCCCTCCGAGAAGAACCTTTGAGATCTCTGTGCTGTGGCCTTGCAGGGAATTGGAGGTCAGAGGGCAGTGGGTGCCTCCGAGAAGGGATTCCAGGGAGCACCCAGCACGTTCTCAGAAGAGGCTGAGTGTGAGCCCGTGGGTGCAGGAACCACATTTCCATGTCTGCTGATAAGCAGCCGTGAGCCAGGCGAGCTGTGGGCTGTGCTGAGAGCAGCCCACAGGAACACATGAGCTGGGCTCTGTGTCACCAGAGCTGCTGGGGCAGCTCAGCACCCTGTGCTCATCAGCTGCTTCCACAACCTCCCTCCTCTCCTGGCTCAGCTGCCCGAGGGCAGGGTGTGCTTGCGCCTTCCTGCAGCCTCCCCAGGCAGAGGTTTCCCAAAAACCAGGGCAGGGCTTCCCTCTGCCTGGAGAAGGAGCAGAGAGTGGTCCTGGTGGGGGAGCTGAGCACGAGTTGCATTTGCTCATCCGTGTTTGGAAAACTGGACAGACAATTCCTGCTCTAGAGCTGGATCTCCTCCCTGTGCTATGGGATCCCACCCCTGTGCTCTGTGATCCCCTCCCCTGTGCTGTGGGATCCCCTCCCTGGGCTGTGGGATCCCATCCCCTGTGCTATGGGATCCCACCCCTGTGCTCTGTGTGGGATCCCCTCCCTGTGCTGTGGGATCCCATTCCCGGTGCTATGGGATCCCACCCCTGTGCTCTCTGATCCCCTCCCCTGTGCTGTGGCATCCCACCCTTGTGCTGTGGGATCCCATCCCCTGTGCTCTGTGTGGGATCCCACCCCTGTGCTCTCTGATCCCATCCCCTGTGCTGTGGGATCCCCTCCCTGTGCTCTGTGTGGGATCCCATCCCTGTGCTCTCTGATCCCATCCCCTGTGCTGTGGCATCCCACCCTTGTGCTGTGGCATCCCATCCCCTGTGCTGTGGGATCCCATCCCCTGTGCTCGCTGTGGGATCCCCACCCTTGTGCTGTGGGATCCCCACCCTTGTGCTGTGGGATCCCATCCCCTGTGCTCTGGGATCCCCACCCTTGTGCTGTGGGATCCCCTCCCTGTGCTCTGTGTGGGATCCCCTCCCCTGTGCTGTGTGGGATCCCATCCCTGTGCTGTGGGATCCCATCCCTGGGCTGTGGGATCCCCTCCCTGTGCTCTATAATCCCATCAAAATACTTACCCCATAATATTTAATAGGGTTGGAGGCATTTAGTGTGACTCTGCCCATGGTAGGGGGGTGGAAGGAGATGATCTTTCAGGTCCCTTCCAACCCAAACCAGTCTGTGATTTGTGATTGCATTTTTTGAGGGTTTGGGTGTAAACTAACCCAGATATGGGGTGGGTAAACTAAGCCAGATAACACAGTGGGCATGAAGGAATAGCAATCTCAGTTTTTCACAGCCATTGTCACCCTTCTGTGAAAACCTGCTTGGATTTTTGAGCCCAGTCCTCCCTGAAATGCCAGGGGACACAGGGGAGGCCCAGCCTGAGCTGAGCAGCTCCATCTGAGCTGGGAGCCCTGGCCACAGTGCCCCAACCCTGGCCCTGAACCTTGGCCTGGTGCTTCTTCCAAGAACCGACTGTAAAAGTGACTAATAATTGTGTTTCTGAGGGAGAACAATGCCATTTTCTCATGGATCATTTGACTTCCTTTCAGCTGCACCAGCCACGAGTTCCAGCCCCTTCCATTGTTTGTGAGTGGCTGCAGAGCTTGGATTGCTCCCACAAACCTTTCTATCCCCAGTGGTTTCTTCTCTCTGTCTGGAGTTTTAGCAAGTATTGTTGTCTAAAATTAAGGGATTTTTCTTTCCTTATTGCTATGCTGCATTCAGTAATGGAGAAAAATTGGGGCAAGCCCAGACAATATTTGAGAGCCAAGATGGAAAAAGTATAAATGAGCTGGGTTTTGCCATTCTTGAGCACTCCTTTCAGACTTGGCAGTTACATTGGTACTATACTTTTTTTAAGACAGGCCTAAAAACCCCGCCAGATCTGTAACTTTTTATGCTTTTTATGTTCACTTCCTCCTTTGCCTCTTTGTTTTTTTCTTTTTTTGGTTTTCCCCTGCAAACCTATGACGAGTTTCTGCTACTGTGGCTACACCAGATCTTTTATCTCCTGCATTTTCTCTTCACATCCTCCCCTGCTCTAGAGGAGCCCCAGAGTGACTCAGGTTTGCCACGAGAGACGTAAGAAAGGTCATTGGCAGACACTGTGGCTGGTGCTGAGCTGGGAAGGAGACACGAAGCCTGGTTGGGGCTTCTGCCTCTGTCTGCTTTGGGTTCCCTCTGTGAATGTCACCTTTGTTACTGCCTGGGCTTGTCCCCCACTTTGGGAGCCCAGAGAGGTGGAGTCTTGCATAGGTGACCTGCTGGGCAGGTCCTCAGGAGGGATCCAGGGGGTCTTTACAAAGCCCTGATGGTTTGGGGGGAGGGTTTAATTCCCTTTGGGAGCCCCTGTGTGGCACCACGAGGGTTTTACCACATTGGTGGTTGATTCCTGTGCGCCCCCAGCCTCACCTGGGGCAGCTTTGCAGGGCAGGGATTTGGCACTGCAAGACCTCAGGATCTGGGAGCCCCAGGGGTAGCCAGTCCTGTCCCTGCTAATCCACAAGGCTGGGCAAAAAGCAGAACTCCCAGGAAAAAAAGAGAATTAAAAAAGGCAGGAACACAACAACTTTATCTTCTAGGTTCAGGCAGCACATAAATTATTTACCCGTAAGGTTTTTTCACCCCAGTCTTTGGGCAGCACTGGGTGAGCTGTCACTGCTCAGGGTGTTCTGGGGAGCTGCTGTCCCTGGGCCACCCTCACCACTGCCCAACCCTCCAGGCTTCCTGCAGCCCAGCAGAGCTGCTCTTCTGCCACAGGGGCATGGAATTTATTCCTTGAGGTTGGAAAAGACCTCCAGGATTATTGATCCCACCCTGTGCCCGATGCCCACCTTGTCCCCCAGCCCAGAGTTCTGAGTGCCACGGCCAGTCCTGCCTTGGACACCTCCAGGGCTGGGCACTCCAAACCCTCCTGGGCAGCCCCTTCCAAGGCCTGCCCACCCTTTCCATGAGGAAATTCCTCCTGCTGTCCCCCCTGCCCTTCTCCTGGCCCAGCCTGAGGCTGTTCTCTCTCCTCCCATCCCTGTTTCCCGGGAGCAGAGCCCAACCTGGCTCCAACCTTCTTTCAGGGGGTTGCAGAGCCAGAAGGTCCCCCCTGAGCCTCCTTCTCTCCAGGCTGAGCCCTCCCAGCTCCCAGAGCTGCTCCTCACATGACTCACTCTCCAGACCTTTCCCTCATTTCGTTTCCCCAAGTTCCCTGCCGTGACAAATCCCTCCATCTCATGTGAGTAACATCTCCTGGTGCTGTCACACGAAAGGGCTCTTCATTTCCACACTGCCACACAGTTGTTTCCCAAGAGCACAAACCAGGATGTCCTCGTGGAGTTCTCTACAGTGGGATGACAATAATTCATGAGTTGGAGTTGACAAGGCAATTTGGGCCTAACAAATCTCATTAGTCATCCAGAAATTACGCAGATTTCATGTGAATAACCTCTTACAGGAGAACTGGAGGGTTTCTTCTGTCACCCATTATGGGTAATCAGCAAAAAGTCAGTGTCAAATATTCTCTCTAGTAACAAAGGTCTCTCACTGCTGACGTGAAGTCCAAGTAGTGTCAGTAAAGCTGCTGGGCCCACAAGAACTAATTTTGGGTTATGAAGTGGTTATGCTGGCTTTTTATTTTGGTTTTATTTGGAGGTTTTTTTGCCAACAGATTAATCATTTGGACAGGTCAGCAAACTCGTGGCTCCAGTGGCCAAAAAGGAAATTGGTGAGTTTTAAACATGTTTAACTCGTGGCTGGATGTCCTTAAGATGGGCAGAAGAAGAACTGTCAGCCAGTTAACAAAATCTCAGAATGATGAAGGTTGGAAAAGCCCCCCAAGATCATTGATTCCCACCTTTGACCCAGCCCAGAGCTCTGAGTGCCACAGCCAGTCCTTCCTTGGACACCTCCAGGGCTGGGCACTCCAACCCTCCCTGGGCAGCCCCTTCCAAGGCCTGACCACCCTTTTCCATGAGGAAATTCCTCCTGATGTCCCACCTGCCCCTGTATGGCACAGCTTAAGGCTGTTCCCTCTCCTGCTGTCCCTGTTCCCTGGGAGAAGACTCAACCCCACTTGGCTCCATTCTCCTTTCAGGTTCTGCAGACACTCTTTGGAATGTATTCCTGGGTGAGAAGATTTCTGGGTGGCTCCAGCACCCTGAAGACAGAGGTCCAAGTGCCACATGGGTCCCCTTCAGTGGGTGGAAGAACCCTCTGGTCCTTCCTTCAGATCTGCTCCCTGAGCCTTGTGCTCAGGAGGGAGAAGGGATATGGAGAGCTGGAATATCATCTTCTCTGTCCCATCACAAGGTGCATTTCTGTGGCAGCTTTAGTTTGCCCTGAGCCAGGTTGGGATGGACAGGGCTGCTTGGAGGAGTGGAGCTCGGGGTAGGAAATGGGCTCCTGTATTTGGGGTCTGAGTGAGGAAGGGGCTGAGAGCTGAAATGTCACCTCCCAGCTGAGACAGGTAAGGTTGGCTTTCAAAAACCCCGAAGATTTTAAAGGCAGATAGTCAGCTTACCTCCCAAAGGTCACTGCTGACTCGAGACATTCTGTATGGGCTCGAACAACTGGTGTGTGTTCTGACTGTAAATGTTCCATCGTCTGACTGTGCCTGAGCACCCCTGTGATGCCTGAGTGAGAATGAAAACACGTAGAGAGCACTCTGGGAAAAAACCAAACCACCCCAACAGTCAAAAGAGAGAGAAATAAATAAATGATCAGTTCTTAGGCTGATAAACAGCAGGTGCCACATGGGCCAGCTGCCTGGCCAGGAGAGGGTCCCCACGGGTGCCACCTGCCCATGGGCTCAGTGGGGCCCTCAGGGGTCCCTTCTCTGCTGCTGTGTGTGACCCCGAGCCAAAAAAAGGCTCATTAATGTCCCTGGTGGGTATTGAGGCACTGCTGGTTGTGACTGAGCATTGCTGAGCTCCAGGGGAACGGCCCCTGGAACCACCACACTGTCCTGGTCCCTTCTGGTGGACAGAAGGAAAGGCTGAGGGAATTGGGATTGTTCAGCCTGGGGAGGAGAAGCTTTGGGGTGACCTTCCAGGACCTGAAGGAGCCAAGAGGAAAGATGGAGAGAGGAGTGGAGTGACAGGATAAGGGGGAATGGCTTCAAATTGACAGAGAGCAGGTTTAGGTTGGATATTGGGAAGAAATTGCTGGCTGGGAGGGTGGGGAGACGCTGGCTCAGGTTGGGCAGAGAAGCTCTGGCTGCCCCATCCCTGGAAGCATCCAAGGCCAGGTTGGAGCAACCTGGGACAGGGGAAGGTGACCCTGCCCACGGCAGGGGGACTAGATGGGCTTTAAGGTCCCTTCTCACCCAACCCATTCCAGGACTCCATGCTGCACTGCCAAAGATGAAGAAGGAAAAGCATCAGGAGAAAAAATATGGAGAAACTCGATGTTCTGCTACTCACATTTTCCTGTCCATTCTAAAATCCCCCGTGCTGTGGCAGCACCACTCACTCCTGGAGGTTGTTCCAAGGGGTGCTACTGAACCCCCTGGTGCTGCACCAGCACTTCCCTGGCCATGCCCAAGCCCCCCTTTTGGAAGAGGACTCCTGATTTGGGGTGCTGCCCCAGGAGCTGCAGTGCCCACGTTCCCAGCACCAAGGCATGGAACAGGCTGTGCCCAGGGAGGAGCTGAGCTCTGTGGGAAGAGCAGGGGATCTCCTGGGCAGCAGAATCACCACGTGGGAGGCTTTTGGTTTCTGAAACACAACAGTTGGCCTTCCCAGGGCGTTGTGTGGGGAAGTGTGACAGCAGAGCCCAGTGTCCCCTCACTGGGATGTCACCCTTTGAGGGAAAGGGTTCCCTTGGCACATCAAAGAGCTCAGGCAGCTCTGCAGCAGCATTTTTAAGACTGGCAGGGTTTGTTGCTCCCCAAATCTGAGTGTCTGCAGCTCATGGCAGAGCCCTGAAGAGGCCAAAGACTAAGTGCAGGGTGTGCTGAGTGACTTCTTTGAGGTCCAGGGGTGAACCTTCAGGAGGAAAGTGGAGAACACACTGCAGGAAGAGTGAGGTGCCTCGTGGGGAGTTAATTCAGGCTTCACTGGGTGTCTGTAAGACTTAGGGGTTGGCAGGACAAGTGTCAGAAGCTGCACACTTGGCATATTCCAGAGATGCTTCTCCCAAGTCCAATCCACTAAAGGTTGTTTCTGCATCAGAATTCACCTGGTCAGTTGGGAGGGGGGGTGGATTTTAAACACACTCCACTGTGCCCACGTAAGAGCAACCACAAAGAACAGGATTAGGAGCAAACCTGGGGAACAGGAACTGTAGAAGGGCATGGGGGAACCAAACATTTACATATTGACAGCAGAGATGGAAGTTCGTGCCTGTGTTTGTGTCTGACAAGATTTGGGAACTGAAACCCGGCAGCAGGTGATGATCACAAGCAACAAGGCTGTGCCTGGGTGCAATTGTGCTGAGCAACTGCCTTTTGTTCCCCAAATCCCAGGGGTAAGAAAAGGTCTCTGGAGAGCCCATTGCAGCTGTTTGCAGTCTGGATCCCAGGGCTGATCTTGCAGGATTTGTTCTCTTGATTTTGTAGGATCCACATGGAAAATATCCAGCTCTGGAAAACAACTTGAGTCTCCTGATCCAGAGTGAAGAGCAACAAACAGAGTCCTAAAATCTGAGTGGATGGGGGACCTTCCTATCCATTGCAATCTGATGGTTCAACCCTTGGGGCTTTCTGAATTCATTAGAACACTTCTCCATTTGTTAGAAACCCTGAGTTGAAACTTGTTCTGCTGGAGAGAGTCCAGAGGAGGCCCCAGGATGAGCAGGGGATGGAGCAGCTCTGCTGGGAGGGAAGGCTGGGGGAATTGGGATTGTTCAGCCTGGAGAGGAGAAGCTTTGGGGTGACCTCATTGTGGCCTTCCAGGACCTGAAGGAGCCGACAGAAAAGATGGAGAGAGACTGTTTATAAGGACTGGAGTGACAGGATAAGGAGGAATGGCCTCAAACTGCCAGAGAGCAGGTTTAGGTTGGATATTAGGAAGGAATTCCTGGCTGGGAGGGTGGGCAGGCCGTGGCACAGGTTGGGCAGAGAAGCTGCGGCTGCCCCATCCCTGGAAGTGTCCAAGGCCAGGCTGGATGGGGCTTGGAGCAACCTGGACTAGTGGAAGGTGTCCCTGCCCACTGGATGACCTTTGAGGTCCCTTGTGACCCAACCATTCCACGGTTCTGTGAATGAAGCAGCCTGAACTCACGCAGTAACTTCATTTGCTTTAATTCCCAGTTTATCCCAACTTGCAGAACCCCTGGACAATCCCACTATGTGACACTGCACCTGCCCCTGACCTGCTGTGCCCTGAACTGGAGCCACTGGTGCCCCAGTGGTGCTGAGCCTGCTGCTCTGAGCTCTGGTGACGTAGGGAAAACCCTTCCCCGCCCCTCCAAAGCAGGAAGAGCGAGGTCACAAAACCCCAGCACCTGCTCTGGTGTCAGGGGAAGGAGCCCTTTGGCAGGGCAGTGCTGGCACTGCCCACCCTGCCCTGCTTTGCTGCAGACATGACCCACCACACCAGGGCTTTGGGACCCCTCAAGACCCTCGTGTTGCTGCTGCTGCTGCCCTGCCTGGGGCTCTGGGCACTGCCAGCTCTGGCAGCGCAGTGCGAGCACGGGGAGCTGAGAAGGATCAGTAAAGATGTGGAGAAATGCTGCCCCAAATGCATCTTGAAAGCAGGTAAGGGGATAGAGGGGGGTGTCCTCTGTCTGTCTGCCGGGATTGCTTGGTTGGGGTGTCCTGAGGGTGGAACAAAACCAGAAGGGCGCCCAAAATTCGGGATGTGCCAGATCCTGCCGAGGGGAAGTGGAGGGGCAGCTCTGGTGAGCAGTGGCAGTGGCTGGAGCTGTGCCAGGGGACAAACAGGGTGCACATCAGGGAAAGATTCTCCTCCCAGAGGGTGGCTGGGCACTGAACAGGCTGCCCAGGGCAGTGGGCACGGACTGTGCCCGTCCCAGAGGGCACAGACAAGGTATCAGCTGATCATCAGTCCAGGCAGCCCCTTCCAACTCTGATCTCAGGGTGCTGCTGAGATGGGGGGGCATTCAGGGGGCAGGTTGAGATGGGATTTCAGGAAGAAATTATTCCCTGGGAGAGCAGGGAGAGCCTGGCACAGGGTGCCCAGAGAAGCTGTGGCTGCCCCAGCCCTGGCAGTGTCCAAGGGCAGGTTGGAGCAACCTGGGCTGGTGGGAGGTGACCCTGCCCATGGCAGGAGGTGCATCTGGATGGGCTTTAAGGTCCCTTCCAGCCCAACCCATTCTGTGAGCTCATGATTCCAATTCCCTGGAGTTTTAAATCAGCTTGAGGCAGCAGAGGGGGAACAGGGGCAGCTGCAGGACTACCCAGGGGACACTTCTGTGTCTGTGAGGCTGAAGGACAGAACAGAAGGTTGTTGTGGCCTCTTCCATGGTCCCAGAACCACCATTCTATTCTTCCTCCTTCAGTGCTGTCTCTCAGGGCAGCCAGAGCTGAACAAGGGGGGGGATTTTCAGAAAGAACATCCCCAGGATGTTTCCACTCACTCCACACTTCGAGAAGGTTTGAAGGTCAGTGAGAGGAGGGCAGTTGGCACAGGAAGGTGTGGGCAGTCCCCTGGTGATCCTGTACATTCCATCACCAGCCTCAGGAGATAATCTTTGCCACTCTCTGTGGGTTTTTAATCACACTATTGAACCAGGCAGCTTTTCCATCCATATTTTTCCTTTAATGCCATGCAGCTTCATGACTGAACTGATCTTTTCTTCTTCCCTGCTCTCCAGCTGCCCCAAAGACTGCCTGGTGCTGTTTACTATGGAATCAGGATCTAGGATCAATCCTTTGCTTCCATGAACCCTCAGAATTGGAGGGGATATTTTCAGAGTGCAAGCAATGTTCACACAAAACCTCCTCTAGAAACAGAAGGACAGAGGGTGGGAGAGGTGCTGGTTGAAGGGCTTGGATTTAGACCCCTTGGAGTGAGTGATTTGGGGCACCGCCATCATTATCCAGTGTGATGGGAGCAGCATCTGCCCGGGGTGCATTTCTTCCAGGAAAGGGGCTATTCCACATCTCAGCCTCTCTGGAAAGGCAAGTCTGAGCCCTTTCTTTTTGCCAGGAGGGAACAATGTGTGCCAAGGCATCGAGGAGCACGACTGCAAGTGTCCCCAGGGCTACAGATGTGTCTCTGAGAGCTGTTTCTACTGCACCAAGCTGCCAGAGTGTGCCGAGGGCGAGGAGCTGCTCATCACTGGTAACTGCACACACCAGGCTGGCCCTGTCACTGCCAGGGGCTGCCTGAGCCCTGAATTCCCACTGCTCTGCATCCAGTAAATGTGTCTGACACTCCTCATTGTAACCTGCTTTTCCCTTCCATAAATCTGAGACTGTCACTCGTGTGCTCAGAATTCCAGAGGCACTTTGGTCCTGGAATGGCCCTGAATTTCCATTGCCCTGCATCCAATATATATGTCTGACATTCCTTATTATAACCTGCTTTTCTCTTCCCTAAATCTGAGTCTGTGACTCGTGTGCTTAGAATTCCAGAGGCACTTTGGTCCTGGAATGGCCCAGAGGAGCCTGGGTTGCTGTGTTTTACCCCCTGGACTCCCCAGCCTGTGCTCTCAGGTCTCTGCTCTCCCCAAAGTGGCAAGAAGTGCTGGCTGTTTCTCCAGGGGCTGCTTGCTGACCTAAAGGGAATCCCTGGTGCTCTGCTCTGGGCTATCTCCACTGTTCTGGAAGGGTACTCAGCATTCCCATTCTCTTTTCTTGCAGGCAAAATAAGTTTCACATTCAAATGCAAACCCTGCGAGACAGGAACTTATTCTAATGTGAAGAATGGCTGGTGTCAGAACTGGACTGAGTATGTATTTATTGAGATTTCCCTCCTTTGGAAAGAGGCATTCAAGGAAGAATAATAATAATATGAAATTAATATTTAAATAGCAAATAAATTTAATACTGATCTTAGAGAACAAAACGGACTCAAAGACAAGATCACCAACAAGATGAACTGATGAGGTTTTTAAATTAAGCAAAATATGATCTGTCTCTTCAGGCTTTATAGTCAGACTCTAAGCAGACCTCAAGACAAACTGCTGTGTTTTCAATTTGCTTCCAAGTCCAGCTTAAACTGATGGAAAATTATTCCAAACAGGGACATCACCGGGAACAAAGAGACTAAAAAAAGCTGGGCAGAGAATGCAATTTGATGTAGTGTTATCTTGTTGGGGAACAGCCATAATTTCACCTGGACTATTAAAAGGGATAAATATTGCAGGGGATAAATATTACAGGGGATAAATATTACAGGGAATAAAAGGAAACAAGCTGTGGGAAGAGAGAAGGCACAAAGGGAGCCTTCCAGGAGAGGAATGAAGGGAAAGGTTGGGATATTCTGAATGTGCCTCTTATTCCAATTGCAGCTGTGAGAGTTCTGGGTTTGTGACGGTGCAAAGAGGCAACAGCACCCACAACTCCCAGTGTGGCTTCCCTCCCCGGGACGTGGAGCAAGGTACCTTCTCCCCAGGAATTCTTCCTTTGACAATTCCTCTGCTTTTCTCTGCCCCTCCTCACCTGGATTTGCTGCCTCTTTATCCCCCAGAACTTCCTGCCCTGGGAGTTTGGAAATTCCACCCGTGTTTCTTGCCCTGGGGTGGGATTGCTGAGCTGGGCAATGAAAGCACTGCCAGTAACATGGGTAGGGAAAAGCCCATTTATTTGGCACATTTATTTGGCAAATTAGGACTTTCCCACTGAAATCTCGGGCTGTTTGGCTGGATTGTCTTAGGAAGACAATAGCTTAGTTCCCTCACAAGTATTTTTTGAGCCTGTAGAACCCAGAATTGAAATTCCATGTCTTATGATGGATCAAATGGGAGGGTGGTGGAGGTCCTGAGGATCCCACAGACTCCAAGCTCCACTTCTCCTGCCCCTTCCCACCCCCTGCCCCTCCAGGGAATTGGTGTCTCGCAGATCTGGGCCCTTCATTCAAAACTCAGGGAACAGGGGAGACCAAGCCTGCCAAAAGAGCCAGGAGCAAAGAGAGGAGACACCGAGTGAGAGCAGGACCAGCAGAGAGAGCTGGAACAGGGGGAGATGAGAGGGGGGAGGAATGTTTCTCCACACAGGGATCCCTGGGCCCCTTCCAGCTCGGAATATTAGTTCTATTTCTACTTCTATTTCTATTTCTATTTCTATTTCTATTTCTATTTCTATTTCTATTTCTTTTCTATTTCTATTTCTATTTCTGTTTCTTATTTCTATTTCTATTTCTATTTCTATTTCTATTTCTATTTCTATTTCTTTCTGTTTCTGTTTGTTTCTGTTTCTATTTCTTCAATTTCTATTTCTATTTCTTTCTACCTTTTCCTTTTCCTTTTCCTTTTCCTTTTCCTTTTCCTTTTCCTTTTCCTTTTCCTTTTCCTTTTTCTTTTTTCCTTTTCCTTTTCCTTTTCCCTTCTCCTTCTCCTTCTCCTTCTCCTTCTCCTTTTGTTTCCTTTCTTTTTTGGTTCCTTTTCCTTTTTTTAGTCCTGATTTCTTTCCCCTTCCCTTTCCCCCTTTTATTTCTTCCTTCCTCCCTTCTCTATTCTACGATTCTATTGCACCTTTGACTTAGAACTCCCAGGGAACAACTAAACAAACACCTAAATTTCCTTGAAATCTCTACATTTCCTTTGACAAGAGTCCTCAATTGTAATTAAATCCCTTGGGTTGCAGCTGTTCTTGCCCCCTCCTCCCTGTCCACCACGGTCCTGGCCATCCTGACAGCCGTGGCTGTGTTTGTGCTCATCCTGCTCACCTTCCTCCTGCACGTCTGCATCTGGACACTGAAGGACAAGTATTTCTCAGCTGAGGGTAAGGGCACCTCTGGGAGCTCCCCGTGGCTCTTCAGGAGGCCGAGTGGGATAAATGGAGCTGAATAAATCGAATTAATATGGATTTCTTGGGTGGTCTTGGGCGGGTCGCTGAGTTTTACTCAGATCACGTCACAGAGGGGTCAGGGTTGGAAGGAGCCTCTGGAGCTCATCCCCTGACAGAGGACAGGCTGAGATGGGACAGTGGGGGGAAAAACCCTTCCCTGTGAGGCTGGTGAGGCACTGGAATGGATTTCCCAGAGGGTGCTCCATCCTTGGAAGTGTCCAAGGCCAGGTGGGACCAACCCACTCTAATGGAAGGCGTGGAGGGTGGGTTCAACATCCCTTCCATCCCAAACCATTCCATGACCTTTCCTCGGAGAGGGGCCCACTTGGACAGGTCTTGGGGACACCCGAGGAGTGTGAAGACTCTTGTGTGTGCAGTGCTGTCCTTGCTCTCACTGCAGATGTGGAACATCACTTCCCTAGGCCGGCGGCTCCGCAGCTCCCGCCCCACGCGGACGAGACCTACAGCATCCAGTTCCCCGAGGAGGAGCACGGGGACAAAGCTGCAGAAGACAAGCTCTCCATGCTGTCCCTCAAAGTCTACAACGAGATCAGATAGAGGGCAGGGTGCTGTGGGGCCGGGGAGCTGAGCTCAGCTGTCCCCAAGGACACCAAGGAAGGGCGTGGGGTGCGAAGCAGCGCTGTACCCATAGCAAAGCGGAGGCGCTTGGGGCGGGTTTGGCTTCCTTTGTTCTCCACAAACCTGGCATTTTGCACCAAAAACCCTGCTGATTCAGGCTGCCCTTCACTCCTGAGGGCACTCCCACAGCTTCCCCAGGCTATCCCTATCTCCAGGATGAATCCTGCTGCCTGTACCAAAGGAACAGGGCGTGAGGATGAGGAAGAGCAGCCCTTCCTCTTCCCTGAGCTGCCAGT
This sequence comes from Anabacerthia variegaticeps, assembly GCA_035583185.1. Lineage (NCBI taxonomy): Eukaryota > Metazoa > Chordata > Aves > Passeriformes > Furnariidae > Anabacerthia > Anabacerthia variegaticeps. Next base: position 8,608 of record JAWWEW010021785.1, on the reverse strand, counting down.
GCTTTCCACTCCTGCCAAAGTGCCCTCTCGGAACCCTTTCCATCCTCTCCTCTCCCCTTCCAGCACAAGGTGCTGGCCAGGCCCACTCTCAGGGCACAGAGATTCCCTCGGGAGGCCACAGGATTTGCAGGGAAACCAGGACCAAAGAAGGGAGTCATGTTTATCCTCCCCAGCAATGCCTGTACCTGGAATAGTGGGCTACAAAAGGGACACTCCTGAAGGGCTCAGCTGAGGGTCAGCCTGTCCAGAGAAACTTCCATGAGTTTAGAGAGTAGGAAAAGCCAGTGGAAAACAGGGAAAAGCCCAACACTGATGGGGTTTTTTATCCCTGCCCCAGAAGAAAAAGCCCCAGAGCTGGTCCTGTGTCTGTACCAGCAGAGCCCCAGTGCTGGATCATCAGATCATCAGATCCATCAGTGCTGGACCATCATCAGATGTTCCCCTGGTGGGAAATCGTGCCCTGGGGGATTTTTGGGGATGTCAGATTAGTGCTCCTCCACTTCCCTGGAGCTCCAACAGGCCTGGCATGAACTGGGTTGCCTGAATTTCAGGGGGCAGCTGGAGTTGGTTGATTTGAAATAAGGACCTACCCTGTGGCTTCAGCTACTTAAGCCTTTTTTTTAATATATAATTTTTTTGTGTTATGTGACTGCAATCCTGCACTCAAAGCTCTGGGTGCCTTCTGGTGAAAGCTGCTTGGGGTGGACACTTCTGACCCAATGAGCTGGAGGCAAAAATGACTTCTGAGTTTCAAGAAATGACTTTTCAGCCTTCCCATGAAGGGAATAAACTCCTGCCAGCACAGCCACGACATCAGGTGCCTCCTTACAGAGCATGTAAACAGCACGAGCCTCCCAAATTAAACCCTAACAGAATAATGACATTGCTGTTAATCACCCCATCAAATACCCAGAGGGGATTGTTCCAAGTCGGAATGCCAGGCTGTGTTCAGCAGGGCTGTAGGAGCTCCAGGGCTGCTGTGAAAGCACTTGGATGGAGAATCCCAAAACTTGGGACAGGTTGGAGGGGCTGGATCACCATGGTGGACTTCACAGAATCATGGAAAAGGTTGGGGTTGGAAGAGACCTTAAAAATCATCTCGTTCCACCCCCTGCCCTGGGCAGGGACACCTCCCATTGAGGTGACTCCAGGCAATCCAGTCCATAATTCATTTATGGCAGAGAGGGAGAGGCAATTTGTTCATTAAAATTTAGATTATCCTTTATGGTTATGAGGAATTATTGACTCTCCAGAATTCATAAACCATCACATCTCCCTGGTTTCGATCTGCCCCGGGATTGTGTTCATTGTGACTGACATCCCCTTCCTGTGGAATGGGAGCAGGGATATTTCTCAGCCCTACAAGGATGTTGTGAGACATAATTAAGGCTTCCAATGTATTTTTGCCTTCTTTGATCCTCTCGTGTTACAGAGAAATTTTCTCCGTGCGAAATTCTCTTTAAAAGAGCGACTTTTCCTCCACTGCTGTGGGAAATGGGCAGGTTCTTAACGGAGGTGAACTGGAGACTGAGCCAAGGAAAGGTGAAAACATTGGCTAAAGAGGATCCCTTTGATTTGAAAGTGCCAAAGGCTGTCTCTGCCCTGTGAGCGTTTCCCTGGGGGGTTTGTTGTGCTCAGAAATCGAAACACTGCGTAGAAAAGACACATCTTGCTCTGTGTTGGCCCTGGGTATTCTCAGCTCTTCTTGGTTTTGTGTTTTTTTCATGTTTTTTCATGTCTTCAACAAGATTTCTATTGTGACCTTTTGTAAAGGTAAAATAAACCTGAAAATTCAACCAAGTGCCTCTGGAGTATAATTAATGCATTGCCAAGGAGGGGTTTGTTCTTAAGGTGATCCTTTAGTTCTGCTTTCCCAACCCACTCCCCTCTGGTTGTTTCAGTGACCTCCCCCCAATGAATCCTTTTGTCTTGGAATTCTGTGCTGCTTCACTTGCACTTCTTTCCCTTTCTACCAAAAGCTTTCTCATTTCCTGGCTGTTGCCTCCACCAGAAAACGAGCAGGAAACTGTGGCTGGCAAGTGTTTCCGGGCACAGAAACAGCAACGTTTTGGGCTGAAAAACCCCCTCAAGGAGCTCCCAAGGGGAGGGATGAGCTGTGAGTGCCTGGGGGAAGGTTGGCTGAGGTGTGCAAGGCTTTCTGTGGGTGTTGGGGAGCCAACAGGATGCCAGTTCATACTGAAACCCCGCGAGCTCAGCCAGACTCTTCGGTGGAAATTTGCAGAGTGGCCTTTTGGGTTTCTCGGAGCTCACCTTGAAGAGCAGTTCCACTTTCTGCTCACCAGACCACCTGGCTTCTGAGGGGAAAAGCAACTGGTTTCCTGGCTTCTTAAAACTCCAGTTGAGAGGGAAAACCCCCGAATGTGAATCACTGGAGGATTTGGGTGAAAGAGCCGCTCTTTGCATCAAAGGAAACGAAAGCTCCCGGCTCAGAATGGAGAGCTTGGAAGAGGCACTGGGTTTGAGTTTCCATCAGAAAGAACAATATTTGTGGGGCCATTACTGTGATATTTGACTCAGCTCCTGAGATTTTAGCTCAAATCTCAGAGTTTGTGAGAGTTTTTAAGCTCTGGTTTAAACAGCAGGTTGATCTCTGGGTCTGGACTGTAGGGATCCAAACGTTGGCATCCAAGGAAATGTCTAAAACCTCTCTGTTTGCTTAAATCTCTTCCCAAAAGAGAAAATAAAATATCCCAAAGGTTTTAGAGGTGAACCAAAGTTTAGAAATCCAAAGAATTTAGAAATGCAATGTCTCCTTCGCTTTACTGTTCCAAGTAAATAGTTAAAATCTGATCTATAGAATCATTAAGGTTGGAAAACCCTCCAAGATCATTAACCAGCAGAGTTCACCACCGAAGTGCCACATCCACATGTTTTTGGGACACCTCCAGGGCTGGGCACTCCAAACCTCCCTGGGCAGCCCCTTCCAATGCCTGACCACCCTTTTCCATGAGGAAATTCCTCCTGCTGTCCCACCTGCCCCTCCCCTGGCCCAGCCTGAGGCTGTTTCCCCTTGTCCCATCCCTTGTCCTGGGGGACAGAACCAGATCCCACCTGAGTCCAACTTTCTTTCAGGGAGTTGCAGAGAACCAGAAGGTCCCCCCTGAGCCTCCTCCTCTCCAGGCTGAGCCCCCCCATCTCCCCAGCCCCTCTTGGTGCTCCAGCCCCTTCCCCAGTTCCCTTCCCCTCCCTGGCCACGCTCCAGCCCCTCCATTTCAAAAACAACAATGTTTTTTCCCTTTTTTTCTCTCGGAGAACTGGAAGAGGCAAACCTGCCCTGCAGGTGCCAACAGAGGGCACCGACGTTACGTGCATTTTTCTTGCCAAGCTCCTTCTCCTCTCTAAATGTCCCTTTTCCTCTTAAAAGCTCACGAAGGTTTTGTGGTGACAAACAAACCCCCCTGAGCAGGAAACGCAGGCCTGAGCCAGCGCTTTGCTCTGCTTCTGGTGAACCCCCCACCCCACATTCAGTTCATTTAATTGAGTCTTTCTGGAACTCACAGAGGGGACCTGAACATCTCCAGGGAGTGGGAATCCATCCATCCTTGCTTCCAGAGAGGCTCAATGGCAATGTGGGAATATGTACATCTTCCTCCATCAGACCTTGACTTAGAGAGGCCAGCCTGGTGTAGCAGAAGGTGTCCCTGCCCTTGGAAGGTGATGATCTTTAAGGTCCCTTCCAGCCCAAACCATGCCATGTCTCTGTGATTCCATGATGCTGCAACATCTGTCTCTTTATGTCTCAGATAAATAAGGAAAGGGGGAAGGAATGCTGAGCTCTAGGACTGAATGTATTCGTGCTGAACACGTTGAACATATAAATGGTGTGAATTCAGCACAAAGCAGAGTCTACACATTGTGGAATGGCACGACAGGGGGATAAGGGTGTTGTGTATTGAAGGAATTGTCACATCATCCCACAGATAATTGGGAGTCTCCTGCACTGCCCAGTCCTGTTGTCACAGGCTCGGAGGGGTGAACTGGCACCTCTTGGTGCCAGCAAGGGCCAGAAAACAGGGGCAAACCTTTGCTAAATAATTCCTGGAGCCATAGAATATCCTGAGTTGGAAGGGACCCACAAGGACCATCAAAGCCCTGCACTGGTCGCCCAAAAAATCCCACCGTGTGCCCAAATGCCCACGTTTCCCTCCCTGAGGGGAATTTCACGTCCCAACTGGCTCTGTGACCACAAAGTGTCCAGAAACCCTCACCATCCCTACGGCTGATACTTGTCAAAAAGCAGCTTTGGGTTCTCCCTCCGTATGGAAAACACACGGAGGTTTTTAACAAGCCAAGTAGGAGCTGCCACAAAAGAGCGATACTGGATCTTCTATTCTACTTAAAGTTTACCCAGGCGGGGCTTTGCATGCCAAGGCTGCAAAAGACAATTCCAGTGAAATCCGAGAAGCCCCAGTTTGTGTGTCTGTGCCATTGACTCTCCCTCACTGCCCTCCTGGACAAAGGGGCCCATTGTTGGCTGCCTTGCCCACTCCTGCCTGCATTAATTCCACTCTTTCATGGGCTTTGCTGTTCCCACTGCCTTTTGCTGGGATGTGTTTGAGTTCCTTTCTGCTTCAGGAGGAGCAGCAGAATGTGCCAGATGGTTTCCTGTTGTGTCCAGCCCAGGTGCTTTGGGAGGACTGGGCTGCCTTGAAAGCACCACGATCGCTGCATTGAACAGCTCCCTTTCTTCTGCCTTCCCTTGTCTGGCTTTTATTCACCCTTTGCAAGTTGGAGATGTCATTTGAGCAGGTTTTAAAGGCTCTGTAGGATGACCTACTGCTAAATGGGGAAGATGCAGTGAACGTGGAGATGCTGGTGCTGATACCTGTATGGATAATTATGGATAATTCAGGATGGTGAGGGTGAGTTCTTCGTTTAAATCAGGGCATCACACACTGATTTAAAGCTCCCCTGATTGATCATCTGGCATGTGGATCAGGGTTGAAACCCCTTTAGCTCTGGAGCCAGGCTGGAAGAGCTGGAATGTCCAGCTTGGAGAAGAGAAGACTCCAAGGAGACCTGGAGAGGGACTTGGGACAAGGGATGGGCGGACAGGACAAGGGGGAATGGTCTCCCACTGCCAGAGGGCAGGTTTGGATCAGACAGCAGGAAAACATCCTTGACTGTGAGAGTTGTGGTGAGTTACAGCAATTTACAGCAGGTGATGCTGTTTCGCTCCGTTTGGAGTGGGAATGCCCAGCGGGAATTCCTGCCCGAAGAGAGAGGCCACAACATTGGCTGGGAAGTTTCTGATGCCCTGAGAAACTCGGCAAACTCTGCTAAGTTTGCTCCTGAGCTCTGTCTGAAGAAACCCAGCTTTTCACAAAGTTTTTTGCCTTTAGATTTTCTTTGTATTTGGCTTTCAACTGCAGCATTCCCCAAGTGAAGCTGAGGAAGGTGTGCCCTCTGCCCTCTTCATTCCCACCCCAGTGAGTCATGTAGGGAATTGATGCATCATTAGGCTCAGGCTGATGAACCAAGTCTCGGGGGCTCAGATAATTCCTCCACTTTGTCTCTTCAGAGAGACAGGAAGGTGGGGAATCAAAGCTGTTGAGTCTCGTCTCTCCTTCATGACAAGAGAAGATCTAAGGCCCTGATGTGGCAAAATGAGACAGAAAGCAAATGATGAGCCCAACTCAGAGGATCACTGAAAGTGAGGTCTCTTGTCAGGCTGGAGAGCCCCCTAAAATGGACTTTTTTTGTTAGTGCAGGACCACTGCCTTGGGCTGGCAATGTGGAGCCCAGAACTGCATTTTTATCGCCAGCATTTCCATTCCCACCCTTTGCCTCAGCTGTTTGCCCATTTTATTAGAATTAAACTCTGTCTCTCCCCTTCTGTCTGAGGCACCTGCAGAGAAATGGTTGCCATGGGGCCACCAATCCCTCCCTGCTCCGTGTTTGTGTCTCCTTGGGGACTCCAGTGAACTGAAGGGTTTCCTCCCTGGGCCTGTCTCCCTAATTAGGCAGCCTGGCACACACCAGAACTGCGAGTAAACACACAGAAACCCAGCCTTTGGGGAGCCTTTGGTGCTTCTCAACCTCTCATTAACGTCAAGTTCCCCTCCTCCAAAAGTCTCCTCTTCCCCTGGCTCTGCAGGGACTTCTGCCCTGCTCAGGGTGGGGAGCAGAGCACGGGGAGAATTGGGTTTCTGGCAGGGAAGAATAACTGGGAACCAGTTTCCAGGGCACACACCCAACTCCCCTGGGGTGTTGCAGGCACCTGGAATTGGGAAGAGCCCCAGGAGCAGGTTGTAGAAGGGGAGGGAGTGGAACCCTTCACTAGCAGAGCTCATGTCCTGCCTCCCACCATGACAAAGGTGCCTGGCCCACATGGGCACTGCAGGGACCACTGCCCAAGGACTCTGGGTGAGCAGAGAGGGTGGGACAGGGCTGGAGTAGTGGCTGCAGACACGGAGAGGACTTTCAAGTCATGGCCATGGTGCTTTTGGGGTTTAATCCCATTGCAGTGTGTCTGCCCTGTGCTCTCCTAAAGGAGGGTACCCCTGGCAGAGGTGGGTGCTCTCCAGAGGAAACCAAGGAGGGGTTTTCTCTCTCCCTCTGCCTCATCAGCTGGAGTTTATCAATACCAGGGGGTTTTCAAGCAAAAGCCAGTCCCCTTTCCCTGAGGAGCACCTTGGCTCCCTCATGGGGACAGTTGTGAGGCTGCAGAGCTCCTGCTCGGTGCTGTTGTCTCTGCTGCCACTTGTCTCCTGGAAATACAGCAGGAAAATTACTGATTCCATGTGACAGGAAAGGGTTGGAAGGGAATGAGAACAAAACCAAGGGTGACTTGCAGAAGGCTGGCCCATCCCCACCCGCCCCAGTGAATTGGGTTCCCCTCCTCCCAGCAGGAACTGGGATTATTTCTGCTCTGCTGCCAAACATCTGTCCTTTGTTTGACATCGCTGGTGCCACGGGATCCTTCCCCAGCCCCTGAATTCCTGCTGGAAAGCTGTCCCTCTGAGCAAACAAACCCTTCCAGGGGAACAAGTGGCACACTGATAATCCCCCCAGTGCAGGAAGCAATATAATCTGCATTTCCATGGGAACTGGAAAACTCCAACTGAAACAGGGTTGTCTGATAGACCCATTGATATTCCGGGGTGTATTTTACCAGTGCTTGACACTGGGAGGAGAGAAGGGCTTTAAAAGCAAACTGTTTCTTCCTTCTGACTCTTTTAATTCTCTTTCTTCAGGGGCGGTTCTAACTCTGGAGGAGCCTCACTGGAAGTAAATCTCAGGTAGAGCCGAGCAAGGAAAGCTCAAGTTTTGCAGGACAAGAGATGTCTGGGGGTACAAACCAGAACAGTCTCACTGTCCTTTGGGAAGCAGGACAAGCCAAGAGGAGAAACAGGAATTGTGGCTCTTGGAAAACACTCCTGCATCTTATGATTGTTGTATTTAAGGACAACAGGATGAGTGAATTGCACAGATTTAGGCTCCTTTGTGTGAGACATTTATTTTTAGCCTCTCCAAAGTCTCTCTTGCTCCCACCTCTGCCAACCACACCCTCTGCTGAACTCGGTGACCTGAGTTTACCTGATCCAGGGGAGGAACAGCCAGAGCTCCAGGAGCAGCATCACGACTGACACAAAACCCCAGCCCTGTGGTGCTGTGCAGGCAAGGAGAGGCTCAGCCCAGGCATGGATCAGCCTCCCCTTCCAGAAGCAGGGTCTGACTCCAACGCTGGGAGCAGCATTTCAAGCAGCAGCATTTCAAAAGCCATTCAAAGCTCCCACAACCCCCCCAGCCAGGTCATCCCACACCTCCTGTAAGCTCTTGCTCTCTTTTCCAGCCCTTTTTAAGGTGAGTGGCAGCAGAGGGAGCTCGTAGGAGAGGCTGGAGATGCCACAGCAGCTCCTTTCCAGAGGAATAGAAACTGTGTGATCTGGGGAGCGGGAGGTAATTAAAGATTTACTAATATTTACAGGAGAATATACAAAGTTGATGTCAGAACACAAAGAGCCCTTCATGCAGCACCATCGCTTTTATTGCCAGAGTGATGTAACCCGGGAATTGTTTCCCTTTATCATCAAAGCTGGGTGTCTGCATAACTAACAAGGATATGCTGTTAAAGCAATCAATGCCAACAGCACTTTTCAAAGGAATAAGGAGCCTCCTTCAGAGCACAGCCCATTCCTCACTAATGGGAATCCCGGTGGGATCTCAGGTAGGGGCCAACCACTTCTTCCCTGGCACTGCTGCTTATCCATGGCAAAAGGCACATTTTGCTCAAAGGAAGGACTGCTTTGGCCAGGCAGGTGCTTTGCTCCATGTGCTGGTTGCTGCCCCTGCCAGGGAGCCTGCAGGATCACAGCCCAGTTCCTGCAGGATCACAGCCCAGTTTGGCATTTTACACCTCTCTCTCTCCCCCTTGGCAGCCGTGGCTTGGTCAGGAAGGACCTGTTTGGGTGGCTGGAGGCAGAGATTCCCCTCCTGCCCTGGATCCCAGCACAGGAGGGACGTGGAGCTGCTGGAGAGAGTTCAGAGGGGGCACCAGGATGAGCAGAGGATGGAGCAGCTCTGCTGGGAGGGAAGGCTGGGAGAGCTGGGATTGTTCAGCCTGGAGAGGAGAAGCTTTGGGGTG
>JAWWEW010021784.1:24985-42199 GCA_035583185.1 Anabacerthia variegaticeps | reverse complement strand
CGCCCCGCCCCGCCCCGCCCCCCCGGAGGGACGTCACTCCCCGGGGCACCCCCGTCACCCCCTGCCCACCGCCCCTCGGGGGGTGCCGCCCCCTCTGTGTGTGTGTGTGTGTGTGAGACCCCCTTCGAGGTTCCTCCCCTCTACCTGTGCCAGTGCGACACCTCCTCGGGGAGGGGGTGGCACCCGACCCCTCATCTCCTGGAGGAGTCTGACTGACCCACGTGCAGCGTGGTTTATTTTGGGGGGGGAACCCCTTTCTCAAGGACCTCCCTTCATCGGGGCGAAGGGAGAGCCCGGTGACTCCCCACGCACAGAGCCCCGAGGGGACACGGGGCAGCCCTGGGGACAGACCCGGGGCACACTCAGCTCACCCACGAAGGACAGATGGGCACGGGCACGACGGACACGCGGGTGTCGAGGCCACGAGCATCCCATCCCTGCCCTCGGGGGGGGCCGGGGGAAGCAGCCGGGGTGCCAGACGGGGGTGGGAGCCCCCCGAGCCACCCTCTGCAGACGGGAGGCCCCATCCCGGCGTCGGCAGCGCCCGGTCCCCGCGGGGCCCCGCTCCCCTGGCAGGTGACAACCTGCCGGGCCGCTCCCTGCCTGACCCCGGAGGGTGCGTGGGGCCCAGGGGAGCCCCCCAGCCTCCACCCTGCCTGCCAGCCAGGGCACAACGTGGGGCAGAACCCCTCGGCTGGGGCTGGGGGCTGTTGTCACCGCCTTTGGGGACAGCCAGCAGAGCCCCGGTGTTGGTGGGAGCGGGGGATTCGCACTGGCTGCACGGTGAGGTTTTGGGGACACTGTGGTGACACAGAGGGGAAGGGACCGGGGTGGCCCGTGCCGAGCCGAGCCGAGCCGAGCCGTGGCCACAAGGTCTGAGCCGGGGCCACAAGGTCTGTCCCTGCTGCCACCCCCGACGCGGGGTTTGCCCGGGAGGAGCAGCCCCGAGGGAGCAGAGTGACAGGAGGCCGGGGGTGCTGGCAGGGAGAGTCCCCCGACCCCACCCTCCCATTAGACCATCTTCAAAACATGTTTCCATCTGGCCATCGGGGCTGAGTCACCCCGAGCCGGGGCCAGGAGCTCTGATATAAATAGCTGAGCTCCTGGTTAACCCCGGGACACGCGGGGACCGTGTCCTGTCCCTGATTCTCAGTACAACCCTTCCCCTCACCCTCCGACCCCTGCTAGCCGGTGGCTTCTGCCATCTCTCCCCATCCCAGTCTCCCAAAACCCTCCCTCCTGACACCGTAAGGATCATTTCCAGCACGGACACACAGACTGGCCCCGTTTGCGCTGGAGTGCCCATGTCCCTCCATCCCAGCACGGTGCCGTGTCCCTGGGACGATCCTCAGGGACAACGCGGACCCAAAATGTTATATGAGCCTTAAATTTGGGCACAGGGAGAAGCTGTCCTGCCACCTCTGTGGGGCCCACCACACTCCAGGCAGGGACCAGTGTGGAAAATCCCCCAACCCCACCCAGGCAAATGTGGGGGCGAAGCAGCAAAGAGAGAGGCACAAGGAGAAATCCAGATGTTTTCCAGCCCTGCCCGCGCTGGCTGAGGCATCCCCAGAGAGCCCGGCCTGGCCGGCACCGAGGGCGAGTACCAAAGGAAACCTCCACTGATCTGCTTTTATCCCGCTCCTCACTTTCCCTGTTGGGGTGACTCAGCTCCCACCGGCTCCGGGGACGGGTGCCGGCTTGCCGGGATGAGCTCCCGGCGGCTCCGCTCCCTCCGGTGCTCCCGAGGGTGGGAGGGGGATGCTGGGGCTGGGGGCTGCATCCCCCTCCACCTCAGACGCTGCTCCTGGGGGTAGGGAGGCTCCCAGGGCTGGATTCGGGGGCACCCAGCCCCCCTTCCCAGCCCCCTGTGCTCTCTGCTACGAGGTGGATGTAATAGATACCCATAATTATATATAAATACCCCAAAATGTCTGTCCCAGAGCAGAGGGGCCAAGGGCCTTGTGGTGGCTGCTGACAGAAGGATGGTGTCCCCACGGGTGTTTTGGGGCAATATTTGCCTTCTGGTAGGAGGAGGGAGACCCTCAGGGTCGAATCTCCTCCTGGGGGAAGGGGTTTCCTTTGGGATGACAAGGAGAGACCCCTCCCCACCCCATCCCACCATGCTTGGGGTCTCCAAGCGGGACCCACGGCATGGGACAGCCCAGGGTGAGCATCGAGGCAGTGGTGACACCATCCTCCTCCTCTTCCTCCTCCTCCTGGGTGGAGGTGCCAACCTCAGCCCCATCCTGTGCCCCATTTCCGAGGGCACAGGGAGAGCACGACCCGCTCCACCTTCCCTTGGGAGGCAGGAGAAGCCTCTGGCATCAACGTTCAGGCTGTACAGAACCCTAAAGGACCGGTTTTGGGGGCAAAGGGGGGGTTGTCCCAGCTCGGGGGCAGGAGCCGGTGCCCCCCAGGGACGTGGGCACGGGGCACACCCGGGTCAGGTCCCAGCCCCCCGTGTTTGTGTCGGCGAGGGCTGGCAGGGACGGGACGGGCTGTTTTAGCAGAGCTCGGGGTTTGAGGGGGAACCCGCTGCCAAAACAAATACACCGAGTCAAGTCGTATTAAATTAAAAAAAATAAATCAAGGCCACGCTCGGAGCCAATTCAAAGTCTCGGTCTCGGGGCTGGAAGGTGCTGGCACATGCCGAGCCCCACGCCGTGGCAGGGAATACGCCGGGACACGCGGGATCCACGGCTCTGTGGGTCACCTGCCCGGGGATGCTCCGCGATGTGAAGTCACCTGAGCGATGGAGACTCTGGATTTTTCCCTTCCCGTCTGCAGAGGCTGATGAAAGCAGGACGGATTAAAGGGGTGCAGGGAAGGGTGCGTGGGGCGGGGAGGGGGGAGGGAGGGAGGGCAGGAAAGCATGTGCCAGGTAACAAACCTACAAGATGCACCGAGATAAAGGGAGATCCCAACAGCTGTAATTAGGCGCTGGAGATAGAGCGGCGCGGGGAAAGCCTGAAGCCAAGTACAGGAATTCTGGGTTAATGGCAGCCCAAGGAGAAGTTAATAACAAGCCGAACAAAGTGGGAGCAGACAGCCTGGCGTCTGCCCTCCCACACGCCACCGCTGCCACACTAACGAAGAGCTGCGCTATCTGCAGCCCGGCAATAATGCCGGGGGAACGCGGGCAGACGGGGTGCCGGCACGGGTTGGGGCCGCTGCCGAGCCCCGAGCATCACCCCCGGCTTTTCTTGGCACCTTGGCAGCGGGAAAAGCCATGCCGGGAGGACAGGAGGATGAGGGGAGCATCCCCTGGGAAGAGGGGCTGGAGATGGGGCAGAGGATAATGGGGAAGGGGAGCAGCAGGGGGGGATTTGTGACCTGGATGGTGTCAGGCACCCCCAGAGCGCACAGGACCTGCTCCCCTGTGCGATGAATCGTGGAATGAGGGACTCCACGGGGTGGCCCAGGGGACACACAGAGCCGGGAGGTGACAGCGATGTCACAGCAGGGTCTGGGGCTCGCCTTGGATGGGGCAGTTTCAGAGGGACACAAGGGAAGAGAATGTTCACATCGATGTTTTTCCCCCATTAGCTTTGCAGAGCTCCGACACCTCCAGGTGATTTGAAAAGGGGTTTCTGCATAAAGATGCTAAAAAATGGCTCATCCCAAAAACTGGAGCCTCGGTGACCAGCCTGGATGGGCTTGGGAGGGTGCAAACCAGAGCCTGGGAGCTTTCCTGATCTCCAGCACCCAGAGGTTCTGCACCATCAAAATCACCATCCAGGGAGTGGAAATCAGTATTTTCTCAACACCACAGCCACGATCAGAGCCATCACGACATCCAGGATCTGTTCCCTGTTCCATCCCCACTCTGAGTTGAGATGAAACCATAGAGCAGTGAACAAAATCCTTAAAACAAGCCATGATTCTCCCCACCCCCCGCCTCATCCCCCCTCAATAAATCAAATATTTTGGTTCAGAACTTCAAAATATTTTCCAGGACGTAGATCTGGGTTTGATTTTCACGGGGACTGTCGGTTGGAAATCAAAGGAATCAAAGGACCCCGATGTAAATGAGCAGCAAATCACTGAGGAGAATATTGTCCCCTTGAATGTCACCCCTTCAGCCCTTGTCCCTGCTGAGATGGATGAATGAGGGAGCAGAGGAGAGGGGAGAATTCCCCAATTCCTGTTGGGAAAGGGGCAAACCCACCACTCTCTTTGCTCCCCCATAAATCCAGAGGTGACCATTTGCTCTGTCACCCCCAGCCATTCCTGCCTGACACTGCTGAGGGCCAGCCCTGAGAGGGTCTCTCCCCATCCCAGCTATTCTTTGGGGAGTTTATTAAGTGCCTGGGATTAATTGTGGGAGCAATTTTCTGCTGTCTAAATTCCCCATGTCACCGTTCCTCCCCTTGTGCCCTGGCGTGTGAAGCCAGTTTGGGGGATAATTATGCCCCATCTGGAAACCTTTGGGGAAGGTGTGAACCTGCGAGGCAGAAATATGACATATTTAATCAATTATTCCATTCATTAGGCCAGGCCTCAGCGCCTTGCCTTGCTAATTTGACAAGAGAACCAGTTAAAGAGGCTTTTTAACCTTCATTTGCTTCCCATCTCCCTTAGTGCTGAGAGCTGGAGAGGCTGGAAAAGGAGCTGAACCCCTTGCTGTCCCTTCAATGGTCACTCAAGCCATGCCCCAGTGAGCAAAAGCATCTTGTCTGCTCATGCCAGCCCAAAAAACCCTTTGGGATGCTCCAAAAAGTATTAAAAATTAGTTATATTTAATTTTTTTGGTTCACTTGGAATTCCCTCGCTTGGGATTTGGTTGGAATGTTGGTTCTCTAACTTGGTTCCTCTCCTGTCCCTTACCTGCCTTTGCTGGAGTGATGGAAAATTGCTTCTTTATGGGTGGAGGAGATACAAAAAGATAACTTGAATTTATTGCTTTTTAACTGAACAGTTAAATAATCATAGAATCAAGGAGTGGTTTGGGTTGGGAGGGACCTTAAAGATCACCTTTTCCATCCACAGGGAAACCTTCCACTAGACCAGCTTTCTCCAAACCCCATCCCAACCTGGCCTTGAACACTGCCAGGGATGGGACATCTAAAATATTACTCCATGTTCCTATTTTTTTAAGATAACTTGAATTTATTGTGTATTTAATTAACACACAATCGCTTGGGATTGAGGTTTTTTCCTGATAACAGTTTGGAGGTGGATTTTCCCCTCAGGGGGAGCCTCACAAGCCCAATTAAGACCTGGCCCAGGTTTTCTACACCTTTCCAGGGGACTCTTCCTTGCATAAATGGTCTTTTCCTCTCCTTCTTCATTTGGGAAGCTGTTATTTCCCTTTAGTGAGACCCATTAAGGGTTTAACAACACGGCCAGGCACTTGGGACCGGTGAGATGCCGCCTTTAAATCAAGGAATCACTGAGCCCTGGCCCCTTGGCAGAGAATTCGATCCAATAAACCCAATTAATTTGCTCCCACACAATCTCTCGCAGGCAAATGTGTCTAATGGAGAAACTTCATAAACTTTGGGATTAGGGCTCAAATGGGAAGCACCTTTTTTACCACCTTATTAGTTGCCAAACCAGGATGGGGATGGGGGGTTAACACGGTGTTTTTGGCACTGCCTCCTGCTGCTTCCATGGAGTTGTTTCCTATCCCTCATCCTTCTCTATCCCAGAAGGGGATCCACCCATCCCTGCCCCAAGGAAAGACCATTCCATCACTCCCTGGGACTGAGGAGTGGGCGGGGGGTTGGAAATTGTGCTGCTGGGATGCTCTGAGGGTACATGGGAGCCAAAACCTGAGAGGTGAACTGGTATGACTGGGAGGAAGACACCCAGACTCCCAGGAAAAAGAGCCAAGATTCCAGGAAGAAGAGCCCCTTCTCTCACTTGCTGCAGTGAAATGTCATTTTCAGCGTGACTTGAAGGGACTTTGATAAGACCAATCTCGTTTAAATCACAATAAGTGGGACAAAACGGTTCTGTTTTCTCAAAGCAGACATCGTGGTGGTGCAGGAGGGTTGGGGGCAGTGTCTCACCGTGTGCAGGGTGGGTTCAGCCTGGATTTGCAAAGGATCAGGGAGAAATAGCAGGATTTCCTCTGAAATCCAACCCCTGCCAATGACTGCAGTTCAGTGACTCCACGGACCAGTGGAATGAAGAGTGGAAGAGGAATCCTTATCCTTGTTTTTTGGTATGGAGAAATGGCATGGAATGGTGTGATCCTGACCAGAGCAAACAGGGGGACTTCAGAGGTCACAGAATCATGGGATGGTTTGGGTTGGAAGAGACCTAAAGGATCGATCAATCCCACCTCCTGCCATGGGCAGGGGCACCTTCCACCAGCCCAGGGTGCTCCAAGCCCTGTCCAACCTGGCCTTGGACACTTCCAGGGATGGAAGGGCTACCCTGGGCAACCCCAAAGTGAAGATCCACTGCACTCTGGGGATGTCCCAGCTCTGCCCCAGAGGGGATGTTGGCCAGGCAGAGTTTCCACAGGGTAACAATACCTGAATCCCCATTTCAGAGCATCTGGGACCCCCTCCCAGCCCAGTCCTGTCCTCTCCCAAGCACTGGAAGCTTCATTTGCACGTGGACACATGGATGGAAGGGGAAATCAGGGATGAGCCCGTATCCAGTGCTGGGTGTCCCTCTCGTGCCATGGGACGTGTCAGAGCTTGAGGGTAGGAGGAAGAATTTGCTGGGTGTTTAAAGCTGAGAGGAAGGGCTGGAGCTTCAGCAACTGCACGTTCTGTCCCCATTCCCGAACACTCCGTGGTGCCGATGACAGAAAATTGCTCTGGTGCCCAGTTTTTGGGGATTGAGTGATGGGAAACCTGCAGCAAAGAGGGGGGGAGCCCAATTCCCCCTGCACCTCCTCCCTCTGCTGAAAAGGGATGAGAGGTTTAATTCTGCCCCCGTCCCTGGGTTTAAATTCATGAGAAAGTGGTTTTAGCTGGGCTTTAGATGCAGTTTGTGGCTCTGGGGGTGCTGTGGGTGAGCCAGGGGTGACATTGGGGTCCCACTGCATGAGCAGGTGAACACAAGAAAAAAGAGGACAAAAAACCCCCCCATCCCTGGGACGTTTTACTGATGGAGCAGAAACTTTTCAACGAATACTCGGAGAGAAAAATATATATTCTGTTGACATTTCTCATATTTGGCGAAATCCCAAAACCTTCCCCAAACCCCCCAAACACACGCACATGGTCCCTCGGTGCTTTAACAAAAAGCAGCATCCCCAAACATCCTTTTCTTCCCGGCCGTTGGGACTCCGAAAAAGAAAATTATTTAAGGAATTTTTAAGAGGGAAAGCAGCAATAAATCGGAGAGGCTTTGACATCTCTGGAGAGATGGGTGTTTTCCGACCCATCCCAGTGACTCGCCCCTGTGGCTTTGCCGCTGGAAGGTGCCAGGGAGGGTGGCTCTCTGTGTGTCCTCGGGGCACTGAGGGTGCCCAGCTCGGTCCTGCAGCCTGGCACGGCTTTGAGGGAGCAGGGGGAAGTTCCCCGGGTTGGATCCACCACATTCGCCGTGTTCCTGCTCTGTATTTTAGCGCTGATGAAAACCACCCTCTCGGCTTCTTCCTCCCAAGGGTTTCCAGAGGGAGCAGACTCGGTTCAAGGCCCCTCAGAGTCCCCGATTCACCCACAGAGGGGGGGAAAAGTCCCCCAAATCCAGCCCTGGGTACCCACAGAGCTTCCCAGGATCTCCTCCTGTCCCCCACAATGCTGAGGCTCCAGGGGACCTGGAGAGGCTCAGCCCTGCTGTCCCCAGCCAGGACCTGTGGGTTTGGAGAGATTCTAATCAGTGACCCCACATTCTCCTTAATTAACAGAGAGAAAATTAGCGGTGAAGGAAATTGTTCCTCTGCTATTACTGTTTTTGGTTTGCTTGTTTTTTTGGCTTGGTTTTTTATTTGTTCTCTGCGTGCACCATGTAAGAAGGAATTATTGAAGCCTCTGGGGCCGAATTCCCAGGCTTAAACAAAACTCCTCTGTTAGTTTTTGCCTCGATAAAGGAGTCGGGGTCTTGCCTGGCAGCAGGGAAGGGTGCCAGGGGGATCAGCCCGGACTCTCCCCTCTGCCAATTCCTTCATGGGAAACCTTGGAAAAGCCACCTGGGCACAAAAAGCCGGGCAGGTGGGATGGCTTGGACAGGGATGGGATGAGGGAGGACACTGGCAGAGCTGGCAGTGACATCAGGAGCTCGGATCCCCCCTAGGGCAGAGGTGTCTGGTGGCCACCTCCATCCCGTGCCTGGTTGCCTGGTGGCATCATCCTGCTGCTCGGGGCGAGCCCGGGGACAACCCAACATCCCGGTGCCCTCTCCTGGCCCCGTGACACCCAAATCCCAGAGCCACAGAGCCGGAGGCAAAGCCACGCACCCCAGGGACACCCGCGGGGAGCCAGAGCCAAGCCAGGCAGGGCAGTGTCACCTGCCGTGTCCCCACGCCACCGTGCCCGTCCCCAGAGCACTCCGGGCGTCATTAGCGGTGCTGAGAGTCCCCGCAGCACGCGCCGGGAATTTACATCCCAGGGAAGCGGAGGGAGGGAGGGAAGGAGGGAAGGAGGGAGGGGGAAATGGTGACGGTAGATGTATAATTAAAGTCCTATTAAGAGGCGCCCAGGAGTCTCCCGGGGAGCAGGACGGGCGAGATCGCTGCCTCCCCGACGGCTTTGGGGTGCAAAAGTCCCCTCGGGCACGGCCGGGAGGGCTCGGGGGAGCTGCCCCAGGGGATGTGGCATCAGCAGGGGCTCTGTGGCACCGGGACATCCCTCCCAAGGCCAGGCTGTGGGGTGGGAGGACCATCCCGTTCCATCCCATCCCATCCCATCCCGTTCCATCCCGTCCCGTCCCGTCCCGTCCCGTCCTGTCCCCCTGGGAGATGCTGGGGGCAGGTGGTGGCTCCCCTGGCAGCCCCGTGTCCCCAGACAGCTCAGAGAGGTGACACTGTCACCTCCCTGACTCCGAACCCATCGGAATGGGATGGGGCAAGGGGTCACCAGCTCGGGTGAGCGAGTCCAGCCCGTGTCCAGGGCTTGGTGTGGAGCCACGTGGCTCAGCAGAGCTGGTGGAGGAGTCAGGTATTTTAATAGGCAAAAGGAGGGTGTTGCTGTCACCTCCCCTACGCTCGAGCTGTCACGGACTCGGGGTTTCACCATCTCCTACACCCCGGCTACTCCCTCTCCATGGGTCACATCCTCACCCTCACTGGGAGGTCCCTGTCACCCTGGGAGACCTGGCCCTGTCCCACTGTGCCCCCTGGTACCCCATGCCCGGGATGGAGCCTGGCTCCGACCCACCCAGCAAACCACCTGCACCAGGTGTTTATTTGTCCCCTCCCTGGGAGCATCCCCATCGCAGAGGTGACACCTGAGCCCCCCTTCCACCCTGCCACCTTCACCCAGAGCTGCCCCTATTCAAAAAACACAAAAAAAGCAGGTTGTGGCCTGGTTTGCTGGTAAATCCCACTGTTTCCTCACCACCCCCCGAATTCCAGGCTCGCATTGCCCTCCCTCACAGGTGCCTTTCCCATTCAACACCTCCCATCCCGCCTGCCCCCTGCTCTTTACAGCTCCCCCATTAGTTGTGGTTCACTGGCCACTGAATGGGGCTGGAATTCCTTAATCCACCTGCGACCTTCGGAGGAGCTTTCCCAGCCCCAGCGCCGTAACCCAATCCCGGGAACCAGCACAGGAACGGTGTTAACCAGTCGAATCCCACCTCCCCCTGGTCCAGGGAAGGGGAGGCACCACGGGCACTGCTCCCTTTGAACGTCCCCCCCCTCGGAGAGATTTGCCAGCTGAGCTTTTGTCTTGCCTTTGGTTGGGAAAATTCCACCTGGTTGCGGTTGGGCTTTCCAGAGGGTCCCGTTTCATCCAGTTCGTAGCCCAAAATGTGCCTGTGGATTTGAGCCCTTCTGCCACCTCACCCCGCACAGTAAAAGGGACCAAGAGGGGGTTTGGAAGTGTCTTGATTTGGGTTTTTAAGAGGAAAGTGTTGACTCATTGGAAATGGTGATTTTTGCGAGGGATGTATCTGCTCACCTTGAGCTGAGCAGAACTTCTCAAAATACTCCAGAGGTGTAGGTGTCTGTGTGGGACAGGAATCCCCATGGCTTCCCAGCTGGATTTGCTCCCATGAGACCTGGAAAAACCTCGAGGGTCCACATCTCACACCCTCTCAGGGCCACAATCAGCCCCAGCCCTCCATGCCAAAAGGTTTGTCTTAAAATATGCATTTTCTGTAAAAATACCTCAGTGCCTTCTGCAAAGAAGATTCCAGCCCTCCCAAGCTCTCTTGTCTCTTCCCTTGTGCTCCTCCCATCCTCATGGAAGCTCAGATTAAGTAGGAAAACCTGGCTTTTGGCAAGGCAGAAGTTTTGGGTACCATCATTAGTGAATTGAAGTGCTCCAAAAAACCTTTGAGGTGGGAAAGGGAGTCTTTCCCCAGCCCACGAGAGGTAAATTGTGAAATCATTTGAAACTGTGGCAACACAACCAGCAAATTCACCTGTTCAGTCCAGTCATTGTGCCAGAAGATCTTGCTGTTGGGAAATATGGGTGATGTTCCTGATTTTGGAAAGTTTGGGCGGGGGATTGTTGTTTTGGGATGGGGATGGGGTTGGTTTCAAAGTGGTTTTATATCATTGGGGCTGGAGGAGGGCTCAGAGTACAGGAGGACCGGGGGTGGGAGGAGGATGTTCTGACAAAATCCAGCAGGGAGGGGACAGGTTTTCCTTCTCTCCTTACTTTTGGGGTGTTTTTTTGGCATAAAATGAGTCTGAAAAGCACTGGTCCCTCCATGGCAGAGGGATGAGTGGGATCCAATGGCATGGGATGAAGGGGTGGAAACATCTGAAGATCAATAGAACCACCAAATATGCTGAGCTGGAAGGGACCCATCAGGATCATCAAATCCAACCCCTGGCCCTGTGCAGATGCCTGTAAACCACAGCCTTATCCACTTCCTAGGAAAACAGCAAGAAAACAGGGATTATCTCAGACTGTAGCTCGAGTCAACTCCTGTTTTCCAGCTCCTGTGTCCCATCTCCCTCCTCTTTGCAGCATCTGCCTCCAGGGTGGGAGAGGAGCTGCTGGACCCATGGGCACCTCTTCTGGGGGGCAGAGAACCCCCCAGGACATCCCCCCAGTGGGTGCCAGTCACCAGGGATGGATGAATATGGGGGTGTGGGCATGGCTCCACATGGACCCACACCAGATGAGGGTGTGCAGACACAGCCCCCGGTGTCTCTGTGCTCACTGTCACCTCCATGTCCCCCAACACCACAGCCTGGTCTGGATCCGAGCAGGGTGTCCCCTGTCCAGCCTCCCACCCCCGTGGCCTCGTGTCTGGCTGAGCTCAGCTCCAGCTGTGGCTGCAGCAGGACAAGGCCAGTGCCCACTTTCCATTTGCTCCGACTTTCCAGCCCTGCATCCCCCCCCACATCATCCCCATGAGTAATTGGGAGCGGCCGCTCCCGGCTGTGCCAAGGGGAGATGGGGCCACCCAGGGCCACCCCTTGGCAGGCAGCAAGGAGGAGGAGGAGGAGGAGGGTGAGGAGGAAGGAGACTCTGGGCTTTCCTGTTCCTCTTGGCTCCCTGGGGTTGTTTGGGGTCCTGGGGTGACACCCTGGGAGCTGGCCAGCTCTGTGTTAGTCACACAGGGAGGCTGGAAAGACCTGCAGCCCTGGCGGGGTGTGGAGAGGGCAGAGCAGGCAGGACTTGGTGGGGAGCACCTCTGCACCCTCCAGGAATGGAGCCATGAGGAGACACCTGGAACTTGTGTCCTCCTGGCCTCCGCTCCTTCCCTTGGCCAAAATCTCCCCCATCCTGAGTTCTCCCGGGGTGGGTGTCCCACCCTCCTCTCAGAGGTTTGGAGCTGGAAGGAGGCAGGAGATTTTCCAGACTCGCAGTTTTCAGAGCTCAAAGGGCAGCGGGTGGAGAGTGAGGGACAAAAAGCCCTGAAAAAAGAAGGAAAAATAATACTGAACACCTGGAGGCACCGCATGGAGCCTGGAGGAGCTCAGGGGTGAGGGCAGGGCTGTTGACAGGGCTCCTGCCTCCCTCCCCATCCATGATCCATCCTCTCCAGGCTCTGCAGCCTCGCAGGGAATGACACAGCGCTGCCTCTCACTCCCTGTCCTCCGGTGTTTGTTCCATGACCTGTTGGAGCACTCCAAGCTCCGACTCAGGACTCCCATCACCCTTTTTCCCGGGGTGAGCAGCTCATCCCTGTTCTGTGCCGGGCTGTCCTTCCACACCACCCTGCAGTTTCATTTCCTCCTGCCTCAGTGGGATGGAGGGTTAATCAGCATTCCCATGGCCACCTGCCTTGGAGCAGTGTGCCACGTTCTCCTCCACCCTCCTTGTTTTAGGGGAAGCAGGGAAGGATCATGTCATGGGGAAACTGAGGAACATAACTGAGGTCACCGACTTCCCCCTTGCAGGGACTCGTTGGCCACTGGGATGGATATCGTACCCAAAGCACTGCCAGGCTCTTGGCAGCCTTTTCCCTGCCTTTCCAAGGGAACAAGCCCAGGATAAGATGGATTTCACACCTCTCCTACTCACCTGATCCAGACTAAAGCCCTTCACGTAGCAGGGCTGGACTGATCTAACACAGCAGCACCGAAACCTGGCGGGAGCAGGGAAAGGCTCGGGTGTTCCCTGGCAGGGGAAAGGCTGCCACACATTCCAGCACTGCCGGGGTCACTGCCAGCTTCCCTTGGTCGTGCCTAAAAACCCTCAGCCCCACCAAAATCAGGTCCCAGCCCCAGCGAGGGCACCAGCTCCTGGGATGGGGGGTGAGTGGGGAAGTGGAGGAGCTGCAATCTCTGCTGTGAGCAGGGACAGGAGCCAGGGAAGGGCTGGAGCTGGGTCAGGGCAGGGTCAGGTGGGATCTCAGGGAAGGGTGGGTGGTGGGCACTGACCAGGCTGCCCAGGGCAGTGGGCACAGCCCCAAGGCTGCCAGAGCTCCAGGAGGGTTTGGACAATGGGACAGGGTGGGATTGTTGGGGTGTCTGTGCAGGGCCAGGGTTGGACTGGATAATCCTTGTGGCTCCCTTCCAAATGAAGATTTTCCACGATTCTGTGAGAGTTTACAGGTCCCTGCTGCCCACCAAGGGCTGGACACACCACACGGATCAAACTGCTCCCCAAGGTCAAACCCAGCTGTGTTTTCAAGTGACAGTTTGGGGATTGCCCGAGAAATTCTGCAGGTGGAGAGTCTCCGGGGATGGCACCACGTGTGACCTGAGCACGGCTGTGCACCTGACTACATGTCCCCTGGTGCTGTCACCTCTCTGCCCGGGGATGTGACACCTCGCAGCTGCTGCCACCAGCTCGAAGGTGAAACATTGACCTGGAATTGAACTGATTTTAAGACGGTTTGCTTCCTTTTTGCAAGCTGATGAGTCGCAGGTAAGAGGTGACCCACCCCCCCCCAGCAATTGGGGTCCCCCCCTACCCCGGGAGTGCCCCCGACCCCGCTCCATCCCCCGGGAATGTGGCCAGCCTGCAGGTAACGTTGCCATCTAGTGGCTTTCCCACCCCAGCCGGGGGAAGGAAGCCACTTTTGGGATTATTTGGGAAGAGGATGGGGTGGGGGGAGCAGCACAGATGTGCTGTGATGTGGTGACACTCCAGTGGTACCTTCTCCTGGGGGGCAGAGGGAGCAGCACGGGCTTGGATCACCTGAGGATGGGATGGGCAAGGTTCAGCCACTCTGCTCAGACAGCAGCATCCTGTCCTTGGATGGTCCAGCAGCTTGGACCACGATATCATGGAATAGTTTGGATTGGAAGGACCTTAAAGCCCACCCAGTGCCACCCCCTGCCATGGGCAGGACACTTTCCACTAGCCCAGGCTGCTCCAAGCCCTGTCCAACCTGGCCTTGGACACTTCCAGGGCTGGGGCAGCCACAGCTTCTCTGCCCAACCTGTGCCAGGGTCTCTGCCCACCCTCCCAGGGAAGAATTCCTTCCCAATATTTAATCAGAGCCCAGCCCAGGGCTCAGGGGGACCAGGGGCAGCTCCTCCAACCTGTGACAATTCTTGGAAGGACCTGAGACCCCCCAAATTCTCCCGGTGGAGGAGTGGGGAGCTCGGAAACGAACCTGCCTCCAGCCTGAGGGCAGAAGGTGGAGGCTTGGCTTAAAGCTGGCAACACCTCAGCTCCTGGAGCTGTCAGGGCTTGGTCACAGAGTGACATCCAGCCGCCTGTGGATGGTACCTGATGGGCAGGATTCCTGCCAAAGCATCCTTCCTGACAGAGCTTTAGATCAAAGGAGGATGGGGCCAAGTAGGTGTGAGCTGAGCTCCACATGGGCTGTGTCTGAGCCAAGTCCAGAGTGGCCCCTCTCCCTGTTTTACCAACAGGAGTAGAGGGGTCCTGGAATGTTGGGGGGGGCACAACCCCCCCCTCTGCCTCCTGTCCCCATGCCCTGTCCCACTGTCACCTCTCTGTGCCACCTCCCTCCCAAACCATCAGAGGGGAGGACAGACCTTGCTCGGTGCACAGAAAGGAAAATTCCCACTGCAAAGCCCCTTCATCCCACTGGCTCTGCAGACAATGTTCTTTGGGTTCAATGTTCTTCGGGTTCAATGTTCTTTGGGACTGTTTTCCAGAGAAAAGGACTCTCATGTGTTGGTTCTGCATTTGCTGGGCTGTCCCCTCACTTGAGCCAACCTCACCACGATGCCATGGGATGGCATCCTGAGAACAAAATCCTACAAGAGCTGCACAATTATGGGTTTTTTCCAGTCCCAGAGGGAACTGTGCCCTGCCAGGTCGGTACCAAGACCCCTTTAATCCCAGAGAAGCAGTTTGATGCATCCTTGCCCTACCCAGGACAGTAAATCCAATATTAACCCCAAAAAATCTCATGAAAGAGGAGAACTGTTCCAGGATGACCTGGGATTCCTCCAGTTCCTAACCCTAAAGGAAGTGGTTTGGGGATTACCTGGCCTGGAATAAACTCCTGCCTGTCCCTTCCTCCTCTGTGCTGCCATTTGCACACTCACTGTGAGGATTTTATCTCTGCTCAACCCCTTTATCCTTTTACAACTTCCTATTTTAACTTTCCCCATTTTCACCACCTCAAGACCTCTCCAAAAGCTTTACTATTCCTGCTAAGCCACTTTATGCCCCGGTGCCTCGTGGGGAGGAGTTCTGCACCACTTCCATGCTATTCCAGGCTCGTGGAGATGCTGAGACTGACCCTTCCTCTCACTTTTTGGGAGCCAGTGTTGTGGATGTGCCAGCAAAATCCCTTCCAGCTGCCCCTCTATCTCCTCTCTGCATCTCTCACACCACAGCCTGTGCATTCCTCACAATGTAGTCACCTTGTTTGGCTGCTGTCTGATCCATCTTGGTTTCTCTCCTGCTCTGGAAAACACACCCACAGGAAGGCCACCTCCTCCTCCTTCCCTGTCCTCTCCCTCTTCCCCATGGCACATGCTGGGAGAGGCATCACTCCCTGCCTGCTTGGATTGTGGAAGAGGCTGCAATGGCAGGGTGTTCACCCCTGCCTGCCCAGGATCTTATCTCCTCCAGGAAGAGAGGAAGTGCAGAAGGTTTAAACTGGGAGCTGGAAATCAGCTCGGGAACAAGATCATCCTGCACAACCTTCCAGTGTCACCTGCCAGAATCCTCCCTACCTGCATCCTGCAGGAACTCTCCTGGTCTTATCTGGAGCTACCAGGATCCTCCTGGGGACTCTGAAGGCAGCTCAGCCTGTGCTGGTCCAAAGCCACATCCCTGTAAGACATCACAGAATCATGGAATGGTTTGGGTTGGAAGGGACCTGAAAGCCCACCCAGTTCCATGGGCAGGGACACCTTCCACTAGCACAGGTTGCTCCCACCTTGTCCAACCTGGCCTTGAGCAATGATCTCTGAGGTTTTGGAAGCTCCCTGCCATGGCAGGAATGTGAGGAATTTATCAACTCCAACCCATCCCTTCCAGCTGCTACTGCCAGGTCCTCCAGATGCCAATGGCTCCTCCAGAGGGTCTGGCACAGGTTGGGCAGAGAAGCTGTGGCTGCCCCAGCCCTGGAAGTGTCCAAGACCGGGTTGGACGGGGCTTGGAGCACCCTGGGCTGGTGGAAGGTGTCTCTGCCCACGGCAGGGGGTGGCACTGGGTGATCTTTAAGGTCCCTTCCAACCCAAACCATTCCATGATTCCATGGGATCAGCACATCTGCTCAGCCCCACATCCATCATCTCCTGTCCCCACCACAGGCTACTCTTGGGGACCCCGTTGTTTCTGTCCCCTGTGCTGGCATTCCAGAGCCAGAGGGCCCTGGTCTCCGTGTGTAGGATGTGATGGATCCACATGGATTGTGCTGCAATCCCAGCCCTGCTCCCTGCTGTTTACTTCCCCTCCCAGCTTTTCTTGCAAGCTCCTGTTTCTCAACACAGAGCCCTGTGCTCTCCTGAGCTAATACTTTGGGCAGAGAGGATGCCCCAGGAACCACAAAATCCAGGCTGGAATCCCACCCCAACCACGACCCTGTGCTGATCTCCAGGGGCATTTCTGCACGCCAGGGTCCATCTCCAGGAGAGCCCTGGCTGAGCTGCACCCTCTGGGTGAAATCCAGCTTTTCCCTGCTGTCACAGCAAAGGCCACTCTGCAGAGGAGGGAAGCTGAAGTTCCTGATGGGATCCTCGTTCCCTTCCAGCTGCAGTTTTGGCTCCCAATCCCCATTCTCTGCGGGTACAACCACAGCCCATGTGACTCTCTGGTGGTTCAGAGCTGTCACCAGCACCAGGCACCTCCCAAGTGTCAGATCTGGGTGCCAGCCCCTCTCCATAAAGGCTTTGCTCAGCTCCAAATCCTGCTCCAAACCTTCCCTTGGTGGCCAGCGAGCCCCTGGAGCTGTCAGCTCCTCTTCTGGGGGTGGAGGGAGGCAGACACCCATCACTGTTGTTTTCTCATGGTTTCTTTAGGCTTCACAAGAGGATTCCACTCATTTTTCCATATTTTCTACCAGGGTACAGAGCCCTAGAGGCAGAAATGACTTCTTGCTTGCACTGCACCTCTCCTGGCTGGACAGTGGTTTGGCTCTACAGCAATTCTAATAAATTGAGGATGTTCATTGACTATCATGGGTGGACTTGATGATCTTAGAGGCCTTTTCCATCCTTACTGATTCCATGGTTCTATAACTGTATAGAATTGTCGAATCGTGGAATGGTTTGGGTTGGAAGTGACCTGAAAACTCACCTGGTCC
>JAWWEW010021784.1:12485-22485 GCA_035583185.1 Anabacerthia variegaticeps | reverse complement strand
ATGGTTCTTTGGTGTAAACAGTTGGATGAAACCATTTTCAAACATTGTCTTCTTGCCCAAAGTGAGATGTTTCCATGTAACCCCCTCCCCACAATGACACACTCGTGATTTTCCAACCAGTTCTTCCCGTGCTTCCAACACCCTCTAGTCAAAAAGATTGGGAAAGCTTCCCTGGAATCACCAGCCTGCGTGACAGCGCCATGGAGGTTGTTCCCTCCACGGCCCTGTTTTCCACCCTCACACCCACCCCTGACCCTCTGTGGGCTCCAGAATTACCCACTGCACGAGGCTGCTCCATCCCAGTCTCCTGGAGCATCCCGGCATGGCTCGTGTCCCACTGGAGCTCTGCAGGACCGTGACTCATTTCCCTGGAAGATGAAATCAACTCTCCTTTATTTTTTTCGGTGGGAGACAGTGTTATGGCACAAAGTGGCTTAAGAAAATAAACTCCCTCGCCCCTCACCATCACTCAGAGCCTGTGCCCGGTTCCAAAGCAGAGCCTTTGTGGTTCTACAAAGGCTCGATGTCCTCTTCATTTCAAACGCTCTTCCAGTTTTCTTCCAGGACCAACAGGAAATGTGCTGAAACACCGTGAGAAAGCTTGTTCTTGTGGTTATGTCTGGCCCTAACCAGAAACAGAAGCGCCAGGAGGTGGGATGAGAGTGCTTGAAACCTCTCCAACTTCCCGTTACAAATGCTGAAGGTCTGCAGATGAACTTTTGGATGCTCCCATGGAGCTTTTGATGTCTGCCCTTCCCTGCTCGCCAGGAGCTGGGAATAGCAAAGCACCAGCAGGGAAACTAGGCTGGAACATTGATCCCCAAGGATTGGGGAAGACCCTTGTCCCCCTGTGTGATGCAGAGCCCCACGTGAGGAGCAGCTGGGGATGGTTTGGCTCAGCTGCCTCTGCCTGCTCCGATGACCCCCACTCCATTCCCTGCCCGCTGGCCCAAGAGGGAATCTGCTGGAAGAGCTCCTGGGATTGCTGCATCAAGTCTCAACCTGAGCGTTTCCAGCAGCTATGCCCTGTCTGAGGGAATCACATCACGCTCCGGTGGGGATGAGAGGCACCACACCACTCATCTCTCCACTCCTGGTGGCTGGAATATTTCCCCTCCTCAGTCCCAATCCAAGAGATTCAGCCAAGGGTTCATCTCTTGATCAGATGAGGAAGAAAACCCAGAGAGAGAAGGGAACCCTGCACAGTCTGCATTGATGTTGAGTGGCATCTCTTTAACACCTTCAGCTGCCTTGTCCAACCCTCTACCCCAACAGCCTCAAACCTTGTGGCACTTACAGCTTCCTCAGGAGGGGCAGGCACTGAGCTCTGCTCTGTGGGGATCAGGGACAGGACCCAGGAATGGCTGGAGTTGTGTCAGGGCAGGGTTAGGTGGGATCTCAAGACAAGGTCCTTCCCCCAGAGGGTGGTGGGCACTGACCAGGCTCCCCAGGGCAGTGGGAACAGCCCCAAGGCTGCCAGAGCTCCAGGAGGGCTTGGATGATCCTCTGGGTCACAGGGGGTGACTCTTGGGGATGGTCCTTTGCAGGGCCAGGAGTTGGGCTGGATGATCCTTGTGG
The DNA here is from genome assembly GCA_035583185.1 of Anabacerthia variegaticeps. NCBI lineage: Eukaryota > Metazoa > Chordata > Aves > Passeriformes > Furnariidae > Anabacerthia > Anabacerthia variegaticeps. The sequence continues at coordinate 20,907 of JAWWEW010021784.1, read as the reverse complement.
GCCCCTTCCAACTCAGCATGTTCTGTGATTCTGTGATCATGAGATGCTGCAAGAGCCGCGCGTCAAAGAGACACCAAAGGCCTCCTGGGTGGCTCCAAGGAGGCCAAGCCATACAGGAATTTCAGCATCCCACTCTTATGTAAGCACCAGGAGCCAGATTTATCACGCCAGGTGATTCAAAGCTCCATCAGCTCCCTCTATGGGCTGAGGGAGAGGTGGCCTCCACCGAGGAGGGTGTTCCAGAGCCAGAGCACCGTGACTCATGTTTGGGGATCCACTCAAGTTGACCATCCCCCTTCCTTTGGCTCCTCCAACACTCAGGGGAGGGTGAGCCCTGGCCCCAAATCCTGTTGGGCTCCCAAGAGCGAGAAAGGTCAGCAGCTGTGCGGGTTGAACCCCACAAACCTCAGGTAATGACGCCGTCCCCAAAGGAAAAAGGACTATCAACGCTCTTGGAATTCTCTCGTTCAAAACAACGCGTCACTGCCGGAGCAGGACAAGGACCAGCTCCGAGTGACTCGTCACCTGCCCAACACCCCTGGGCAAAGGTGGAGTGGCTCCCAGTGGTCCATCCCTCGGCTTCCTGTTTGCTCTGCCCACAGCACGCTCCTGGAATGGCCGGCAGTGCCCTTTCCTGCACACCAAGGTGTCGTGTTTGATTAGGAACAGGTTACCTGGATACGACGCTTCATCAAAGGGAATCCTGCCTTGATGGCATCCCGGAGATGCCTGGGTAATTGCAGGTTCCTGCTGCTTGGAGTTTGTCCAACCCCTGGCCTTGGCTCTGCTGGAAATTGTTGTGCTGGAGAGGAGCACGGCATGCAAAACACGGGGGGAAGAGCAGAGAGCTTCCCTGAGCTTCATGGGATGGTCTGGGGTGGAAGGGATCTTAAAGATCACCCAGTTCCAACCTCCTGCCATGGGCAGGGACACCTTCCACTAGACCAGGTTGCTCCAAGCCTCATCCAACCTGGCTTTGGATGCTTTCACTGGAGAGATGCTATCATGAAAATATCATAAACAAGTGGCCCCAAGAACCAGTTTTGCTCTGGAATCCCAGCTATTGCCTTGCCAGGGGAGCAGGGGAAAGGGAAAGGCAGCATTGTCCAGCTGCTGGAGCCAGATGTGAGGTCTCTCCATGGCTTTCCATTGACCTGCTGTGCAGCTCTGGTCAAATCAGCTCCCTCAGTGTCAGAGCCACTTCTGCCCCCACCAGGTGTTGTATCACAGCCTGTGAAATGGGACTGCTCAGCAACACAGTGGCTGTTTCAGCCTATTGGCTCCAATTCACCTGGGAGAACCCTCCTCCTCCTTCTCCTCCTCCTCCTCCTCCTGAGTATTACGGGACATGTTTCCATAAAAGAAAGTGAAATTAATCAGATTCACAATTTGGAACAACTCACGCTGCCTCGTCTAATTTTACTCTTTCCCAGGCCAAACCTACGAGGCCGAAGTACTTATTTAATTACTGTATTTTCTATAATCACCTGCCATAAATGCAAGTAAGACACCAGGCTCCAGGTAGCGCAGTCACCAGGGAATTATGATGTGCCTGAAATAAAGAATCACTTCAGACTGGGGTGGTTGGCACCCTTGAGACATCAGTTATTATCTCATTTTCACCTCTCAGTAATAACCTCAGCCTTTTCTACGAATGCAGAGAAAGCCTGAATGCCTCAGGTGTGAGACACCCGTAGCTTGATCTGCCTCTTATTCACAGTGGTATAAATCCCAGAATCCTGGAATGGTTTGGGTTGGAAGGGACCTTAAAAACCATCTCACTCCACGTGGGACACCTTTCCACTAGACCAGGTTTGCTCCAAGCCCCGTGAGGAACGTGTGGATAAATAACACGGGGTCAGGAGCAGCTTCAGCAGCTGGTTCTGCTGGGAATGGCACCTTGAAACACCCGAGCCAAGGGAATGGGATGTTCCCTCCAGCAGGGACAGGTTTACCAGCTGACAGAGGGATTGAGCCCTACTTAGGGAGAAGCTGCTGGAAGTGGCCCTTTCCAGCACCTGGGGATCAGAGCGATCCCAGAATGTCACACCCTCCGTGTAACTCATCGGGAGGGCGGAGGTAGGAACAGAAAGAGTTGAGCAATAACCAGCTGGGTCGTTTTGGGAAGAGTTTCAGGATTTTGAAATTTCGAACTCTTTCAGAAAGAAAACAAAAATTAAAAAAAAACCCAACAAACCCCGCTGTTGACGTTTCCCAAAAACCCAAAGCTGAATAAACAGCAAAGGACAAATTCTCTCCCAGCCCTGAGCACAAAACCAGCTACCCAAGGGCTGGCAGAGGATTTTATTTCAGTCAAGTCTGGCCAAACCGGCCTGTTTCCTTCTATACCATAATATTTTCTTTTCTGGAATGATTTCTTCCCAAAGGTCAAACAGTTTTGAAAAATATTTTCTTTTCAGCTCTTTTTTTTTTTGCACTGGGAGGTTCTTACAGGCGGATCTAGAGTTGGCTGAATCCTGCTGATTTCCCACAGGTTGTTGGGTGACTCCTGAGATAAGGTTTTCCACTTGGAGAGAAGTTTTCTGGGTGTAAAGCTTAGGTTGGGATAAAACCTGAGCATTCCACATCGGAGCAGATGGAAAGTGCCTCCAGCAGAAGGGGAGAAACACCCTTCCTGTGTGTATTATCCAGCCCTGGGAGAACCAGGAATTGCCATGTCGTGCAGGGAATACAATCCCAGGATCAGCTTTTCCAGTAGAAATAGAGGAGTATTCCCTCAATAAGGAGGGATCTCACTTGGAATTCTCACCTGGAATATCATGTGGTTTTTTAATCACCCTTGATCAAGAGGGAGCTGAAGGGAATGGAGAGCCCTTCTGCCAAGGGAAAGGCTGGAAGACCTTGGGTTTCACAGAGAGATAAAAGGGAATTGTCCCGGTCTGTCTAAAGAGAGGCACAGCCCAAGCACCCAGAGGGTGGGAAAGCAACACAAAGCTGAAGGACAACGTTGCTCCGAGGACAGATTTGTATAAATCGGACATTAATAAATTTAGCAGGTTCCTTATCAGCCACTTAGGCTTTAATGTATGTGAGAAAGGTAAAGGGAGGTGTTTGCTTCGCCCAGCTTCAGATGTTGAGAGCAGGGATGTCTGCACCGAGGGAGGAGCACCTGGGGCTCTGTCTGCAGTCCAGAGGGGGAAATGGGCTCGGTAATTCAGCCGGCGCCTCGTTAGGCAGAGCCCAGGGATGCCAGAAAGGCTCAGCTACAAAGGCACCAGGGAGCAAAAAAAGGGAGGTGAAGCCAGGCTTGGTATGGTGCAGATCTCCAGGCGATGCTCTGGAAGGGAGAAGTGGGAAGCAGCACAAGCTCTGGGTGCAAATCCCTGAGGTGTGTCACTGGGAAACCCTCCTGGCCCGGGAAAAAACCAAATCAGAACAGCCCAGGGATGCTGAGCAGCTTTTTAGGGAAAAAAAGGGCAAACTCAGAGCTGCAAGGACAAGCCCAAGGCACGTGGGCTGGTGTTAACTCAGTGCCTCATCCTCCAGGCTGGAGAGCTGGGGAAAATTTCATCCCACCCTTTCCACGAGGGGTGGGAGCAGGTCCTAAACCTTTGTGGGGGCTGGCAGGACGTGTCCCCACGCTGCTGGTGGCAGGGTGATGTGTGAGCCCTGCTGTCCTTGTCCCAAAGCCACGGGGAGCAGCTGTCCCCGCAGAGGTGCCACATGGCGCCCGAGCAGGTGTCACCACCCGCTCCATCCTGTGCAGAACGGGTTCGGGGGCCTGATGCAATTCCCGGCGGGAGAGAAGTCCCTGGTGGCAGCATTCCTGGGCACGGAGTCACGGGGTGCTCAGGAGAGGCTTTGGGAGAGGGCACGGGGCGTGGGTGAGCGTGTGTGGGGAGGAAAACCCCAAGTGGCTGCGTGTGGATCTCACACACACCCACCCTTGAGTTCACAGCATCCTCCTCCTCGGGGAAAGGGATGGGAGGAAGGCTCAGCTGGCTCAGGGAAAGGGTTTCTATCCCAGCTCTGCCCCAGAAGCCTTGGGAGAACCCAGATGTTCACACTGTCAAACAGCTGGGAGAGGGACAGGGATACGGATTCTGCTTTGTCCAAGTCCTCTCTGAGTCAAGTAGGGGAAATCAGAAAATCACTTTTCATTAATCAAACAGAAGCCCAAAGGGTTTTCAGAAGGGTAGGAGAGGTTTCCTTGGGCCTGATTCCAGAAATCAGAAAATCATGTTTCATTAATCAAAGGGTTTTGGAAAGGGTAGGAGAGATTTCCTTGGGCCTGATTCCAGAAATCAGAAAATCATGTTTCATTAATCAAACCGAAACCCAAAGGGTTTTGGAAGGGCAGGAGAGGTTTCCTTGGGCCTGATTCCAGAGCATCAGTGTGTGTAAGAACCCAAATTGGATCCCTAATTCACCCAGCTCAGGCATAACACCCACAGAAGTTACCAGAGTTGCAACCCCAGATGTCCAAATGGTACCACTGCCAAAGAATCAAAAGCAATCAACTGTTTTTGCTAATTAAGTACAACTTAATCTCATTAATCAGTTGTTAATAACAGTGCCCTCGGTCCACCTGCAAAGGGATCACAAACCACCTGCAGAAGGCGGGTTTTGGGAACCTGAGCCACCCAAAATAACTGACTGTGGTGGGTTGGGGACTCCCCACTACCCTGGAAAGCCATTCCATGAATTTTACATCCGTGCACTTCCCACCATTTCATTCTGCACGACCACGGGGAGTCCCCCCCAAAATAAAAACCATTTCAGGGGGTTTGGCTCCCACTGAAGTTCGAAAGAAGGAGCTGCAATTCATCAGGTGCATTTTGAAACACACAAAAAAAAACACACGCTGGGAGTTGCCAGGACCCAAATGCTTTGGAAAACCTGGTCCCACCTTGAAAAACCAGCTCCCATCTCCTGAAAATCTGGTCCCCACAAAGCAGCCATCCCTTCTCCCCTTGCAAGCAGCTCCGTGCAGGAGCCGACTGTCTGGCCCCCCGCGTCTCCTGCCAGAATTAAACCTTCAAAGTTGATCTAAAAAGGTAATTTCGAGGCTGACAGATAAGGAGTGTGAAAATGCCACGGGGAATGATTGGCATATGCTCTGCTGGAGACACCAGGAGAGGGGAGCTTTAATTACAGACTGGCCTGGTGGCACTACCTGTCAGATGAGTCACTTCCAGCACATCCCGAGAGGTTTCTCCTCTTCCCTCTCCCCTCTCTCCGCTGGGCTCTTTCATCAGGGGTTGGCTCTTGGCTTCCTTACAAGCCTTGAGGCGTTGAGTCACCTGTCATCAGGCAGGAACCTGGCAAAAAAGCACCTCGTGGTCCACCTGACACCCGTGTCATGCAGACATGAAGCTCCTCCGGTGGAGAAGTCTCTGCTGGGGACAGCTGAGGGAGCAGAGACCCGGGGAGAGGAGGGGGAGATGAATGAGACATAAAAGGAGTCATGGAATGGTTTGGAAGAGACCTTTAAAGGCAGTGCAATGAGCAGGGATGTGTCCAACCAGAGCAGCAAGGGACAGCAATTAGACCAAAGCAATTAGAGGGGTTTCTTGCCTGGAATAATTCAGTGGGGGCAGAACAGATGTGGGATTGATGGGAAAGCTCCAAGGAGCATCCTCAGGTCGCCACAGTCCATGGAATCCTCTTCCTCCTGTCCCCGTGGAGCAAGAGCTCTGCAGACCACAGAGGGTTTAATGCCTGTGCAAGATTCAGCAGGGGAATTATTTTATTGCTGCCTTTTTGCTGCTTCAGGGATGGTTTTGGGGTCAAATTCTTCTTATTCCGGGTTCTGGCTGTCAGTGCAAACTGGCATTTTGGGAAGGGAGAGAAGGTCCCCTATGGGTATGGAAGGAATACAAAGTTTGCAACTCTTATTTCAGAAGGGAGAAAATAATTGATGGAGGCAAATGTTGGCCTGAGTGGGAAGAGTCACCCAAACCAGCAAGGAAATGGAAATTAGAGTGAAATGCAACTGGGAGAGATGGTGTCAGATTTACCACCTTTTAAAAGCTCAGCCTAAATGAAATATTTCAAGTTTATGAAATGAAGGGCACTTCCATTACAACAAACCATTTCCTTTTCTGCACTTTTGTTTTGCAAAAAAACACCACCAAAAAAATCAGCCCTTTGCTTTTACCCAGGAATATTCCTTGGATATCAAATCCATCTCCCACTGGGGTCTTCTCTGAGCCTGTCTCTGTTGTCCTGGATACCCCACAGATCCCTCCAGGAGAATTTTTCCCTTTCAGGAAAGGATTTTACCCATTTTTTTTCCAGCTGCAGCTCTAGGTGTGCCTGACCCTGCCTGATAAGCTGGGAATGAGATGTCTCCCAGTCCAACCAGTGGCCCCAACCACGACAAGAGATTTTCTACCATTATATTCTTATTTTTCCAGCTCGGAAAGGCTTTTTTTTCCCCTTCTCTGCGTTGAGCCATGGTCCTGCTGAAGCTGGTGGGATGTTTGCCATGGACCTCAAGAGCCCTTGTTTGGCCAGTTATTCCTCTTTTGTTTTCCCCCTTTTCTTCTGAGGGGTCAGGAGTCAATGGGAACCAGATCCCTCTGGCACGGAGTGAGCAGGGCAAATGAGAAGCACATGTTTCCAATGCTCCCACAGGGGTACCTGGGGCTGATCCTTCCAAAGGGTTCCTCCCACTGAAGGAATGGCAAATTCCTTCCAGCCTGACCCTCCTGGATGTCCTCAATCCCCCTCTCCAGCCCTGCTCCTCAGCCTGTCCCAGGGTTGGAGTTTGGAGGTGGCTCAGCTGCAATTGAAGCCCTCAAGGTGATCAGATCTTACAGCATCTCAGTTTTCCTGTGGATCCTGAGCACTCTGGGAAAAGCTGGGCTTGCAGAGGGGTCTGAGCCATGGGGAGCTTCTCCTTGGTTGTCAGCCCCAACTATTTGCACCAGCAAGTGTCTCCTGATGCACTGCCACGGTGAAAACTGGGGTTTATGATGGTTTTGCATCCATTTCTACGGCAAAACCAGCTGGGAAAGCCCATGCACTGGAAAACCACGGGGTTCCTGCACTTTATTAGGGGCTTAATAACCCCCTTCCTACCAGCAGAAGGTCTATGGGCTGTGGTAGAACCAAGGCCAGGGATTGGATCTAAATTAAGATTAATTACAGGGTGCCTTGTCCAAGGAGAGGGAGACCCTGTGTGGAGACACGGGGCAGCACAAGCTCTGCAGGTCCAGGTGGGAGGAGGACAACCAGGACTCACCTGGCTCAGCAACCTGGAGAAGGACTCCCTGTGTGTCCAGCACAGCCCAGTTGGGGTTCAAAACCTCTGGCTAAAAAAGCTGGGGGAAAAAAAAATCATTAACATTTGTTTCGGTTGAAATTTTTGCTTCAAAACCAGCAGGAACCCAAATTCCAGTCACTCGAATTTGACTCGTTTTTCTGTTTCAGTTTGATCCTTAAAAAGGTGGCAAAAGTGGGGAACAGGAGAGTAGGAATGGGAGAGATTTTCATTTTATCAATACTTAAATATTCAGCTTTAGTTTTTAAAAAGCAGGTGATGTTGTATTATTATATTTTAAGCAAATAAATTAGATTTTTTGTGGACAAAGGTAATTTTTAATAGGCAGCCAAAGCCTTTGGGGTGCAAGGAATGTAATGAAGAGACACCAAAGAGTTTTAAACCAATTCTTTCTTCTCTCCACTCCAAAGACTCCAACCATTTACTTTGGGGAAGGAAAAGGAAAGCAGGAGATTCTCACAGAATATTACAATTCCCACAATTCCCAGGAAGGAGAGGACATTCAGCAAAGACATAAAACCCTGCCAGGATCCCAAGAGCCCAGAGAGGCAAAACCCCAGAGAATTAGGACAGACTTTGGTGTCCTTTATCATCAGAGCCCTGGGGTGACTGTGGGGGATCCCCTGGGAGGCGATTCCAAGGCTTTTTGCTTCCCTGTCTCCTGCCTGTCCCTTCAGAAGGTGCATAAATGATTAAAGGAGACTCCTGCCAAGGTGACTCAGGCACCCAGGGCGGGACATGAAGGTTGTGGGGGAAGCTCCATCCTCTCTCCTCCTTTGGTGCCTCCAACCCAACGAGGAGCAAAACCCCTCGGAAGGGAATCCTGCCCGGGATGGGTCAGCCCTGTGGCATCTCCCCACGGCAGGAATGTCTCCAGCCAGCACAGTGACACAGATCTCCAAGTACCTGACCTATTTCCCCTCAGGCCCATCGTCAGAAGCACCTTAAGACCCAATGAAGGTGTTTAACCTGAATAACTTTGGCAATACCCACAAAACACCTGATCCTAAGTGGGTCGCATCTCCAGCGGGACGTGGAATGGGTCCATACCAGGCCCTTCAACCCAGTTGCCAACGTGAAATGGGGTTTAAACACCATTTCCCAGCAAACTTTCCAGTAAAAAAATCCCACCTTTTAAACACCATTTCCCAGCAAACTTCCCAGGAAAAAAAA
>JAWWEW010021784.1:0-12385 GCA_035583185.1 Anabacerthia variegaticeps | reverse complement strand
ATTTCCCAGCAAACTTTCCAGTAAAAAAATCCCACCTTTTAAACACCATTTCCCAGCAAACTTCCCAGGAAAAAAAAATCCCACCTTTTAAACACCATTTCCCAGCAAACTTCCCAGGAAAAAAAAATCCCACCTTTTAAACACCATTTCCCAGCAAACTTCCCAATAAAAAATAATCCCACCCGGGAAACCAGGATGCCCAAGAAGGGAACCAAGAGGTGAAGGCAACAATTCCACAAACAAATTCATTCTCATGGAATGGTTTGGGCTGGAAGGGACCTTAAAGTCCATCCAGTGCCACCTCTTGTCATGGGCAGGGACACCTTCTACTAGCCCAGGGTGTTCCAATCCCTGTCCAACCTGGCCTTGGACACTTCCAGGGCTGGGACATCCATTCTCTGTGCAACTAGCATGGGTCAGGAGCCTAATCCACTGTGATGGGAGAGCAAGACAGAAAGAGGGAAAACAGAGAAATGAAAAGTGAAAAATGGTGCCTTTTGCACGTCACTGACGTGGTGATTTTCTGTGGCAATCAGCAAAGTGGCTCGGGCTCCCTTCACGTCCATCCAGTCCCAAGTGATCACAAGTGACAACTTTCCCCCTCTCCCCTCCCTCTCACACAGAGATTTGTGAGAATCAGAAATGAGGCAAAGAATCACAATGTTTGCTGCTGCATCACCACCTGCATCACCCCTGTAATCCGTGATTTCCCTCAGCTCCCATCAGGAGGAGGAGCCTGTAGGAGAAGCTCAGATTTTGACGTGTTTTCCCCATTCCAGGAATTAGGACTTTAAAAAAAAAAAAAAAAAAGAAGAAAAAGGAAAAAAAAACCCAACCAACCCAAGCACAAATGTGATGAGACAGAGCTAAAAATCATGAAAGTTCGCAAGGCTGGTGTTGAAAGAGGAGCCCTTTGTATGTTAATGATCTTTCCCCTTCTGTGCCCAACCGCTACAGGGCGATTCAAGCATTCCCTGCGCTGGGAAAGGGGAAATTAGACATGGCCAAGGACAGCCACATATTCTGGCATGTTGTTCAGACCTGCCCCACCCCAAGAGGCCACCACGAGGGAGCTGGGTTGCTCCAAGGCTCCTTCCTCTCCCCAGTCCCAAAAAAACAGGAGAGGGAACAGTGACTTTGCAGATCCCTGGGAAGGGCTCGGGAAGGCTGGGGGAGGGAAGGGATTGGGTGCAAGGAGGACCCCAAAGTGGCTGCCCCATCCCTGGAAGGCCAGGTTGGGAAGGGCTTGGGGCAACATGGAAGGTGTCCCTGCTCATGGCACGGGGTTGGAATGAGATGGAATTTAAGGTCCCTTCCAACCCAAACCCCCCTGGGATTCAAAGCAGTGGGGACCGAGGTCGTGGTGCTGTCATTTCCCCGGAATCATTCCTGGTTTTCCACTACCCAAAGAGGCTGCCCACACATTCCTGCACGCAGGGACCCATCCCGGTAATCCCTCAGGATCCCCAGCTAGGGATTTTTGCACTGCTTTGCTGCTCAAAAGCACCACGGCAGCAAAGCCCAGAGCGTTTTTGGTTTAAAAACAGCAGCCCAAACCAGGCAAAAAGCCCAACCCCAAACAGCTTTACTCGTGCCCCACCACCCTGATGCACTTGGGGATGGGGATGTAATATCATAATGATATATCTATTAAAATATAATATAATATTGTAATATAATGGGGGGTTAATGTCAGCCACAAGGTTTTCCTTCATACCCACGTGGCTTCCAAGGCAAGGCCCATCCCTATCCCGGTGCTTTTTGCTGATAATCACCTATTTTTTCCCTCTGCCCTGTGGATTTTGGGGTCAAGCACCACCAGGCTCCCTCCACAAGAGCAGAGCAACCTGCCTGGAGGACCTGCATGTCAGTGCCAGCTCCCCACATTGCACAACCTTGTGCAAGACAATCCTCATGCCTCGGTTTCCTTTTCTGCATGGAAAGGGACACACGGAGCCGCTTCCCTTTCTCCGCTCCATGGAGGCTCCAGGACTCAGAGGAGCCTCAAACAGCAAGTCTGGCTCTTCCTGGGCTGCAATGCCATTATCCCCAGTGAGTTATTCCTGCTTATTCCAGCGCCAGTGAAATTGCAATCAGCCCCTGTGATAAAATAAGTAGGACTCCACACCCACGGGAGTTGCAGGCAGGCAGTGCCGAGCCTGGCACATCTCCACGGGCTCTGGAGGCAGCAGGGGAGCCTTCCTTGCCTTTGCCCACTGCAACCAGCAGCACAAACTGCAGCCCTAAACGTGCTTTTCATTTGCTCAGAGGCCCAGGAAGGAGCCCCTTTTCCTCTGGGCTGGCTTCGCTGGGTGGTTTCTCCCCACCTCTGTAATTTCAGTGGGGACCAAAGAGCCAAAATGAGACTCCAGGCTTTACAAACCACAAGGCCTGCAGTAAATAAGGGTTAAAGGCATTTCCAGGCATGTCTATCAATTTTCTGGTGACTGTTTCATCCTTGATCTTTCTCTTTTTTTTTTATTTTCTTTTTTTTTTAAGATGAGCTCTCTGCCCGGCTTCAAACACACAAATAGGTCCTCATGCAAATTGCTCCTCAAGCTTTCAGCATCGACTTTTCCACATTCTTAAAGTGCTCTGTTGAGCTGGGAGTTGGAAAAGGAAGCGATAAAACGGAGTTGATTTTGAAATAAGTGACTTTGAGCTGCGTTTTACAACGCTGGGTTATTATAAAGGAGAAACTAACGCCCCAGAAGTGATCCTTTGGGATATTTCCCATGTGTTGCTGGGGTTGTGAAGTATCATCCAAGCTTCTTTCAATCTTGGCAGTGTAATTTTGGGTTATTTGATGGCAGAGAGCAAAACTCCTTCCCCCTAAAGTCAAGTTATTTGGGGAAGCCACATCTGTTAAGTGCCATGGCTGGAAATAAAACCCAGCAGTCCTGAGCCCTTGGGCTCTGTCTTATCCCAGAGTATTTACCTTTGCAAGTGTTTATATTAAATAAACTCTTTCAGGAGTTATTCAACACAATAATTATTGGTAGATAATTACCCATAACGTTATACAAGTAATAATAATCCCAGATACAAAATCATTTTTAAATGATGCCAGGTCATGACACCACCCAAGGAAAAAAAAAAACCAACAAAAACCTTTCCCAGTTTACAAAGCACATGTTATGTCTGGGGTAATCAAATGGGAATGACCCACAGAACACGAGTTTCTCTCCAAAATACCCTGACAATGCCAGGATATTGCACTCCAAGGTGGATAAATTGCTTTTCTGCCTCATATGGGAGAGATCAGGGAAACAAGAGAGGGGAGTGACCCCGTGCTCAGCTCTCAGGGGACACAGGGACAGCAGAGGGTCAGGGTGGCCCCTCTGTGAGGACCCTGGTGGAAGCCCAGCTGCATTTGGGTTTCTCAAACTCCTCAAAAGAGGGGATATCCAACCATTTGTGTCTTTGGTGTGAGGTCTCCGATGCCAAACCCACCTCCTGAGAGGTGCTGGCTGGTAAAATCCATCTGGGTCCCTACAAACCCTGGTTAGATTTTGCCTCCAGGGAAGGTTTAGAACCCCAGGACTCAAAACAACCAAGAGAGGCATCGCTGGAGCCTCTTCTGCCCAAACTGTCCCGTTTCTGGAGGCAGCAAAGAGGAGTGAGTGACAGGCAAGGAGGGGAGAAATGAACCTCTAATGAGATGCAAGACAAGTCTACACCACACAATGAGCCCCAAGCGAGCTCAGGGGAGGCTGGTGCATCCACACAGCCCACACAGGGAGGCATTTCCTCATACTCAAGGTCAAACACCTCCCCTCCCAAAAAATATGCAAAAATGAGGGGCCACGAAGGTGATCACTGGGATTCTGGAGCAGCAGAGGACACCAGGGGGGCTGAGCAACTGGGGTTGCTGGTTGAGGCTCTGGTGGGACCCAGGACCCCACCAAGGAAGACAACAGCTCCCAAACCTGGGGGAAATGGAGATATCAGCAGAAATATGGGATGGGCCCTCATGGGAGGCACAGCAGGGGGAGAAGGAAGGAGCTGAATCCTTCTCCATGCCCAGAAAAACCCCCAAGAGCCAGGAAAAGCTACTGGAAGAGTAGAAATGAGGTCCTAACGACTCCTCATGAACCTGTGAGGTTGCAGCTGGCTCTGCACAGCACAGGGCAAGCTGGAGGAAAGGATGGCCAAGGTGACACCAAGTGGCCTTGCTGGTGAGCCCTGGTCACTCCTGAAGATGCTGGGTGTGCAGGTGGTCCAGAGCTGCCCTTCCCCAGGATCAACAGCCTCCTTGAAGTGGAACAAAAAGAAAAGGACCCTTGTGATTATCTGGGAAGGACAAAGACTCCCTACGGAGCACAGCAGGAGCTGCAGGCACTGGGATGCTCCCAGCAGTGGGTCCTCACAGGGAGAGGGGGGTGACCCACCCAAGGACACGGCACCAAGACAAGGGATGGAAGAGAAAGCCAGGCTGGGAGCTGAGGAGAGGCTCTTTGCCAGGAGGGATCACGGGGCACTGGTGGCACAGACATCCAGGGCTCTCCAGGGAACCCTTGGGTGGGAGTAGTGACCCCTGGAGAGCTGATCCCTTCCCGTTCTGCTTGATAAAGAGCAAGGATCCTCCTGAGAGCAGCCTTGGGCTTGTAAACCAGGAGCAAAGATAGAGTAACTATCAAGAAGCTGTGGCTGCCCCTGGATCCCTGGAAGTGTCCAAGGCCAGGTTGGATGGGGCTTGGAGCACCCTGGGCTGGTGGAAGGTGTCCCTGCCCATGGCAGGGGGTGGGAATGGATGGGCTTTGAGGTCCCTTCCAACTCAAACCATTCCATGATTGTGTGGTTCTAACTGGCCACACTCTGCCCCACTGGGAGCTGCTCCCAGAGGGATCAAGGTGTCGCCCATGGTGGGACCACCACAGGTAAGCCATGCCAGGAGGCAGCAGGCTGGGAACCCCCTCATCCTGAGCAAAACTGCCCCTACAGAGCCACAGAGCTCCTCCTGAGCTGTCCCCACTCCATCCTCCCACCAAAGCCAGGTCCAAGCCCTCGGTGGAGCCCCCGGGTCAAGAAGACACGGCCAACCCCAAGCGCGGCAGGAGAAGCCACCAGGCAGCTCGCAGAGTGGTGTGTCAGCAGCGGGCAGGCTGGAAGGTGCCAAGGCTGGCTCTGCTGCCCCGGTAGCCTTGGCAGAGCCTGGGGCTGACATCACCCTCCCAAGCCCAGGGCAGAGGCTCCGTGGCGGCGGTGCCCGGCGCCCACGTGACGTGGAGCTGTGTCAGCAGGAGCGTGTTGTGGCGTGAGACGACATTGCCGTGGCCTCCGTGACATCACCCCGGGGACCAGGGCTCGGGGCCGAGCCCACGGGGCAGGTCGTGGGGTTACGACAGCCCCCACCAAAAGTGGCACCCCAGCCAGGGTCACCCAGCAGGGCAGCCCCTGCTCGGAGTGTCCCCCCAAACTGAGCTGGTGTCCCCCACCCCAAACCCCACGTATTTCGCTCCCTGTTAACCCATCCCAAAAATCTCAGCTTGGTTGTGTTCCTCCTTAAAACCAGCGAGGGTTGTCAGTTTAACGCCAAGGAGGTTCTCAGGGGTGTTGGTGTCACTGTGAAGCCAAGATGAAAGGAGGTAAATTCTCTCCAAAAACCCACCCATGGGCTGGGACATCCCCCAGGGCTCTGTTAATTTGGTGTGATGTGCTGCTGGTGGGTTGGATTTTTTTCTTTCATTGCAATATGGAATTATGGAATGATTTGGGGTGGAAGGACCTTAAAGCCCATCCACAGCATGGACACCTTGCACTGGACTAGGTTGCTCCAAGCCCTGTCCAACCTGGCCTTGGACACTTCCAGGGCTGGGGCAGCCACAGCTTCTCTGGGAAATCAATTCCAGCCCCTTCCCCACCCTCACAGGGAGGAAATTCTTCTTAAAACATATACATATGCATATATATATACATATCCTTGCAGATGAACAGGCTGATAATGAGTTGGTGACCACAGGAGGAACAAGGAAGCCTCATCCATAAGCTCATTAAATCTGCCTTTGGAAAAAAAAGAGGGAATCTCTGCCCTAAGATTTTCCCTTTATCCTGAGCAAAGCAGGTCAACACACGAGGAACATCATGGGGACACCACACAGAAGGAAATGATGGATCAGAGACTCCACCACCCACCCCAGCCCCGAGGAGACCCCTCTGCCCCACACTGGGCCCCAATCAGCTCATACTGGGACAAGGCAAATAACTCCCATGTCACCGAGTTTCACAGAGGAAAATCCCCCTTTTGTCTCCAAAGGCCCTTCTTGACTCGTAGGTGTCGACCCTTGGGCAGTGGAGGTCGGGAAAGGTCAGCAAGGTGGGCAAACTGGAGCAAGGAGCCCATTCCCAGCTATTCCCAGTCTCTCCAAGGTCAGTGAGTCTCCACAGGCCACTGTGCTCTCAGGTATGAAGTGGGGGATGTCAGAGCATTTGGGAAACACGACACAGGCACCCCCTTGGAGTTTGTTTGTCTCCAGGAACAGGGAAAACCCTGCAAAGGGCATTTTAGGATAGGGAGCCAGCCTGGGACACGCCGTAGCATCTCTCCAACAGAAACAAGCCCCAAAATGTAGGGCTACAAATTCCTTCCTGACATCATTTCCCCTTTCTGGGTCACTTTCCTGCTACAGGCTGCAAAATGCTCCATAAACAGGAGGAGAAACAGCTTCAGAGCCCACACGGAGACAAACTGATGGAGAAGCAGCCCGTGGAGGGATCCAGCTGGGAAGTTTGGAGCAGGGGAAGAGCAAGGAACAAGCAGGATCTGTGCCCTTTCCTTGAGGGATCACTGATGTGCTTTTAAGTGCATTTATGTGCCTTGGAAAGGCTGACACAGCCATGGTCTAGACGGGATTCATCACCTGGGAGCACACGAGGTGGCTTCAAAGACCCATCCCAGCTCCACTGCACGGATTTAAATACCCAGTGAGGATTCCTTAAGCAAATGTGTAAGGGGAATAACGAGGGAGAGAGGGCAAAATGTGGAACCTGGCTCTGGGAATGCTCGGATTCTGCAGGGGGAAGAACTAAGCAGGACAGCAGAGAGGAGAATCCCGGGAGGTTTTTCTTATGGAAGTTTTGTGACAGGTAAAAAACAACCAGGAGGACACCAACACCAGTAAAGCCTTGGTCCCAGTGAGGACTTGTACTGGTATGACACTGGGTAGGACTGTGAATAGAAGGAACACAGAAAAACCATCCCTGGTTTGGAGATGGAGAGTTGAGGCTACAGGAGCAACACTAAAGGTCACAACACTCTCCACACCCTGGGATTAAAGTGGGATTCATTCCCAGCGCCTGGATCTGCACAGGAGCAGCTGGGCTGTTCCCTCCAGCCCCAACCTGTCCACCCAGAGGTCTTTGGGGGAATCTGGGGGGCCAGTGGGTTGTTGTCATCACAATAAAAGTGCAGCTGAAACTTGGTCAGAGAAACTTGGTCAGACTTTCCGAAACTCCTGGGCTGGGGCTCTGCTCAGGGAAGGAGGAACCCACTGGCTTTGCCCACTTTAGGGCAAATTAATGCTCTTAAAGTACAACACTCCTGGGTTAACCATCTTTGTTTTGACTCCAAACCTGCCCCAGGAGGCCTTGGCAGAACCATCAACACGAAACCCAAGTTCTAAGTGTTAGAGATAAAAAAAGAGAACGGGTTCAGGCTCTAGCACATCCCAGCTTTCCAGGACAAAAGTAGCAGAGGGGACCCTTTCCCTGGTCATAAATCTCCAGCTGGAAACCTCCTCTAACCCAGGGAAGAGAGGAGGGATGCCTGGATTGCTCCTTATCCCTGGCTCCCCATCCAAGAGCTGCTCTCACCCCACCCAGCCCGGGACAAACACGATGCACCAGCACCACCTGGATATTGCCACAGCCAGGAAGGAGGAAGCCAAAGGGTTAAGGAGCAGTGCCTGTCATCAACAACCCTGGATGCGCCCCAAGTCGCCGGGGTTGGTACCTGGGTGCCTGCCCCTGTCTCTGGGGTGGAGTCCTCCTAAACCACAGGGCAGCCTCGCCTGCATTCCTGCTCCCTGAGTGACAGCTCCGGAGCGCTGGCTCCAGCCCCAGCCTTGGCAGGAGAAAAGATGCCTCCTGCAGGGCCAGGTCAGACTCGCCCTGGAAATCTCCTTACTTAGTAGAAACAGGTTGAGGAGCCAGGAGCCAAGGGCTTGGCACCGGCGGCTGTTTTGCTGGAGATGTTTAGCAGTGAAATTGCCAGCTTGCATCTCCTCAGATGTCTGAGCAATATCCTAGCGCAGAATTAGGCAGGTAATAAGGGCTTGAAAGCAGGAACAAGCACAGCTGGATTAAGATACAGGCCCTTTGCTCAGCTCCCAGAGCCTGGGGATGACATCAGGCTCCGCTTTCGCTTAGCAAAAGCGTTTCTGCTTGCAAAGAGGAGCTTGGGAGGAGAGCTGCTGCTCCAGTGGCACTTCCCAAAGCCAAAGACAGGGTCCAGCAGGGGGAAAAGCAGCTATTGGGATTGCTGGAGCCAGCAGGAAGACTCAAGGATGCAGCTCCGTGATCCCCTTGGTTGGGAAGCGTCCAGAGGGGTCCCACGCTGGTGGGTGGCAGCTCAGGAGTCTCAAGTGGCTTCCAAGAGCCCTGGGAAGGACCAGAGTGGGACAGGGATGGGCTTCCCACCTGCTGGAGCTGGGCTGGAGGCAACATCCTGTCCTTGCAGTGTCAAAGCCCATTGAACTCTGTGTAATTCTGACAGATGGGGAAATAATCTGATTTTTTTGGGCAGCAGGAATGACTTTCACCATCCTGTGAGAACCCCATGACCCTCCCTCCAAGAGAGGAGCAAACCTTGTCTTACCTTTATCTCAGTGCTGGAGCCCTGGTGGGCACAACCAGAGCTGAAAAATCCTTGTTCCTCCTGGTTTCCCTCCCCTCCTCAGCCCTCCCTTCATTCCTGGGAAATGTTTTGCCAAAGGGACTTATAAAGGAGTTTTATCCCATTACTTTGAGCTCCACCTGAGACTCTGGGTGAGGTCTGGACACTGTCAAGGAAAAGCCAGGCTGGCCTTGTGTTCCTAAATTTCCATCCTTTGCTGGGAAGCAACCCAAAGAGTAACAGGCTCTTCTGTACCCCTGTTCTCCATTCCACATCAATGTGGACATGACAAGGAAAATGGAGATATTCCAGTCCCAAATTTCACCCCCAGATCTCTTTCTGTTGGATCATGTCAAGACCTGATGTTACAAGAGCAATGCAGCAAAACCATTCCCCCCCCCCCAAATTAATGGAAAATAGTGAAATGGAAAATGAATAGATAAATAAATAAATACTAAATAAATAAATAGCCTTCGACAGGGGATGAAGAGAGGAAACCTTCAGAATTTCTAACAGTGGGATAAAAGGGTAACTTGATTCTTGCCCAACAAAACTCTTTATTTTGAGAGAGTTTGAGGAGGACACGAGGCCCTTTTTCAAACACTTCACCGACGTGAGGAACTCCAGAAGGGACTCCCAAAACTAAGTCAGGGGGCTAAAAAGAGGCAAATCGGTTTCCAAAAACACCATTCCACCTGAGAAAAAGGTCATTTCAACCCTGCCTACTCTGGAGGCAGAGCTGGCAGATACAGCTCAGGCAAGAGTCACCTTGGAGTCATCGTGGCAAGACATGATCTAATGTAGGGTGGCAGCCAAAAAAGCCAACAGAACCAGGTGGCACTGAGGGCAACCCAGTGTGGGTTTGGTGCTGTTTGAAACCTGGGCACGTGCTTGTGGAGGGTGGAATGGCAACACGAGAGGAGAAAATCTGGCACGGGGGTGATATTTGGGCCCTTCTGAAAGCAGAAAATGCACCCAAAAACCCTGCTGAGAAGAACAGGAGGCATAAAGAGCAAGATATTGGTGATGGGGAGGGATTTTGGGGAGGAAGGAAGGAACCAGCTGGAGACTGACCAGGAATTTTGCCTCCTCTGGAGGTTTCATGGCCTTGGATCCAAGGGAGGGGATGTGTTATAATTCTCCTCCATGTTTTCCAGCCTCACCAAAACTGCAGATCCCTCTGGTCCCTCTTTTGGTTTAGTTTGGAAATTCAGGTGTTTCACTTTCCCTCAAAGGTTTGTTGATCCTGCCACAACTGCCCACCTTTTTGGGGGGCTTTTTCTAAAACTGAAGGATTTCCTGGCAGTGCCATGAAGAGGAGAGGACAGGAGGTCCTGAGAAGGCTCCACTCAGCTCTCCACCACTGCATGAAACTATTATTAATGAGAATATTAATAAGGAAAAGGGAGACATCACATCATGGGAATTTGGTGGGCAAGACACAACAGTGTTGGTGGAATCTGCTGGGGAGATGAGTGAAAGCAGAAATGGCATTTCAGAGCCCAATTCCCATAAACAAACCCCTAAATCCACTTGTGCATCTGGAAAAAACAAAACCCCTTTGGAGTAGCTGCAGGCTGGACATGTCCAGATTTATGGCAGATTTAATCTCTCAAGTGGTCATGAAATTCCAGCCTGACTCACTGAAACTCACTTCCCACTTGTAATTTGGGCAGAAAGGGCCGAGAGGGGATTTTGGGATATTTGGAATCGGGCTCTGGCACCCGCTGAGGTTATTGCTGCACGAGATATTAAGGAGATAGACTTGGACAAAATGGGTTTTTCCTCTCCTTCCACCCCTCTCCTGGTATTCAAACCAACATCCAGTGGTGGTTTTTCAACACCACAAGCTCCAAGTTTGGCTCTCCAGCTGGAGTGGGAATGGGAGAGGCCAGTCCTACAAGTTGCCATCTGGCTCCTGTTCTCTCTTGGGAGCAAATCAGGTGAAGGCTGGTTATAATTGACCCCAATTCCTCAAATAGCCTCAATTGCTGCTAAATAGCAGCTCCAAATCCTCTTGGAACGGACCCAGGTGTCCCCGTGCCCTGGGAGAGGAACCTTTTAGCACCCCTGTCCTCCCTCCAAAGAGCCCCGAGAGCATCTGTCAGTCCAAGGAGCTGAAAAGCTCTGGATCAAATTCTTAATTCCCCTGGATGGACACAATAGGGGCTGTCAGCACACAAAGCTCACGGGCTGGCACTGTCAGAGGGACCCAAGTGCTAAAATCCCACCTGGATTGGCCAGAGAAAGTTGACTGGTGGGGAGGGGGAAAGCCTTGGTTGGGGTTTTTTTCCTTTTTGAAAAGGTTAAAACCAGGTCAAACTTCACAAGTGTCATTTCAAAGAAGAGCTGGGCCAAACCTGTGGGACAAAACTCAAGTAGGAGGCAAAAAAGGCATGTCTTTTTTACGAGGAATTGCGAATTCTCATCAATCCCAGGGTTTTGGGACAATTCCACGTGATCACCTTCAGCAGAACAATAATTTAGAGCATGAAGATGTTTTGTTTCTTTTAAGCTCTCAGAGTTTTCTTCCCATCCCAAATCACATCCCACTACCAGATGGATTTTGATCAGTTATAGAAAGGAGATGCACCCCAAAATCTTGGTTTTTCAAAGGAAACTTTCAGTTGGCACCAACTCTTCTTTTCCTTTCAGTCCCACAAAAGCCTTCACTTGGGGTTAACCCAAAACAAAGGACCTTGAGGTCCTTCACCTTTCACCAGAGGGTGAAAACATCAGACATTTGGGCCAGTTTCTCCGGGCTGGTTAATCTTTTCTTCCCATCCCAAATTCCAGGTCTCCAAAACCCAAATGTGCTTCCCCTGGAATTGGGTCCCTGCTGACAGCCTGGAGCTGTGACACCTCTGTCACTTACATTTTTTACCTCTGTAATGAGGAAGGTCTAATCACTGGTCTGGTTATCATTGAAATGGTGTAAACACACCTTCACCAAGGTGACCTATTCCCCTGCCTTTCCTGGCCCCCTCCTGGCAGCAGGAAGCTCCTCCTGGCACTGGAAAAGTGCCCACAGCCAATGGGTCCCACCCTAAAAACAGGATTTGGGGTCTTGCTCTTCGCCGATTCTTTCTTTCTTTCCAAGTTTTGGAGCTTCGGGAAGCACAGAGGACCACAGAGGCATGGGATGGGTTGAAGGGATGGAATGGAATGGACCTTGAAGATCCTTTCATTCCAACCCCTTCCCATGGGCAGGGACACAGAGTCATGGAATGGTTTGGGTTGGAAGGGACCTTGAAGACCCTTTCATTCCACACCTTCCACTAGACCAGGTTGCTCCTGGCCCTGTCCACCTTCACAGGACCATGCCTAGGACAGGTTTTCTCACTTAGCCATGTCTCCCACAGACCCCCTGGTGGCCCTCAGGGACATTGGGCTCCAATGCTGGCTCTCCATCCAACACTCCACATGTACCAGGGCAAAGGGAGCACGAGGGGAGCAGCCCATCCCCATCCCATCCCCATCCCCATCCCCATCCCATCCCCATCCCATCCCCATCCCCATGCCCATGCCCATGCCCATGCCCATGCCCATCCC
>JAWWEW010021783.1:0-35540 GCA_035583185.1 Anabacerthia variegaticeps | reverse complement strand
TTTTCCAGCCTGAAGAGCCAAACCCCTTGAAGAGTAAAGCAGAAAATCCCCATTTTCCAATGCCCCGAGTCCAGGGGATGCTCCACGTTGCTGCAGGTCTTGGGGGGCTTTTTCCCTCCTTTTTGCCAAGTCCACCTTGCAAATCTCCTTATTTATATGGGTCATTCGATCCATTTGGAGCATTTCTGGCTCGTTTATAAATATCCCTGTCTATAAATAGCTGTGCAGGAAGAACGGGCTGCTAGCCCAGGGCTCTTCAATCAGGCCAGGGAGCTGCAGATAAATAAATTCAAGTAGGAAACGAGATGCTCCTCTCCAGTGGGACAATGGCACCGCGGCAAACACAGATTCACCAGGAAAAGAGGAGTCTTCTTTAGGATAATGTGGTAGAAAATGTCATAATTCCACTGGGGGCGCCGGTGGAGCCTGGGGAAGGGGACCGTGGCCACGAGTGGTGGCAGAGGCAGAGGAAGGTCCCTGTTTTCCCCAGGGCTGCTCCAGGGTGGCTTGCCTAGGTCAAAAAAGCAATTACATGGTTCCATTGAAGGAAAACTAGCAATTAATAATTAAATGCAGTGTGTGAAGCAGCGTGAATATGGACGCGGGGACCCCACACTGGAGGAGAAACAGCCCCTTGTGCCCCTCCAAGCACCCCAAAAGGGGCTGTCAGCAGAATTAATGCCCCTTTTCCAGCCTGATCTCCCCCCCCCCAGTTGCTTCTTCCCGGTCAGAATCCCCCTCCCTGGGCGAAGCCTCTCCCCAGAGCTTTATTCCAGAGAGGGGAAATATCGATGAAAAGGATCAGAGTCCAAACACTGAGAATTTGGGAATCTGGGAGTGTCGGACGCGGCCCCGAAGCTCTCAAGGGTTCCAGCAGCATTTCAGCTTTTTGCGAAGGGTTTGGGGCGGGGGTCAGAGGGGGCGAGGGGGGCCTTGGGGACACAACCCCAGCTCGTCACGCTGGAGACGATGCGGTTCAGGGGCTGAAGCCCCTTCCCCATCCCCGCGTCCTCCCGGCTCGGCGGCAGCGCCGACGGATCCCGCTCCTCACCAGGGGGAGCGTTGTGTCCGCGCATCCCGACACCGCGGGGACACCACGGGGACACCACGGGGACACCGAGGGCATCCCGCGGCCACCGCCACCCTGGGGTGCCCCTGGTCCCCCGGCCCCCCTCCCACCTCCCGCCGCAGAGCCTTTCCTAACACTTTCCACGGCGGGGGTTCTTGCTCATCCCTTGCCAAAATCCACCGGAATTCGGCCAGTTCTCAGCCATGGCAATAGCGGGAGGAAAAAACCTCTAAATTATCCTGAATGAGGCAGCTGGGAAAAGAGTAGACACGGCAGCGACGTCCTCTGCAGAGGGAGGAGCACAACCTTATATTAGACACTAGAGAAGCCAAGCGGGAGGCAGTGAGCCCCAGAGAGGCAATCCCAGGGGACGGGATGTTGCAGCCTGGCCAAATCCTGCCGCAGGCGCTTTGCAAAGAGCCAAATCCTGCCCAATGCTGTTTGCAGACCCTGCCGGACCCGGCCATTTTGGGTGGAGAAAAGACAAGAAAGGGGGTGGGGGGAAATAAAAATTAAAAAGATTGAAATCACTCCGTCGGCCTCTGTGCTGACAACGTGAAAAAAAGAGAGAGGAAAAAACCCCAACTAATTACATTTTATTTGCTGATCCAAAGGAAAACGAGCGGCTGCAGGCGAGGAGGGAGCGGGTTTGGGAGGGCGCTCCGTGGAAGAGGCGGCGGCGGAGGGTTTGCACAATCCGCGAGGGTTTTACCTCTCCAGGGTGCATTTTCTGGGCAGCCGCCTCCTGTCTGGGCTCTGCTAGTCCCGGCTTGTTGCCTCGCCGGGCTCTGCGGTGGGTTGGGCTCCTTTGTGCACCTTCCAGAGCCGGCAGGATGAGGGAACAGGGAGAGGGCACACGGGGAAAAGTCCCTGCGTGGGAATGCTGGGGTAGGAGGTGGCGGGTGCTGGGTGGGTTTGTGCAGGGCTGGGGGTGCAGAGACATCACAGGGCTGGTGAGGGACCTCTCTGGGTTTGCCCTTGCCTGGGGGAACATCCCTGCTGTGGTTTTGTTTTGTCATGGGGGGAGCATCTCTTTTGGTTTTGCACCACAGGAACTTCCCCGTCTTGGTTTTGCTCTTGCACCGCAGGAACATCCCCAGTTCGACTTGATTTTTGTGTCGGGGAACATCCCAGCCGTGGCTTTGCTCTTGTGCCAGGAAAGCATCTCTACATTGCCTTTGCTCTTACATCCCTGGACATCCCCACCTTGGGTCTGTTCTTGCACCCCAGGAGCACCAACCAACCCACCCAAGCAAAGCTGAGCTAAGCCCTTAGCCTGGTTCTGCCCCCAGTTTGCACTAGCCTCTCCACGAGCTCTACTGGGTGATTCTTTGCAAGAATTACATGGGGATGCCAAAGGGAAAAGAAAATAAATGTTGAAAAGTCCCGAGGAGAGCAGGTTCTCCTCGTGCTCCATCCCGTGCAGAGCCGGGCGCTGCAGCCTGGGAGGCTCAGCCTGTTGTGGCTTGTTCACTGCATGAGGAGCTTGTGGATGTGTTGGTGAGGTTCTGCCTCCCTTTGGGGCTCCACAAGGCTCCAGAGGCTGCACAGCAATTACGCCCCCCATTGCCCCCATGATTTTTTTGGTATTCCTGCCAAAAAAGGCCCAAATTTCCCTTCCTGCCCCAAGCTGGATCCTCCCTCCATCCTATGCTCTGATGGCAGCTGGGATGGAGCCCCCTTGCATCAGGCAGGTAGAAGACCTGTACCTTGCTTTTTTTTTGCAGTAAAATGGATAAACCCCCTAAAATCCAATGAAAACCAACCTGGTGAAGGTGAATGTGTGCCCTAGCCCAGCTGTGCAACCACCCCAGTCAGCCTGCAATTAGTGCCGTGATGAAATTCAAACAGGTTTCACTCTGTGGAAAGTCCATCTCGCCTTCCATTAAACTCTATCTCGATTTAATTGTCTCTAATTTGCATGAAAACAATTACTGGCCACGTTTTGCCTCTGGAAAGGTTGGGAAAGTTATGGAAATGTCTGGAAAAAAAGGGATTCATGAATCACCGGCATCGACAGCAGCGTTTCGTCTGGTGAGAGCCAGAACCTTTGTGCCTTGGGGTGTAAGGCTTGAAATGTCCTGTGAGATTAGAAAGGGAAGGGAGACGATAGGGTTTGATTGGGGAAAGAGTCAAGGATTGGTTTTGGGGGGAAAACAGAAGTTCTGATGCCCTGGTGATGGGCTCTGATGTGGGGAAGCCAGGCCTAAGCATTGCCATAGTGGGTTGGGATTGATCAACCCAGAGCAAAAATGCTCCCTCAGTCCCCAAATCATCCTAAAGGGGAAAAACTGGCGTGAAAGAACCTAAAATCGGCGTTCACCTGGTGCCCAGGCCACCCAGTGCCAACAGAGGCATTCCCTGCCCCTGCTGTCCTCTCCAGATGCAGAAGCAATCCGTAGCAATCCAAAAAAATCCTCACAAGCAAAGCAGATCTGTTCTTTTTTTTTTTCCTTTTTCCTTTCTTGCTTCTCAAAGCCAAAAAAAGCACTGTGTGGTGCAAAAAAAAAAAAAAAAAAACAACAAAATAAAAACCCCGAAACCAAACCAAACAAAAAAAAATCCACACTAAAAAAACCCAAAAAAACCCAACCAAAAAACAGCCCATCCTTAAAAAAAAAAAAAAATGCCAAAAAAAATCCCCCTTGTGCATCCCATGGGGCTCTGCCGGGATTTCGGGGGCTCGAGGAGGTCGCCCACGGGAGTTCGGCCACGTGGCAGCGTTTAGGCGAGAGCCGTAAATCACAGCCGGCTGCTGAGTGGGGAAAGCAGAGGAAAATCCCCGCGGCGGCTGCGGTCGGAGCTCCCTCCCGGCGTCCCGGGGCGGCGATGCCTCGGGGTGCCCCCAGTTTGGGGACACACAGAGGATGCGGCCGCCCCCTCGGGGGGCACTGCACGGGTGGCACATCCGAGCGCCCACGCGAAGGTTTTAGATTTGGGAGCGGGGCGGGTTTTTCCCTTGGAGCCCTCGTTGCGTGCGGTGTTTATTCGTCTCCTAAATGATTTGGGAGCATCCCAAACCCTGCGCGGAGCGGTGCATCTTGCTATGCGCGCCGCGGTCACTAGATGGGGAGATAACAGCTTCGCACGGAGCCTGCCGGGCTCTGCCGAGCTCCTCCGGCCGGGATTTCCAGCCAGGAGCTGGAGGCGGAGGGGCAAGGGGTGCACCCTTGGCATCCCCGCACTGGTGCTCCGGGCACCCATCGAGCTCCATCCCAGCATGGCCAGTGCGCTGGGGGCTTGTGGCCCAAGGCGAGCGCTGAACAAGGGGCTGAGCCGAGCGATCCCGGCACCAGGAGCCTCCTCTCCCTCCCGCCTCCCCAGGCGTGAGTTATAATGTGCAATAAAAAGGGAATCAGTGCAGTGATGCCAGTTAGTGCGACTGATCCAAGACCCGGCCTATTAACTGGTGAGTGGAGCATCCGTCTTGGCTCTCATTAGAAACTCAGCCAGCTACCCAGGGATAAATCTTGCAGCGCGTGTGGGAGTGTGGCTCGGTGGCCGGAGCGTCCAGGTTACCTGGGGCTTGCCCCTGGAGATGGAATTGGTGCTTTCAAGGAGCCAAAGGGTATCTGGGCTCTGCCTGTTCAACTGGAGATGTGTGGGGGGGATGAGGAAACAGGGAGAGCCCCAGGAGCATCCCACGGAGATGGAGGGAAGGAAGGGAAACTGAGGTATGGAGTGCTCAGGCAGTGCAGGATGGCATTCCACTGCCAATGGCATCCCATCACCAATGGCATCCCATCACGAACAGCATCCCATCACCAATGGCATCCCATCACCAGTGTATCCCATTGCCAGCAGCACCCCAGACCCAGCAGCACCCCAGACCCAGCAGCATCCCACCACCACCAGCCCAACCCGCCCTTCCCTGAAGGACACAGCAGCTCTGCTCCTCCTGCACGTGCCCGTATTTGCTTTCTCTCCATCTCTCTCCATTAATCTCAGCGTGATTTACGGGAATGTGTTATTTATCTTTTTCTCCCTCCTTGGCCGGGCTGGACTCGAAGATCCACACCTTTTTATAGAGCAATAAAGCCTGCACAATGAAGAGGATTTCGTGAGGTTTTCCAGCTACAGGGGAAGAAGGGGATGTTGCAGGAGGAGAGTTGTGGGACTGGGGCACTGTGGCCACCTGTGTGAGGAACCAAGGGCTCATAGGTGGAGGCATAACCCATCCAAATCGCCTCCTGGAGATGTTTGGCCATGAGGAATGTGGGTCCTTGTGCCTCAGTTTCCCTCCTGGCCCCATGCATTTGGCCATTGCAGCTTTACCAACAAGGACATCCCTCCCTATGCAGGGTGATGTGGTGGGGACACCTCTCAGCCCAGCGATGACCACGATGTGGTCACTGTGGTCACCCTTACAGAACTTGGGCTGAACGCCCAGATCTCCCCCCTTAAACTCAAAATCTTCCACAGCCCCTTCTTCCCCTGCACAACTCCGCCCCCAGACCACACTTTTGTCCTGAATTTGAAATAAAATCCCATTCCATTTGCTTCCAGCCCAGCAGTGGTGCAGCCCTGGCTTCCAGATGACCGGCACTTTACGGGAATACCTCCGTGGGAAAGCTGTGCCAGGCCTGCCTTGGCTGGGGGTGGTGATTTAAGAGCTCCTTTCGGCTGCTTTAACGTAACCCCATCGTCTGCAGACTTCAGTCAAATCAATAGAAAGCAGGTTGGAATCAATTTGAAAATCCCCAGATCCAGGGCCTGGTGCCATAAATCAATATTGAAATCAAGCATGGAATTAAACAGGGGCGATCTGAGGGGAGATGGGGAGCTGAGATTTCCCAGGGTGTTTCCAAGTACGGCCAAGGGACTGGCTGAGGAGCACGGAAGGTCTCACCTTGCTGTGACTGCATTGCTCCAGTGCTGCCCCAAGAGCATCGACAGGGTTTGAAGGCCAATGCAGGGGAGCAGGAGGTGGAAAGGGACCTCTGGTTCCTCCACACCCACTAGGAAACAGATTTGGGCTCAGCTGAGGTTAAGAGGACCAGCAGTGTTGGCTGGAAGGGGCCCTGAAGGGATCTTGGCCTACATAAGACCATTGGAGATGACCAAGACTTGAAGACCTCAATAATGGTGACCCCAAGGATGGAGATAATCCTCTTGCCCCAGGGCTTCAACCCTCCATATACCCATCAAGAGCTGGGTTACAGTGAATGGGGAGTGTGAGGACCCTCAAGGTGGTTACTCTGCTCTGGCTTCAATGTCACCCCTCCAAAGGGACAAGCTGTAGGACATCCTTCACTAGAAATCACTGCTGAAGATCAGGGAGGTGAGACTCAGGCAAGGGATCTTGGGCTTGGATAATTTCCTCTTCTCTCCAGCCTGGAGCAAACCTCACCATTGCTCTTGAATTGACCAGTTTTGGGAGGTTTTTCAACTCAACTGCATGTCGTGGTGCTCAGGGTGCCAACACCCTGCTGCCCATTGCCAGCCCTCCTCCTGGAGGACCTAAATCTCTTTGGAAGCAAGCTGTAAAATCCCAGGCACGGAGGTGTTTTTACAACCCCCCCTTTCCCACCCGCGGCCGCGGCCGGAGCAGCGTCCCCGCAGGGAGCTGGCCCTCCCCTCTTGGCCGGGGCTCATCTGGCACCGCCGTGTGTGTGAGTAGTCGCCTTGTCAAGGAGTTGGAGCCTCTCCAACCTGATGTTTTTCATTTTGTTGTCAGCTGCTCGCCAGCATCCAGCCTCGCTGGCTCCCCTGGCAGCGGCCGCCGTAGGGGGAGCGTCCGTGGGGCAGGAGGGACCTGCCAGAGTGGGTGGTGGTACCATCCTGACTGCACTGAGCACCCCCCAGCCTGGGCTACCCCACTGATTGGGTCCCCCCATGTGTCCTTTTTCAATCATTTTTTGTAGAAATATCCCCCAGAGAGGCTCTGGGGGTTGAGTCGTGGTTCTAGATGGACCTGGAGCAGCTCTGCCACCACTGAGGGCATCCAAAGCTCTCAGCAGGAGGCAGATGTGGTGGGACCAAGGTGTGTTGGGGACTGTAGTCAGGGCACACATGTTGCATCACTCCCCCCTGACTGCTCTCCCAGCACCAAACACAATGGCAGTGTCGACTCAAAGGTGTTGGCTTGGTGGCCACAAGCCAACAACAGGGATTGGGTGAGGTGTGTGGAACCCCACGGGGATGGGACCAAGCTCATCGCCCCGGCTCCTCAGCAGCAGCCAAACAGCAGCCTGGCCAAGTGCCCACCTCTCCCACCCCCTTAACGTCGCGGGGATTGATGGGGCTTTGTTATCGCCCCAAATGCCTTGACCTTGGAGAATCAGCCATTTCACATGGGCTTAAGGGATAAAATGATGCTGGAGCATGGGCTGGGCTCGGGCTGTGTTATCACCACGGCAGGCAGGAGCGGTCGGGCTATGACAGTCCCACAGCACCACAATCACTTTATAAGGATGGATGGTTAGATCGAGATAATAAAGCCCAGGAGCATTAAATCTTTGCGAGACACCGGCCACACTGCCTCAGCCACCCGGCTCAAAAGGCTATATATGTTTTTCATAATTTGTAATTACTTTTTTACAGTTCTCTCCCATAACTCTGTCCATCATCTGGGACAAAATATACAATGTGTGTGGGAGTGCGAGTCATAAAAATGTGAAAACAAAGAGTTTGTCTTCGGGGAGATTAACGCACAGTTAAAAGCCCCATTTTAACACCCTCTCCACGCCACCAGCCAATTAGCCCAGATAATGGGCTCCACTTGATATTTGAGTTTTATTTTATTTCGCAACGATACCAATGCGTTTAATTGTGAACACATGATCCCTAATTGGCAGTGGTGTCATCTCCGAGGTATGTACCTTATGCAAGACAGCGGCGATTTGGGGCTAATCCAGAGGGGATTGGGCAAGGGAATTCTCTCTGAAATTCAGCCATCCTGGGTGGAAAGAGGAGGCTCCTGAATGGCAGATTGGGCAGTGTTGGGTCTGGAAGAAGTGACTGTGGAGGAGCTGCTGTGGTGTGGATTCTCTGATGTGGACAAAGCTTTGAGGGTCCTCCTCTTTCTTCCCTGTTGCATCAATGAAGTTTCAGAGACCTGGGCATTGCTGCCTAATCCTCCTGGTTTTGGCCTCCAGGTTCAAAGTTACTGGGTGACACCCACACTCACATGCAGAGAACAATTGTGTAAATAGCTCTTTTTCACCCCCTTCACCTTTTCCCTTTTTCTGCTTCTAAAATAAATGACATCGGAGATGCCTCTCCAAAAAATCCTGACCCCACAGCCCTCCTGCCCCTCCTTCTGCTCTTTGAGAATCCCTCAAAAAAAAATTGTGACTGGTTTCCAAGCATCCCATTCATGGGAGCTGGAAAGGGGCCACATTTGGCTCCAACGGAGCGGTGTCTTTTCTTGGCTGCAGCTGGAGAGTTGTGGGGCAAAATATCATGTGTTTCATTTCTCTGCTGGCTGGAAGGGATGCTGTGATGGAGGGATGGGGGTAGGGAATGATTTTGCCCCAAGAGAGGAAGCCGAAAACCATAACTCCTCGTGAAAGAGATATTTTTGGAAAGTTTGCCTTGGTTGGTGGTGCTGGAATGCGGCTCCTCGCGGTGAGTGACAAGGAGGAATTATGTTGGGACAGAAAATGGCCTTTCTTCGCCCCCCTGCTCAGCTCCCATCAGGGCTGACACCCAATATTATTTATTTTAGGAGAGAAAAGGCTGGAAGGGACCTCTGGGGGATGTTGTGGTCCTGTGGGTTTGCTCAGGGGCAACACTGTCCCTCGCAGATGTGCTGCCCCATGTTGTCCTCACCCACCCTCCTGCCCCAAGGCCCCATCTCCAGCCCCACATCCCTGGCCATGGGGAATCACTTGCTTCAGTAGATGGGACCATTGATGGAGCTTTTCCACCCTTTCTTCCCTTCTCGTGTTTTTTTTTTGTTGCACATTTCTTTCTTTGC
The DNA here is from genome assembly GCA_035583185.1 of Anabacerthia variegaticeps. NCBI lineage: Eukaryota > Metazoa > Chordata > Aves > Passeriformes > Furnariidae > Anabacerthia > Anabacerthia variegaticeps. The sequence goes on along the minus strand of JAWWEW010021783.1, from coordinate 26,550 downwards.
TTTGGATTAATCCATCTGAGCAGAAAAACAGCCCCTCAGCAGGAGAAATCCAGGCTTTTTTTCCCTTAAAAAATCAAAGCTGGTTGCTGGCAGGGGATGGCTCCTAATGCCTCCCCAACCCTGAGCAGCCCAGGGCCCCCCACCCACACTGGGCAGGCTGGGGTGGAGAGAAACAGCTGAGAGGGACCTTTGGGGGATGTTTTGGTTCTGTGGGTTTGGGTTTCTGACTTGTTTCTCCCCCTACATGACACTTAAAGACAGATTTTTGTCCACAGGAACCACCTGGGGCAGAGTGGGAGGGAGGTTATCCCTGATGGATCACTGGGGTTATCCCTGTGAGGGAGGAAGACAGTTTGTAGCTTGGAAAGAAAAGGAGTGGGGAGAAAAAAGCATCTGGGAAAGGAAGAGGGGGGAAAAATTAAAAAAAGAAAAATACCCATTAAGCAAATGAAAACAACTGATGGGTAAATTGCCTTGGTGAAACATCTGCACAGTGTTACGGGCACGGCGCTGCCTTCAAACCAAACGCTGCTCCAGGCTCTCTGCCCCGGCTCTCCTGGGACTGGGGAGCCCCCAGCGCCCCCCTGCTCAGCCCTGACAAAAGCAGAGGCTTTTATAAATAGCAGCTGAGAGGTCCTGGATGGGAATTTGCCTGACTTACCAGGCCTCTTGTTAGACTTCAGTTTTGGCAGGTCCTGCCAAGGGGAATGGAGAGTGAGCCGGTGTCCTGGGTGACCCGATCCCAGCCTGTCTGGGTGGTGGGTGGTTCAGGGCAGGTGGTCAGGGTGGATTCTCATCTCAGCAGCTTGGTGACACCTCTGGCACCTCCTGGCCACACAGGGCTGTGTTTCATTGTCTTCAGCATCAGGAGCTCCCTACAAAGCCATCAAAAAAGGTAGATTTTGGGGCCAGCTCTCCTCTCCCTTCACCATCTCTCCGTAATTTGAGGGGCTGGGGATTTCCTGAGACCCATCCCAGGCTGGTGGCTGTGACATCCCCCTTGGCCACTCCGTGTTTTGGTCCACCTGGTGGACCTTGGGCTGTTCCTTCACACCAGGGTCCCCAGCAGCCCCTGTGCCCCCACCCTCATGGGCACAGCAAACCCCACTGCATCCCACAGGGATTTGGGGAGCAGTGCAAGGAGGACCACAGCCATCAGGTGTCCCTGCTGCAGCGCGAGCCCCGTGTGAAGGCAGGGATGCTCGGTGGCCAAGCAGCCATGGGATGAGCCAAGAAACTGTTTATTATCCAGCAACGCAAAATTTGGCAACTGCTCCGTCTGCGCAAAACTTTTCACTTGGCTACCAGGCCGTTTTCCATCCTCGGGTTATTTCTCCAGCTTGGTTCATGTTTATAGTGGATTAACCTGCTGTGAGGAGCCTAGGTATTATTTATGGCTAATTATTGGCATTTGTCTGGCTGGGAGGATGGCAGGAATACGACACCGTGGTGCTTACGTGGCTTGTTCCAAACTGTGCTCGGCTCCTCCGTCTGAGTGTGTGTGTTTACGATGCCAGCTCACGTTATTTTCATTATCCCCTTTCCACTAATAAACTTTTGGTTGAACCAGACTTGAGAAGAGAAAATCCTTTGCAGAAGATGTTTTGGTGTCTTTCCAAAGAGCCATTGTCAAGAAATCAAGGGCGCAGTCTTACTTGGGGATGTGAGGAGTTCAGCTGTGGTGGATTCACTGCATTTGCATCGTATTAACTCTGGCTGGTGGCTGCCAAGCAGCCCAATCTTTGCATCTGAAAATAATAAGGCTGAGGGGATAATAGTCCTAAAGTGAATTTTTCAAAGCATCTTTTAAAAATACCAAGGCCAGGGCTTGTGTTTGCACTCAAGGCTTTCAGTGCGGTGAGGAGACACCGTCTGCTTCAAAGGCAGGAAGAGAAAATGTCTCCAGGTCAGAGCTTGACAATCACAGGATAGTTTGGGTTGGAAGTGACCTTAAAGCTCATCTTGTTCCCCGCCTTGCCATGGGTAGGGACATTTTCCATAGACCAGGTTGCTTCAAGCCCCACCCAACCTGACCTGGACAGGCTGGAAAGGGTTAAATGCCAAAAAGTAAGTGGCTTAGGAAATTCAGGATGGTTTTACAAACTGGTAGGCAAACCCCGTCCCGAAGTAGCAACAGCTTCTTCAGGGCTGAGTGGAAAAGTCACCCCTTTTGGCCAAGAGACCAAGAAAAAAATGATGCACCCCTTGGGACAGGGGTTCCAATGCAGCTGCCTCCACCCAAAATCCCCACATCCTGCCCCAAAACACAGAGCAATGCTCTGGAAGAGGCCAATGCAATGCTGGGTGATCCAGTAGAAAAAGCAGAAGGGAAAAGGGAAGAGCTTGGGACTGGTTTTGAACTGGTTTTTGAGCACGGTGGCTGGGGAGGTGTCGCCCATGGGACCACATGGTGACAAGAAGTGGCAACACCAAGAGGTTTGTTGGCCATGATCCTTGGCTGTGCCCACAGCTCCTGGAGGATGTTGGCCAAAATTCATTTTGAGTGGCAAAATGGCCCCTTTCTGACCCACCTCCCTGGACATGACCAAAGGAAGAACTGCAGAGTGTTATAAAGCCATCAGAGAATCCACTCTGGGGTGAGACATTGGGATGCAGGGACTGAGAAGAGGAGGATTTTGGGGTGGGGGTTAGGGGACCAGGCCACTCCCACAGTTTCTGCATCTCCTCTTCAATTCAGTGGAGATGCACAAGGTCCAGTGACAGTGAATTGTCCCCCAAACTGGACCAGATGTGTCCCATCCCTGTTGGGGACACAGAGTGTCACAGCAGCAACACATCTCCTATGTTATTTTAAACACTCTGGGCTTAAATCCAGCCTAAAGACCTTGATGGAAGAGCTAAGCTCTTCACACAATGCTCTGTTCCCAGCCCTGAAGAACCTCCAGACCCAACCAAGCTCCCTGTAAAAGTTTCCCTTTGCTGCAGCCGGACGTGAAGGGTGTGGTTTTAAAATTAAACAAAGCAGATTTTTGACTGGTGTCATTATCGTGCCCTAAGTCCTGGCTGCTGCTGGTGCTTCCTCAAGCTCCACTTCCCTGCAGTATCTCCAAAACCATCAGCACCGACCCCTTGAAGTGTTTTCAGGGAATGCCTTCCCATGGTGGCCACCAGATCAGGGTCTATTGAAGGTCCAGCACCTGGACATGGCACATCCAAGGGGAATCCCCCAGCCTGGCAGCCTGCATCCATCACGAATTGATGCTGGAGTGCTCTTGCCAGGTTATCCCACACATTTCCCACTTCTCAGCTGCCTGGAGAAGAACTTTGGAATAAGGTTTTCCTGAGCTCCAGGCAACCCAATGACCTCCAAGTCCACACTTGTCTCTGGGAGAAGTCGCTTTTTGTTCCCCATGCATCAGCACAACCAAACACGTTATTGCTGCTTCTTGCTGAGCCATTTTTATTTGTTTCTTCAAAATCTTAAATAAACCTGTTTTTTAAAAGTACCCCTGGAACAAGGGAACTGTATTATTATGGTAATTGGCTGGTGCTAATTATACTGATTACTGTAATAACCGTTTTGTTGTCACACAAATAAAGTGGATTACATCATTTGTGAGTGCCAGAGGCAAGCGATGGCTCTGGAGCAGAGAGCAGGCGAGTGATGTGGGTTTTCTCCTTGGATGAGATGGTGCCCAGCAAAGGCACCCTCAGTTTGGGACCCACGTGGAGCCAGAAGAGATGTTCAGTGGCGAGGATGGAGCCTCTGCGGGTGCCCAGCTGTTTGTGGGGACATTGAGGGGTGGGTGAAGAAGGTGGGATGAAGGAGCCATCATTCCTCCAACACCACCTTCCCACTGACCTTGGCCACCTCCCTCATCCTTGGAAGGAATTTGGTTGCTATCAAGGATGTGATTGCAAAAGCACCCACTATCTAATCCACCCTGCCTGAGTAGGTGGTGGATGAGATGCCACCTCTTGTGCTGCTCCCCGATTCACTCGGCGCTCAGGATTTGGGATCCTGCAGCCCTGGCTCCTCTGGGCAACGCCAACCACGGTGCCAGGGCTGTGAGTCCACTGTCCCACCTGGCACCTTTCCTCGCCCGCAGCCAGGAGCTGTGAACACCTCGGCGTGTTGCAGCAAGCCGGCGTTGCCTGCGCTCCCTACGTGACTGTGCCGGGAGGACGCCGACGGCTGAGCCGGGCTGTGCTCGCGTGTGCCATCCTGCCAACCACGGCATCTCTGTCTCACGTGGTTTTGGGGATGAGTTTCCCCTTCTGCCTCCATCTCTGCACCCATCCATCCATCCATCCCCCTTTAATTTTGTTGCCTCACAGCCTCGTTGCCTCTGTTAAAAAACACTACCCCTCGAACAACCTGATCCTCATTTTCCAGGGAAGTCGGCAAAAGCAGGTGTTTTGCCTTTTTCTGTGTGTGTGTGTCTCTCGCCTCCTCTCTTGCACTGATGGGCCCCTGGAGCTTATTTTACACGAAAGCAACACAGGTTGATGTATTTTTAAATGGCTTGATTTTATCACCCTGCTTAATGATTTGTCGCGTTATTTATTAGACAGTGTGATATCCAGAGGGATTCATCGCATTAACGTATAAATAATGTGGCAAATAGTTCAATAGAGCCATAAAAAAGGGGATTTAGAAATAAATTGACCTATGTTTGCTACATGTAAACGAAGGTGGTGAATGATAATGTGTGTCATGCCCTTAAGCGTGAAAAATGGGGGCCAAGAATAAATCAGAAAGTTTCTTCAGCAGGTAAAACTGCAAAACAAAAAGAAATATCCCAAGCTCTTGAGGGTTTGACCCATCTTATGTCCCCAGCTCCGGTGGTTGGATGTGGCCATGCACGTCCCATGGGGTTGAAGTTGCTGATGAAGGCACATGGGGGTGCCCACCAGGAGGTTTGCAGGACCCGACACAAAGCTGGAATGTGCTCCCATCTCCGCAATAAATAAGACCCCGTGTCCTTATCGACGCCCTGCAACGCTGATTAAAGCAATAACCAGCCACCCGCGTTCCCACGCTGACTTACGAGTTCACAATTCCTCCTGATGTTGGGCAATAATTATTTTTGAAGAGGTTTTGCCATCCCCTGAAAAAAGCCCATTCCAAGGGGGCAGAGCCAGGGAGCTTTTCCTTCCCCTGTGGGGATCAAATCCAGTGCTGGGGTCACTCAAAATCTTGCAGATTTGCCGGTGCAGCAGCCCCAGCCCGCGCCCAGCTTTGGCACCAGCGCCTGCCAGAACGATATCTGATCTCGGCATCGGTGCCAAATGATTTTATTCCGCAGCTGTAAGACAGATCACCCTTTTTTTCTCTTTTACAATGTGCTACGGTTTAATTATTTAGCACCATGGGGGTACACGGGATGACACAGTTGCGAGGGAGAGCGTGCCAAGTTCATTGATGGATGGACTCGATGGAGGGTGGATCTCAGCACCAAGCAGAAAAGGAAAAGGGAATTTTCTACTGGCATCACAAGGCATCGCCAGGAGAGCAGGAGGGAAGAGGTGGACACCCCCAGATGGATCTCAGGCCCCCAAAACCTCTCGGGTGTTGGCACCAGCTGGACTTGGACCACACACAACATCCAGAGTCCCTGCAAATGCTGAAGCTGTCCCCTTTGAAACGCTGAGGTTTGCAAACTCCAGACTCAATTTCCAAAGTTTTGCAAAACTGAAAAATGAGAAAACCCCGTGGATTCCACACTGGGAGCCTCCAGCACTGCCCACATGCCCCGGAGCCGCCAGGTTTTAGCACCAGACCCCCAGCTGGAGTCAGGCTCATCTCCTTGCCTGGTGCTGGCTGCAAAGCCAGAGCTCCAGCTTTGGCCTCACTCCCTCTTCCCTTGCCAACGTGGCGGGATCCAAGGCTCTAAGCTGGTGACTCAAACTCACCTCCTCCTCCTCCTCCTCCTCCTCTGCTGCCTCTGCTTTGCACGCACGGAGACGTCATCACTCACAACCACAGCCACAGGCTGGGAACATCACCTGGTTGAAACCCCTTTCCTCAGTTTCCTCTGCTCTAGCTCCCCAGCCCACAGTTGGAGGGCACGAGCACACATGGATAAGAAGAGACTAATATTGTTCACACTTCAGAGCAACTTAATAATTGGGCAGCCAAATTTTCTCCTTTTTTTTGCCAACAGCAGCTCAGTAGGTTGGTTGCTGTCCACCAACCATGTTTCTGGGTCTCGCTGAGTTCACCCCAGAGCAAACCCCAGCAGCAAAGCCCTTCCTCCCCCACCTTTGGCTCTTGGACTCCTTGGTGATGTATTTATTAATCCTGTGCACACGATGGGTTTTCCAGCAGGTAAATGCATCCACTAGGCAAATATTTCTTTCCTTTTCCCCCTCCTGGCTGCCTCCGGCTCCATCCAGCTCTCTGAGAAAAACAACCCTCCATGGCTAAACCTCCCCAAAACCTGGAAACATCTTGGAGATCCCTTCCCGGAGAAGGAGGACAAGATCTTCCAGCTTCCTTCACAAGGAATAAACGCTCATTTTAGTAGCCAATTTGATTCACTTTTCAAGGAACAGGTTTTCATGCTTTGTGCATTTATTTCCTAATTTTATTATGCCATTTAATTAGATCATGCACATTGGTTTTATTGTTAAAACATGTCCTTGTTTTCTTTATAACTGGATTTCATGGCACTACAGGGACATTTAGGAAAATATCACATTCCAGCATCGACCGTCGAAATCAGACCTAGATCTGAACGGAGCTGCCGGGTCGTAAATCTAGTCACAGATGGAAAAAGCGGAATATTATTCACAGCATGCGGAGCGCCAGCGGTTCCAGGAAGGGACGCACACCCCCTCCGAGCCCTTAAATTACAGCCCGAGGAGGGACATGGCGGAGCAGCAGCTCCCTTGGAAGGACACTGAGAAGTTGTTTGCACGGTTCCTTTTTATGGGCTGACAATGGTCGGGGCGGACCCCCCGAGACGCCCCATTTCATGGTGCTGTGGATGCTACCGAGCTCACCCTCTCCCCCAAAAAAGCCTTTGCTTGCTCTGGGTTTCCTTTGAGGTCCTCTCCTGCCGAGGAGCTCTTTCCCACGTCCCTTGCAAAACCCATGTGCGACCCAACCGGGTTGGATTAACGCGGTTTTTAAGGGGAGTTTGGGAGGAAGGGAGACTTCTCTCGCCGTGGGTCGGAGCAGATGGCTGGAAGAAATGAGGAATGGTTCTGGGAACTTCCCCGGGGATGCCTGAGAAAGGGAAAGGGAAAAAAAAAAGGGGGGAAAAAAAGAGAAATCCACACAACTTAAGACACTTGATCAGATGTTTGGAGGTTGACTACAGGAAACTGAGACCCTGGGGCTTTATCTCCGGGTTTCTGAGGGCTGGGGGCTGGCAGGGGGCTGAAAGGGAGCCGGCTGCAAGCAGAAATCAATTAGTGCTGGGGAGAACTTGAGCTGGTTCAGACGGATCTGTTTGGAGAAGGCACGCAGCGAGCTGGGCTGGGTCGAGCTGCAAATCATCGCTGGGCTGAGAGGCACCGGCAGGTCCTCGCTGGGCTGGGACTCAGCAGGCCCATGGCTGTAATTCATGGCAGAGCAGGGGTCAGGGTCCCATCCTGCTCCCTTTCCTGGCTGTGGACCACGGGATGGAGGAGCTGTGACCTCATCTTGCTCGCCTTGGGCACCCAAAGGTCTGGCTAATGGGTGCGGTTTGGGGTGGCCCCTTGGGATGGGAGGCTGTGCCCTCGTGCAGCTGAAACCAGCCCTGGTCTTGTGGCTGAGTCAGGTGAGAGAGGATTTGGGAAGGTTTCTGGATGACAGGAGAGCTCAGCTTCTTCCCTTCTTTCTTCCCTTGCCATCACCCAACGAGGCACAACAAAAGCATGAGGGCAGCCAGGGCTGGTGGATACAGCTGGAGACCTGCAGTGGACCTGTAGGAGATGCTGGAGAGATCTGGAGGGGGAAGGAAGCCCTGGGGAGGTGACTGGTCATTGGGAAAACACCCTGAGGGAGTCATAGCCCCTTTCAAAACCAGATGTGGCCTCTCAGGGAGAGCACCCCAATGCTCAGACTGGGATCCATCCATGCCATGCAAAGGGAGAGCACAGCGACCCAGCTAAAGCCTTGCTTTCCCTGCAGATCCATATCCAGAAGGTTCACTACCTCACCTGGGGTGCAGAGATCTCTTGTATTTTTCAATCTTCAATCCCATCCTTGTGTCTTTTGCCTCCTGGAGCCTGGAAAAACAGAGCCTGGGCTTGGGCATCACGCATGGCACCAGCACCTCCAGCCAAGGTGCTCAGTCCCTCCTAATGCTCTGTCCCCTACAGCACCCAGAGGGGATTTCATTGCCTCCCCTTTGCACAGGGTCCTCTGTTTCAGCCTTGCCCTCACCAGCACTGCTGCCTCATGCTAAAAACAGGCAGAGAAGGGTCTGTGGTGGCCCAGGGGAGCAGCCCCAGCCCCGAATGCCGCGTCCTTTCGCATCTACCCAGCCGTGGCTTTTACAGCCTGGTGTAAACCCAGCGGCTCAGGACGTGTCAGCTCTGATTTACACCGGCATAAACGGCAGAAAAGCCCCGCTGAGGTGCAGGTACTGAGCCCTGGTACCCCGGCAGCGGGCTGGAGGCACTCACAGCAGCGCCAGTTCAGCTCCAGCCAGGCTGAATTTGGCCCGACTTGTTTAAAATTCCTTTCTCTGCACACGAAACCATTTTCTGCGAAGTTTAGCCTTGGGGAGATTTATTTCCTTGTTAGCTCAAGATTTTCCTATTAGCCCATCTCAAAGAAACATGGCTGCATTTTCTCCAGCGCAGCAGCTGTTGTGCGAGATGCAGGTACATATTACAGCCGTCATTAAACGGCCTGTCATTCCCAGCTTCCTAATTACCGTATGAATAGAGAGCAGCACGAACAGAACGGCCGATTGTTCCACTGTGACTCGCGAGGGGAAGCAAAAATGGAAGAGGCAGCCATGGCACTTGGGTTTTTTCCCTTCCAAATCTAATAGAAGAGGAAATTCAGGCCGGCTTTTGATGCGGGTGCAGCGCCGTGCCTCGTTTTTCAAGACGGTTTTGCAAAAGGAAAAGCTCTCAGTGTGTTTCCAGTCTCCCCTCTCCCTCTTCCGACTTTGGTTGGCTTTAAACATGTAATTTAGCAAAGCAGCACAACCTAAAATGAGGGAGGGCAAACATATGGTAAAGTAGATGCAGGGAATATTCCAATAAGCAGTAATATACTGCGAGGATGTGTCCTGGTTGCAGTCAGCAGGTTTTTGGTGGGTTTTTTTTTGCAGTAATAGCTCCCTCCTTTGTTGCAGGAAGTCATGGTTTAGTTTTGCAGAGAAATTATCTTTTCCAAGCTCTTTTTTTTGTAACAAAAAGAAGATCAGCATCGCTGTGCTGGGGTCACACAGAGCCCATCGGCAAGTGGCAGCATGTTTAGCATCCAGACACCCTTGATTTGCAGCACCTATTACAGCCCTTTTATAGACTGGGAAAGAAATAAAAATAAAAATACAACAAAAGGCGGCACAGAGGTACCAAGGGCTGGTCCTGGTGAAAAGGGAGAGATGAAGCCTGGCTCAAATATGATCCAAAAACAAGGTGAGAGCCAGCCAACAAAGTCTTCGTGGTGCAGGAGAGAGGCAGGCAGCTCTCCAAAGGCATCGGCATCCATTTTGGGAAGGTCTAGGGAAGGGCTAGAGGAAAGGGTTGCTTGAATGTGATTTGGATTTCACCTTTGCTAAACAAGCCCACGACTGGAGATGTCCCACGATGTCTGTTCTCCTGGAGAAGCCACTTTCATGTGGTGTGTGGACTCGCTGATGTCTAAGTGAGGTTGGGCACATGGCACGGCTCTTGGATCCAAGAGAGGGTCACTTTTAGGAGCCAAGGGAAGCCAAGCAGGGAGATCTCTGTGAAGACATGTCTCATCTCTTCCTCTCTCACATCACAGGCAGAATTTGGTCCTGATGGGGCCCAGCAGGAGCCATATCTTTGCCAGAAGATGGGGCTGTTCTTGGGTGTGCATCAAGTCAAAGAGCCCCACCATGATGCCAAACATCTGGAGGTGCAGCAGCTGTTGGGGCGGATTCAGGAGAGCCCCAGCTCTGCCAAAGAGACCGAGGTGAGGGGGGAAGAGCTCACAAACTGCCCCCTGTCAGGCTGCTCGGGTTTTACAGCCCAACCCAGTCCCCTTGCCATGGCACCAGGAACCCCCTGGCATTCTTGGGATCAACCATTTCCAGACATCCCCACCCACCACTGGGGAGGGGAAGGCACAGCACCAGCTCTTGGCTGGAAACTGGGAAGGTCTGTAGGAGAACAGGGGTGTAGAGGGTTGGGGGAATGGGCCAGGAGAGCTGCTGATGGAAGGGGTGTTAATTCAAGGGAAGGGACCTACAAGGATCGAGTTCAGCTCTCAAGTGAATGGCCTCTTTGGGGACCAAACCCATGACCTTGGCATTGTTAGTGCCACGCTGACCTGATCTCAGTTTTGTGGCACCTCCCAGTGCCCCCAGATGGAGATGCCAAGGGTTGTTCTTGAAGATGCACAAACCCATCTGGGTCTTGGTTCTCCCTGGGTGAAACGGGGTGCTCTGGGGTGCAGGCAGGAAACCACCTCATCCCTTTTGCCCTTGAGAAACCCCCTTCCCCTTCCCCAGCCCTGTCTATAAGGAGAGCTGAGCACTTTTCGGGCACCTTCACCCCCCTGTTCCTCCTCAGCAATGACCGCCCCCAAATCCGGCACCTCCCGCTGTTGCACCCCAGCTTTGCCACAGGGCTCTGGACCACTCTGGATGCGCAAAACCGGGTGTTTTCTTCCCTCCCCTCTTTGTTTCTCAGCAGCTCCATCTGCCTGGCTCCCCACCTGAAGGCAGCAAGGTCCTCTGTGGCATCTCAACACGTTGCCATGGAAACTGTAATGTCACAACCCGAGGATGATGGCTTGGAGTGGGAAGGGAACAGCAGGAAACAGTTTCCATGCAAATATCGGTCGCAATAAAAGGCCATAAATAAACAAGCAAAGGAACTGGGGAGAGTCGAGGAGAGATAGGAGGGGGGAAGAAATATAAAATAAAAGAATGGGCTGCTGGTTGGCTCCTGAAGCGCTCGTTACCTGGAGCTCGCATGCAAATGGGCTTTGTTTTAATTGCAGCTCCATGAGACACGCTGGCAGAGCCGTGACACCAAGCGGGGGTTAATGAGAGCCCCCGCGCCCATATTGTCTCTGGAAGGCAATTAGCAGCAGGCCCTAATGAGCTCAGGTCGTATGGGGCAGGCAAGAGGGGAAAAAAGGGGAGGGGAACTTGTGGGGCACAGGGAGCCCCTTTTCCCCATGTGAGGGGCAGCTTTGGGCGCTCTGGGGGGGCTTCAATAACCAAAAACCCCCATTTTTACCCCAAAAAGAGAACAGACCCTGTAGGGCAGCGACTGCTGGGGGTTTATATACCCGGGGCGGGGGGAGGCCGCACGGGATTGGCTGGGGATGTGGGTGGGAGCACAGGATTGGCTGGAAGCAGGGCAGAGGTGGCAGCACGGGATTGGCTGGAAGCAGAGTGAAGTGGCAGCACGGGATTGGTCAGGAGCATGGGTGGCAGAAGGGGATTGGCTGAGAGGGTGGAGGCAGCGGGACCTGGGATGTGGAATGGGATGGATGGGAATATGGGACGGATGGGAATGTGGGATGGGATGGATGGGAATGTGGGATGGGATAGGGATGTGGGATGGATGGGAATATGGGATGGATGGGAATGTGGAATGGGATGGGTGAGGGTGTGGAATGGGACGGATGAGGGCGTGGAATGGGATGGATGGGAATATGGGATGGATGGGGTTGTAGGATGGGATGGATGGGAATATGGAATGGGATGGATGGGGATGCAGAATGGGATGGATGGGAATGTGGAATGGAGATTCTGGGTGGAGAGTGGTGGGCCGGAGTGGGATGCAGCCCCTGGAGTGGGATGAGGAGCCCCTCCAGGACAAGTGTGCCATCCTGCTTCCAAACCACTCCCATGCCTGGATGAGTGACCGTGAAGGAGTGACCCCCAGGAGTGACCCCTCCTCGAGAGCCACCAGGAAGGGTGAAAGGACAGCTGTGACCCACAAACCCATTCCATTGGGGCAGTGCAGGAAAATCCTCCCGTCGGATTCCCCTTCCCTTTGGGACCCCCCAAGCTCCCACCTTCTGGACCCGGCTGTGGTGGGGAACCTCTGCCCCGAGGGGATGAACCCGGCTCTGGCGTGTCCACGCTTGCAGCATCCCGAGAGCCCAGGAGCCCTCACGCAGGGTGTCGTGTGAGGAGCTCCTGCCTGTGGCTGCCGAGGAGAGGGAGGAATGTGAAATGCAGCACAGCGAGGGGTGAGGCTGCTCCTGGCTCTGGCTGGCCTGGAGCAAGCCCTGACCTTGTGCCTCAGTTTCCCTGCCTGGGACATCGATCCCCACATAAGGGCCATTCACTCAGGAGTTGGACCCAATGATCCTTGTGGGTCCCTTCCAACTCAGAATATTCTGTAATTCTGGGGTTTTTTTTGTAGAATGGAGCCTTTTCTGGGTAAACTTGGTTTGCGCATGGTCACTGATTGTGTTTGGGTGGAGAAAATCCGAAGCACAACCCCCTTTTGGAGTCACTGAAGCTTCTCTCCGTGCTGTGACAGTCAGGGATGCAACACACTTAGCGGGGCTTCCAGGTGCTCAGAGGCCACGGTGATGGACCCCCTTGGAAAAGCCCTGCCCAAGTGCTGCTTCAAGGGGGTCACCTTGCACCACGACCACCCAGCATGGCCTGAGCTGGCCCTGCAGCGAGGCTGGGGCTGTTCTCAGTGCCAGGGGCTGTTCTCAGTGCCAGGGGCTGTCCTGGGCATTTCTGGAGTCAGGCTGTCACCTGCTTGCAGGTCCAGGCTCTAATGATGGACGGCAGCACAGTCACCTCCGAGCATCCATGGGCTGGGGATTTCCTAAACCCCAGATGGTATCTGCACCTGCAGGTGAAAGGCCTGCATGGCCACTCACTCATGCATTGCCCTGGGGGGTTTTGTCCTGAATTAGCATCGCTCCTGGCCCCATCTGCCCTTTCAGGTCTTGCACTGCCAAGCAGCAACACTTGGGGTGCTGCCACCCCACTGTCCTGGCCACCAGGTCCTCCTCTGCCACCACAGAAGGTGCCCAGGATGTGGCCTCCGCCCTTCCTCCCCCTGGACCGTGTATGTTTCCAAACCTCTGCTTCTCTAATTTTCCTTTTAAAAAAACATTTAGAGTTATACAACCACATTAAGTGTCTCCTGACGGACAAGAAAGGACATGAATCCAACCTTTCATCATTCCCCCCCTCAAATAAATCCAGACAAGGTTCCTTTGTAGCAGCTAAGCTGAGACACCTTAACATTTCCCTGCTAGCAAGCTCCAAGTTTCTTTACTCACCATATATTTCCCCTGACAGTTTGTACAGATACTTAAGACACCATATAATTATCATCACAGCTAAAAGGCAAGGGCTGATTTATTTGTGACAAGCACCACCTTTCCACGATGACGCCATTGACACTTACACCGAGGGATTTTGGCGTGGGGAGGTGTGGAGAAGAGGAGCCAGGCTGCTTTCTCCTCCTTTTTCTTTTTAATGCTCATCCTTTTCCCTGCGGGCTCCTTGCTGTGAGACAATTGACACCCAGTCCCAGGACCGTCCCCACCATCCCCAAGCCCCCAGGGCTTTCAGGATTTCATGGCTTGGACCAACATGGGTCTCTCTGTCTGCGCTTCTTCGACTCTTGGCGTGTGAACAATGCGTGCACTTATCTCAGTACTTATTTAGTGCCCAGCTCCACACCCTGAAATTGCCTGATTATAGCTTTTGGAGGCTGTGTGATGCATTGGGTTAGGCAAACAGATGTGCCAAGGAGTCTTGTTGAAAACCCACATCCAGGCAGCAGCTTTCAGCTCTCCAGGTTGTTCCCTCTTTTTTTTTTTTCCTCCCTCCCCCTTTTCCTTTCAGAAGTAGCTCTAATAATTGCCTTCACATTGCTCTCAGCGAGGGAAGGGCTGGGGAGAAACTCTCAATGTTTCAGCCATTTGCCAGTAATTTTGTCTCCAAGGAATGGGCCCCTCCATAGCCAAGAACTCATGACTCTTTTGCCTGGTTGTCTCCTTGCCTAGAACAAATCCACCCCCTTGCCTCCTCCCTGCTTCCTTTGCCAGCTGAACCACCAAGACGTCTCCTTTCAACTCGTGACCTCTTCAGGTGCACGTCTCCACATGGCAAGAGCTGCTGAGAGGAGACTGAGCCTTGCTGGAGCCAAGGGTGGCCTTCTCCAACCCATCCTCTGCTTCTCCAGGACACCTCCTAACCCTACATCCTTCCTAGAGGGGCTTGAAGGGACAGGGCAATGTGTTGGACCTGTAAGGAGGCCAGGAGATGTTTCACCCAAGCCTCATGGTGTGAATTCACCAACAGGACAAGGAGAGGTTTCACAGGAGTCTCTTGGATGCTCCAGATCTCCCTCCCAGCCCAGTTCACCACTAAGCCCTTGTGGTAGGAAACCTCCACACTTGGATCAAGCCTTTTGAGACCCAAACTGCCCAAACCCACCCACTGGGACCCCACTGTGGCTCCCAGCAGTGCAGCCCTGAGCCTCACTTTGCTCTCAAAAGCTGCTCCCAGACACCCAGAGCTGAGGTCTTACGTTGGGTTCTTCCTCCTTCTTGCCCTGTTCGATGGTTTGAGGGGCTGTTTGAGACTTGGGGCAATGAGAAGAGGCAAACACTTTATGTTTGCTCCCAGGCCAGTAGATGCAGAGGCTGAGATGACACTGGGACTTGAGGGGATGGTTACTGGGACACCTACTCCACACACTCCTCCTCCTCCTCCCCTCCTCTCATGCCACCAGTGCCACAGTGATCAACTCTGCTGTTTCCGACACCGATTTCTTTCTTCCCCTCCTCTGCCCCGTCGCTCCTCACCCTGCCTGCCCTCCCTTGCCCACTCTCACGTGCAGCGACGGGCTCAGACAAGCTCCTCTCCCAGGAGCAGCTCTCTGAGTCACCCCGACTTTCCCGCGTGCCCCAGAGTAGACGGGATTGCAGCCGCTCAGCTCTGAGCCTTCACCGCCCCTTTGCATCACTGGGCTCACCTTGGAGTGGCGAATTAAGCCTGCAGATCCCAGATTAGCTCCAGAGAGATCTCTTCCCTGCCCCACCTCCTGCTAATTCCTGAAAGCTATTTAAAAAATGCCCTGGAATTAAACCAACGTTGCAGGGGAAAAAAAAAAGGAAAAGGAAAAAGAAAAATCAGGAATAAAATAAAAGTATTAAAAAGACCAGCCAGATGCTCTTTGCTCCCCGGCAATCCTGACAATGCCAACCTGTTGCATGTGCTCAGACCAGCTTAGAGGGGCAAAGTGACACCCCCCCTCCACTTCTTCAGTCAGCATAAGATGCCACCTCAACCCATGTCATCCCGTGTCCCAGCGAGCTCATGTGACATCCGAATTTCAGCAGGTTGCACCTGGTTCCTGACACAGGAGAAGAACTGACACGCAGATGACAATTCACCTGAGCTATCTCGGGTACCGATCTCGGGTGATTCACCCTCTGCAGGTGTCTCTTCCTCAGCTTTGATTATAACGGGAGTCTTTCAAATCTCAGCCTTTATCACAGACAGGTCCTACCTGTGCGGCTGCTTTTGAGCACCTCGCTCGTGACTGATCTGGAGGATAAATCAGGAAAAATGCTGAGAATGATCACGGGATTAATAAAACACAACTTGGCTTGTGCAATCTTTGCAAGGACTCAAGAGGAAGCAAAACAAGCAGCAAGAGCTGCTTCGTGTCAAGATTTGATGTAAAAAGAAGAGTAAATTAATCCCTCTGTCTGCCAGGGATGAGAGAAGGAGCCAAAAGTTTGAGCAGCACATAGAGAGTTGAGTCCAGTCACACCATGGAGAAGATTTTGTGCCTTGAAGAGCCCAAAATGGGGGAGGAAGGGAAACCTCAGAATCCCAGTCAGCAGCTGGGAAGAAACCAAAACTGGCTTTGATGGGTTTTCCACTGATTGTGCTGCTTTAAGAGTCTTGTCTGTGTTAAATCTTAATCAGAGCCCAACACAAACCTCTTTGTCATCTGAGTTGTCTTAGAGTTGGGCTGCCAAAGGAGGTCTAAAGACCAAAATTCCTTGATCTTCCCCCTCTCTGAAAAAAACCTGCTTGTTCCAGTCACTTTTCGTGGAACACCTCTTGGGAATGATCCCTCTCAATTGCATTTGGTGCTGTGCAACTTCCTAATTTAGGATTCTAGGCAAGGTCCACCTGAAGAGCTCCGACCTTTACTCCCAGGGCCTTAGAAGCAGATGAACTATACCAAAGTCTGGCCAATGTTGTGGTGGAGAGGAGCCAAGCTGCCCTTCATCCCATGCCTGTGGCTTCATGGCAAAGCCTCCCAACTCTTGCACTGTTTTTGGCCCAAAACTGGGGTAGCTGCAGGCCCAAGCAGTGCAGGGAACATGGACTGTATTAAATTTGCCTTGCCCAACAGACTCTCCAAAAAAAAGGAAAAAACACTAATCCCAGAATGGCAAAGGCAAAAGCCAAGGAGAAAGACCTTGGGTGGCAAAACCACAAGTTTATAGCCCTTAGGCTTTGACAGATCGTTGGCTTTAGAGCCTTTCTAGTTCCAGAGAAGCAGAAGGCAGCCAGCTCCCAAAAATATGTCACTGCCAGCATTTTGAGAGACACATTTTTGGCAGGCCAGCTCACAAAGACAGGTCCTCTGTCACCACAAAGTGCTCCTCAGCTTGCCCACATGTTGACAATGGCTTTGAGGCTCCCTTGTTTTCTTGGAGGATTCTCCCAGGGGGAAGGGTGTTGAGCCATGGGTGCACCACACTTTGTGGGTGGAAAACACTGCCTGAGTGCAGGGAGGAATGTGAAAAACCTAAGCCCACAACCATGTTGAGTCACTGGCCACGGCCGAAAACCATGGGCCAAGCTGCGCCCAAGCCTTGAGCCTCTTGCACTGGTGGTTTCCTGACATGTTTTGGTCTCCCTCAGAGGAAATCCTTGACCTGACTGCCTGGTCAGGGGACAGCTAAGGAGAAGTTCAGACTTTGTCAGGAGAAAAGGGTCTCCAAGAGTCTGTGCACCATGGGTGACCCAAAGGAAGAGTGATACCCACATGGAGAGAGATGTTTTGCATTTTCCACCTCTGTGGGAGCCATCCTGAGACCTCCAAGCACATCTGCTCCATGCTGGAATGCTCCTGGGAGCAGCTGGAAGCAGGATGTTCTTCACAGGGGTCCCATCCCACACACATGGGTCCCAACTGCTGGGACCTGCTGGTTTGGGGTCTGCCCTGAGCACTTTCCCTCCCTGCCTGAACTGAGGCTCAAAAACCACCTGTTTTGCTCTCATCTGGTTGCAAAGGAAAACGAAATTGTTGCCAGGAGGAGCTGTGG
The DNA here is from genome assembly GCA_035583185.1 of Anabacerthia variegaticeps. Classification (NCBI taxonomy): domain Eukaryota; kingdom Metazoa; phylum Chordata; class Aves; order Passeriformes; family Furnariidae; genus Anabacerthia; species Anabacerthia variegaticeps. Next base: position 9,155 of record JAWWEW010021783.1, on the reverse strand, counting down.
TGTCTGCAGGAATCAAAATATATCAGGGGCGAAAATAATGCAGATTTGTGTGTAGGCAACAGGAAAGGATTTGGGACATTAAGAACCATTGAAGGTGAGTGATGCACCAGGGTGGGATAAAATAATATGGGAAATGAGGGAAAAATTTGAAGCAAAAGGATGAGTGGATAGGAAGGTGGGTGGATGATGCCCTCAGCAACCTTGACTGACCCCATAGCTGGCCCTACTTCCAGTAGGACCTGCTGAGGTCCCATCCATCCTGAACTACACCATGATCCAACACAAATTTCCCTGTAATTCCTGCACACTGTACAACACTGTCCCACACCACAGCAGAAATCTCAGCTCCTGCCTCTCTCTGCAGGAGCTGTTGCACAAGCAAAGGGGTTATAGCAGCACGAGAGACACTAAATAAAAGGTGCAAGTTGTCTGGTTCCCCCTGCCCCAGGCATTTCAGAGCTGTCCCAGCCCCAGAGGCTTGAACACATCCCGGGAAGAGCCTGGAACAGGTCCCTGCCTTGTGGTCACGATGGGCTGAATCAGCTCAAGGCAGTTCTTATCCTGACATGCCTAATTGATACCTTGGGTCCAAGGTGTCATTAAAACGCTTGGATAATCGCTACGGGTACAGAGAGCTGGACTGTCAGTTTGGGGAGAGTGATTAATGTTCCCAAAATCCAGTGTGGGCGTGGGAGGTGGGCAGGGGGAGTGGAGGGAGCCGGGAGCTGGAGCAGCCCCTGCAGGGGAAGGGCCCTGGGGTGGGGGGTGTCCCCGGGGGCTTCCCCAGCCTGGCCAGGCTGCGCACGCCGCGTTGGCACTCGCAGGCTCGGCGGGTGATTACAACCTCTCGTTTAATCTTCTTTTATTAGCATCAAACACCCATAGTCTTGTAAGTACATGTGTTCTCCTATTGACGCGAGGGAGCCTTTGATGCTGATTTACGGCAGCGAGGTGCAGCCAATCTATAATTGTACCCTAAAAAAAGGGATGTTAAGGAATTAAAGGCATTTCTGCAGAGCCAAGCGATCTGGTCCCCCTTTCCGCCACCATCCTGTGACACTTTGCTGTGTCTTTCCCCAGGAAGGGAGGTTAGATCCACCAGCGATGCGCCATGGAGTCAAACCACCACTGGATTACGAGCACAAGGTGATTCCCAAAAAAACTTGCAAAACCAAGAAAATCTGTGGAAAATGGTGCTTGGGAAAGAGAAACAAAATATAATTAAATCCCATATTAAAGAAGGGGTAAAGGGGACATTGGAAGAGACCCTGTATGCATCATCTTGGGGTGTATAGGCTCCTCCAGTTCCTCGTGCCAGTGTGATGGGCTGGAGGCCTTGGAGAAACAGGTCACTGCTGCGGTGTTGTTGGCAGAGGCAGGATGGAATATAGGCCACTGAAAGCGGAGCAGATTTAGGTAAAGGCACTTATTTTCTTCTTAGCTCTGAGTTAAACTCTGCAGCAAGTAGGTCACCCCATCCCTCTCCCGACAGCTGTTGCTCCAGGACCTGTTGGCTCCCTCTATTCCAGGAGAGTTTTTGGCAGTGCCCATCTTCATCTTGGCCCTTTTCCATCAGCTGCAGACACTGGATCTGGTCCCTCACTGGCTGCCAGTGATGCAGAGGGACAGTGTGTCTGTCCCCACTGTCAGCCCTCTCTGCTCCTTTCCTGCACCCACACTCCAGCCCTCATCCATCAGAGCCAGGCAGTCACATCCTAGAGCCCTGGGACTGACCCAGTTGTTCTGAGCACACTTTGGAGGGCCCCAGGAGAAAAAGGTGCCTCCAACTGTTGATTCACCCCATCCTGGGACAGGCAGCTTGGAGAAGGTGGCTGAGAGGCCCTCTGAGGGTTACACAGTGGGTATTGGCAAAGCCCGGGTGGTGGGAGATGACAGGATTGTGCCTCATGCTTGAGGTGGGATCCTTTTTGGACTCTTTGGGGTCTTTACCACTCTTATTTGCAAATAACCTCCACCAAAGCCCATTTTCCCACCATATCTCAATTCAGGATTTCCTGAGACACGTTTGTTATCTTAGAGATGGGACAACTGAGGCACAGTGTGGCAGTGGAACTAATTCACATTGCTGGGACATTGTTCAGCGCAGCACTGGGCAGAGCCTGGGTGAAAAGACCACCTGATGATGTCAAATTAAACAATCACAATCCCAGATATTTTGCTCTCTCTCTTTCTCTCTTTTTTTTTTTTTTTCCCCCCACTTTCCACCAGTATTTTTCCCCCTCATTTCTTCCAACGGGTCATTTACTGAGTCAGAGATCCCCCGAGCTATGAGCTCATGGAGCGGCTGGCGCAGCGATGTGACCACAGGGATGTGACACAGGGATGTGACACAGGGATGTGCCACAGCCCGCCCGCCCTGCTGTGCCCCCCTCACACCGAGGTGTTTGCTCCGGTGTGGGGGCACCCTGAGGGCAGGACCCGTGGGGCTCAGCCTCACCTGGAGCCCCCGGGGACCCGGCTGGCGCTTCCCAGCCCCGGCTCACTGCCGGCGGCTTCAGCCGCCTGCATCCGCAGGCAGCAGATTTACAACCTCCCCGTCGTCATTCACTGTCAAATTAACAGCTGAGTCAAAACAGGAGAGAGAGCCAGCATGCTTCCCTAGTCGTCTTTCCCTAAATATTCCCAGTCTCCCCCTTAAAAGCCTCCTGGAGCTGCTTCTTATCTCCTTGGCCTCAAACCAAAGCTTTTGGTGGCAGGAGCATCCCATCCGGGACGGCCCATCCATGCAGAAACCCCCCTGCCTGGGCACGCCAGATTTATACCGGCTTCGAAACATAAATGTCAAGAGATGGGGCTGCGTAAATTACTTTTAATAAGAATAATGCTGCGTCTTGCTGGCATGTTAATCCGTCTATTCCCCACGCGGAGCGCAGAGGGCTCAGCAGGACGCTGAGCGCTTAATACACTTGTTCAAAATGCTCATCAGAGGGAAATCAGTGGCTCCCACTGGCAAACCCCAACTTGTGCAGCTCAAGCGTTGAGTGGTTACTGCTCTCTAGCTGGGACACAGCCACGAGCCCCCAGAGCCCCCACTGCTGGCACCAAATCTCCCCATAAAGCCCCAAATGCCGGTTCTTGGCATGCCAGGGGCTCCCCACAGACAATTCCAGCCAAGAATTGTCCACCCAGGGACAATTCCAGGATTTGTGGAGGTGCTCAAGGTGGGCAAAGGTTGTGAGTGGCATCCCAAAGGGACTAAAAAGGGATGAAGCCACACTGAGACCTTGATTCCCCAAAACGCAAGTGGGAATGGTGCTCCAGCACTAATCCCCTCAACAAACCCCCTTAATCCTCCCCTGTCCAAACACCTACAGTTGCCAGGGCCCCCTTGACCTCCCTCCTGGGTCTGCCCCCTCTGAATGAAGGGCTTTTACACTCTCAAGACTTCTTTATATTTTTGGAGAGTGTTTTTCTTGCCAGTGTCTCACACAGGCTGTGAAGCGTGAGCTCCACCATCGCCTCATTGCACTCATGGGCTGGAGGGCTCGGGGAAAGATTGATTTATGATTCCCTAAAAGTGATTTATGCTCAGCAGAGCAGAGCAGCAGAGTCCCCCCCACGCACGCACACCCCTCCTCTGTTGAAAGTTTTAAGATTAATTCACAGACAGACTCCAAAAAAATAAAAAAAAGGGGCTTCCCCCCGCAGCCCTCCAACCGCCAGTGCTGCGACTATAATTACCCAACCCATAATCAAGGTAATTTGCATCCAGCACGACCCAGGGTTGCACATGCCCAGCAGAATTTTCCAGCCCACTGCAATCCTGCAGAGTAGGGCAAAATTTTTTTGTAAGGAAAATCCAGCCACGTCATTCTATTCCTTGAGCTCTTGCGCAAGAACCCGGCACTGGGGAGAGGGTTCAGTCCAGCTGGATTTAAGTGTGAACTTAAATTTAGGTGGTGTTGAGCTGTTCCTAAATGTGGGGTTCTCCCCTAACTCTGCATCCCCATTTTGCCTGAATCTGCCCTCAAAAATCCTTACTCAACCCATTGATGAGTCTCAGCTGCTTTCCTAAAGAAATTATCACTCGTGCTTTGTGTGTGTCTGTGCCAGCCGGTGCATAAATTCCCCCTCTCTGTGTCTTTTCGACCTGTTGGCCAAATTAATTCAGTTCTGAGCTAAAGGTCTCAAAGGTAATTAAAACCCTGCAGCATTGATGTAACCGGGTGACGGTGAGGGACGGTATTTCTATCTCAGGGAGGTCTGGGTGAGCTCCACACCAGCATAACCTTTGGAACCTCCCTGCCAGAGAGAGACATTATTGCTGCCCAAAACCCAGCAGAAACTTCATGCAGAGCCCAGAATCCGCTGGTGAATGGAAAACCCATTATTCAAGTGGTGTTAGTGAGACTTTACTCAGGAGGGTGAGCTGTGATCCACTGGCACTCGTGTTCCCTCCATCCCTGGACTCGTGAACAGCCACTGGCTCAAACAGCACCTGGAAAACATAGGTGCCATGTCCTGGAGAGCTTTCACCCACTCTCAGCTCACCTTCAGGGCACCTGTCCCCAAGGGTGGCTTGGGAGGACTTGGTGTGCCATGACCCTACTGGGCAACCTATGGCTGGTAATTCGTGCATGGGACACCCACTCCCATCCTTCCTCCCCAGTAACCTACTCCCAGTGGGACCAGTAGTGGGATGGTGATGCAATGCTCATGCAGTGCCGGAGCCTGGACTGTGAGAATTGAGCTGCCAACTCCCTCCTCGCTCATAAATCACCGTCCGTCCCATGGCCCGGCATTATCATTCATCTTTGAGTCCCCACAAATCAATGAGGGTGACGGCTGCCACCTGCAAAACACAGCTTTTGGCTGGATAACGTGGCATTAGGAGCTGGAGGGAGAGGCCATTTTTAAAAGCTGCCAGTAAAGTGTTTTACGGGACGGACGGTAATTTATTTTAAAATAAATAAGTTCAGCCGTGGAGTGACAGGAGGAAAGTGGATGCGCTGGTTCCTGGCTTTCCCTGAATTGAGTTATTTTGCTGAACAATAATTGTTGGTTTCTCCTTTGAACTTGCTTTTTTTGTGGCGTTAGGAGCATTTCTGCACCATTCCTGCAGCTGCTGGGCAGGGGGTGAGCCCTGAGACTGGATGAGGATTTACACCTCAGGTGATGAGTCCTCAATATGCACATCCTCCCCAGATGGGAGATAAGAGTTTACACAGTCATTAGCCAAGGGACAGGGACTCTTGGCCAGAGCTGGCTGGAGAGGAAGAGACAAAACATCTACCAGAGTACAAAGAAGGCACAGCCCAGCATCCATCTCAGGTACCCCACGGTAGGACCAAAAACATTTGTAGTTTTGCAGGATGAGTTTTGGGCTTGTTGGAAGCAATGGGAGAACTTGCAACCTGTTCCTGATTTGTCTTATGTGGGATTGGGCTTGGCCACCACCAAAGGATGCCAGTGGTTCAAACCACCTCCTGCACCCAGAGTTTGGCCTCTCTGGGAAGAATCAGGGCTGGTTTCTTGGGCCTCTAAAGTCACTGTGAGAAGCATTATGGGGTACATGGGATAAACTCAGGCACAACAGCCAGAGCCTGTCCAGTCCTGTCATGTTCTTGGGGGGATCTGTGTAAAGACACTTCGTACCCTCAAGGTCTTGCCCTTGCTCTGGGTGCTACCTGAGGACTGTGCCTGGAGCAGCCCCTCCAAAACCCAAACTTCAGCAGGACCAAAGATTTTTGGACAGAAATGTCAATTTTTTTGCTGCCAAAGCTTCTCAACACCACTCTCACAAGGTGACACCATGTTTTGTGCTTCCCTCATCCCTCATTCCATATGTACCTCAGAGCTTAGTGCACATCAAGGCTCAGCCTGGCTCCATGTCAAGCTGACCCTGGTCTAACCAGCCCAGCCTGGGAAAGCTGCAAAGCCACAGTGATGCCATGCAGATCCTGACCTGACAATCCCTCCTGGAGTCAGAGACATGGGAGGAGGCCAGCTGGGCACCCATTCCTGCCATTTGTCCCTTATTTAACCTGCCTTCACTGTTGCCATTGATTCCAAAGCATGAGGCTGAGGGATTAGTCTCTCTAGCTCCTCTTCCTTTTTCCTGAGAGAAAGAGTTACAGATGCAGAGTAAAGTTATTTCCATTTCAGATGCACTTTGTGATGCTGCCTCTTGTGTCCACACTGCTCTTCCTGTTGGTTTGCCCAGGCTGAGTTTGCCCAGAGGCTGCCCAAGTCCACTGGGGGAGGTTGGTGTCTTTTATTTGATAAATGGTTATAAGTGGAGAAAGTAGGTATATTTTCCAGCTTTTATCAGACCACCAAAGCATTTCCCAGAAGAGACACCCCTGGCCTCCATTATCTCATCTCTAAGTACAATCCTCCAAGCTTATAAATTTCTCTAATGCAGAATCTCTGGGGATGAGGGATGAAATATGACCATGGCTCTTACAAAATGGGAGGCTTTAAAATCCAGTGCTCACAGTGCTGGAAGAGCAGCTCAGACAATTCTCCATCAGGAAATCTTTCTGCTCGGGCCAAGAAAACCAAGTGGGTGACTTGGTCCCATCCCACCTCATTGACAGTAACTTTGGGATAACAACCACTTGGCTCTCGTGGAAGTGAGCCTTGAGGTGAGGAGTCTTGTCCCGGTTCACGGGTTTGATTTGCTTTTATGAGGTTAAAAACAGCTCAGTAAATGCTTGAGAGCCATGTAATTCCCAGCAACCTCAAATCTACCTGTCAGATAGTGATAAAACCATCCTCAACACACACACACACCAGTCATTAGAAAGCATTTCAGCTGAAGTTGTCCAAGTGTTTTTCCAGGGAAATCAGAGCCATTATGTCCATTTCACAGAATAAGAAACTGGGGGGGGAAATGACGTGGTTGCTGTTACTGACAAGCTGATGGTGCAGCCTGGAATGAGCACAGAGCAGATAAGGTGCAACAAGAAGGTTCAGGGCTCCCAGATGTTCTCAAAGGTGGATGGAGCAGGTGGAGGTGAAAACTCAGAGTTCTCCAGAAGCTGGGGCTGCTTTGAGCCCAGAAAACAAACTCCCCACCAGGTATAACCACATCAAATCGCGTCACTTGAGAAAAGATGTGCTAAAATAATGCTGGGGGAACTACAGAATCACAGAATGGGATGGGTTGGAAGGGACCTTCAAGATCATCTAGTCCCAACCCCCCTGCCATGGGCAGGGACATAATCAACCTGGATTTGGGAGAAAAGATGGAGCAAGGTTAGGAAACGTGTCCAGATCAGTAGGCACAGTCCTCTCCTGTTGACACACACCTTTGCCACTCCTTGGATTTGAAATGTGTAGGGCAAAGCAAGGAGAGAAAAAAAAAATCCCATGGATGAACAACTATTTTCACCTTGCCCTCTGGCAAATGCAGCTTGCTCTGTCCCAGATGTGGGAAGAGATGGATCCAGGGGCTGAGTGAGCAGGTCTTGCAGAGGTGAACAGCTCTGAAGTGTTCTTTGAGAAGAAGTGAATATTCTTGAGGAGGGACATGAGCAAAGGGGGAGGTGGAAGGGTCATTCCTGGTTTCTGGGTTTGTGGAACATGGCAGATATGGCAGTGCACTTTGGAATGAGCCTCATCCCTGGAGTCTGTAGCAAGGTGCTCTGGCAGGAAGAAACAAGGTGCAAGTGGGGATGGCTCATCTCCAGAGCTTAGTCATGGAGTTAAAGGGTGGTGTCATCTCACACAAACAGAAAACTCCCTGGTCTGAGTTTCATCCCAACGTGATGACAGGGGCAGATTGAACTGGCTTTGCTTCCCCAAAGGTGTTGAGTTTCCAGAAATCCCATTTTCAGTTCCTCTCCAGGCCCCAGGAGGGAAGAAGGTGTTGAGTGTGTATATAAAGCATTGCAGCAGCAAACATTGTAGGAGAGAGCTGTGCCCACTGGGTGCATCTGGGGCTCCTTGTGGAGCTGCTGTGCAGACATGAGACCAAAGAGGAGCTGATCATTACAGAGGGATTCCATACACCCAATCTCACAGCCCCCAGCAAGTCTTAATGCTGAGCTGAACATGCAATAGCCCAAATCTCTTGTGTGTCTTCAGAAATCGTGAAGCCAAGCGTGTCCCAAATCCCAGGCACCCTCAGCTCAGCTGGGCCGGTGCCATCGGGTGCTGCGGCCGGTTTGAAGTGCTGCAGAACTGGTTCATGGTGTTGGGCCAGGCAGCTCCTGCCTCCATCCTCAAATGGCTCTAGTCACCCTAATCCATCATGATGACGCCAAGCTATGAGCATTTGTCTTGGAGGAAGGACACCATGCAACACCTTGATACCCAAGCCCCAAAATCCCAGGGTGAAGTCATGACTCCCTGGAGGAGACAACTTCATTGGTGGTGGTGGATTTTACTCAGGTCCAAAGACCTCTTGGGAGAATGAAGAATGTCCTTGCTGGTGGCACTTGGTGTACAAAAGGTGTTGAGAATGCTAAAGCCAATGCTGGTGCTCACTGTGACCATTAGGTGCTTCCTTCCCCTTAAACCCCATCCATCTGGACCCCAAAGCTGCCGTTGCCTTTCACTGAATGTTTTCGTTCTCCTTCATCCTTCTGCCTTGGTTTTAGCTCAGCAGATGGAGACTTCAAAAGCAAATCTCATTGCAAACAGAAAGGCAAGCCCAGCTCATCCCAGAGAGGCTGTTTTGAGGTGGATTTGCTGAGCGTGGGTATGAGCAGCCACCAGCCCTTGTGAATCACAGGGTTGCAAATGCTGAGTAAATGTCCACTCCCCAAAGTCGAGCGCTGTGATTCAGGGAGCAGGAGTGTGCACGAGGCCATACCTGCCCCTGAGATTTTGGGGCTTGCAACCTCTTTCCTTCCACCAAGCCCTTGGTTTAGGTGACATCTTCCAACTCAGTGGTCATTAATCACATTGGATCCCAATGCAGCAGGGATTGAGGGTGGGAGGTCACCTCTGGTATGGTCCAGGCACTGAGGTCTCCGGGGATCAGGCATTAGATGGGCTGGGACCAGGGAAAGCCTTGGAAAACTGAGTGGTGAAATCCTGCAGGAACAAGGAACTGGCCTGGAGGGTCATCTCATGGGTTTGAGGGTATGGAATAAAGAAGACAAATGAGAAGAGAGAAGAGAAGAGAAGAGAAGAGAAGAGAAGAGAAGAGAAGAGAAGAGAAGAGAAGAGAAGAGAAGAGAAGA
>JAWWEW010021782.1:0-45055 GCA_035583185.1 Anabacerthia variegaticeps | reverse complement strand
AGGGGGATGCAGGAATGCAGGAGGATGCTGGGGATGGAGGGGGATGCAGGAATGCAGGAGGATGCTGGGGATGCAGGGGGATGCAGGAATGCAGGAGGATGCTGGGGATGGAGGGGGATGCAGGAATGCAGGAGGATGCTGGGGATGCAGGAATGCAGGAGGATGCTGGGGATGCAGGGGGATGCAGGAATGCAGGAGGATGCTGGGGATGCAGGGGGATGCAGGAGCATCCAGGGGATGCAGGAGGATGCAGCTCCCAGGGAGCTGAGGTAGAAGAGGACCCAGCTCTGGCATTGCCAGCTCAGGGACTGTCCCCACCTGCACCAATGGGAAATGGCCCCAAACCCTCAATTCCTTCCAATTCCACGACTTTACTGAGCGAGGCTTTATTAAACCAAACCTCCCTGCGCCCTCAAAGGGGAGGTGACGCTTGTGGTCCCCCCAGTAAATATTTACAGGCTGCAAAGTCTTCCCGAGTAATCACTTGGGGCAGGAGCAAGGACGATCCATCACCGGGGTGTCACATCAGGGCCTCTTGGTTGTCTGTAAAAGCCAGATCCATCACACTCCTTCTCAGCAAGGACACTCAGCAAGGTCCCTGTCACCTGCCTGAAATATTCCAGCGCAGCAGAGGCCACCACAGCTGGGAAAACTTCCCCAAACCCAGCTCTTCCCTTTAATCCCTCCCGAGGGTTCCCTCCGCTCCCCGTCGGGGGAGGAGCTCAAGCTGCTCCGAGCAGGGGCCATCTGGTCCCGCAGCGCTCAGAGCACATTCCCGAGGTGCTGATGGATGAAGTCGGTTCCAGGCAGGTGAAAGAGTCACCAGAATCTGCTCGGGGGGTTGGGGATGGAACTGGTGGAACTGGGAGGAATTTTGCAGGGGCTGAGTCCGGTGGTGAGGATACTGAGATGGTTTGACGGGGCAGGAGGATGCGGGGGGTGTAGAGGGATACAGGAGGATGTCAGAGGGTACAGGAGGATGTCAGGGGGTACAGGAGGATGCAGGGGGATGCAAAAGGAGTCAGAGGGATACAGGAGGATGCAGGAGGGTGCAGGGAGATTTTGGAGGATGCAAGGGGATGGAGAAGGGTACAGGAGGAGGCAGGGGGAGGCAAAAGGATAAAGGAGGATGCAGGAGGGTGCAGGGAGATTCTGGAGGAGGGAGGAGGATGGAACAGGATGCAGAAGGATGCAGGAAGATACATGAGGATGCATAGGGATTCCGAGGGATACAGGAGGCTGCAGGGAGGTTCTGGAGGATGAAGGAGGATACCGGAGGATGGAGGAGGGTGCAGGAGGATGCAGAGGTTGCAGAGGACACAGAAAGATGCAGGAGGATGCAAAAGAATTCAGGAGGATGCAGAGGGATGGAGAAGAAGAGAAGATGGTGCAAGGGGGTGCAGGGAGATGCAGGAGGATACAGGAGGATGCAAAAGAATTCAGGAGGATGTAGAAGGATGGAGAAGGAGGTTCAGGGAGATGCAGGAGGATGCAGGAGGATGCAGGGGATGCAGAGGAGGATGCAGGGGAATGCACAGGAGGATGCAGGGGATGCAGAGGGATGCAGGGGCTGCACTGTCCAACCATTCCAATCCCCCCTGGCCCCATTTGGTGAGGATTCCATCAGGGGCAGGGAGCAGAGCAGCACCCACAGCCCCATCCCTGCCCGAGGCCATGGAGAGCCAGCCCGGATTCCCCCCATCAGTGCCAGCAGCTCCTCTGTGCACAGCTGTTCAAAGACAATAAAAGTTACCCTCCTGCCCTCCAGATTTTTCTCTGGCATCCCATCTGGGGCTGATTTGTGGGAAGCAGAAGCCCTGTGTTAGGATGAGGGTGAGAGCAGGCAGGATCTCCCTCAGCCTGGCACAGTGGGAGTGGGATCGGTGCTGCTTTGTCAGAGCCTCCTTCAAACAGGATTAAAAATGCATAAGGAGATAAGGATCGTAAATGTGAGTCTGTCAGGCCAAGGCAGGTGAGAACTGAGGCTGCTACACTGACTTCACCTTCTGCATCCACTCTGGGGACCTCCCAGAGCATCCCTGCTCCCTGTTTGGAGAGACAGCCTGGGGTCAAAGGGCTGCTCTGGGAACACAGGCTCATGGAATGTGGGCTCAGTGGGTCCAGAATGGGGCTGGCAGAACCAAGGAGAAGGGAAAAGGGATTTCCTGCAGAGCTGGCTGTGCCCAAACTCCAGAGGCACCACAGAGCTCATCCCATGGAGAGCTGGGACAGAGCCACAAGAGCTCCATTTGGTTGGTGTGGGGAAATGCTTGGTGGGTTTAGATGGGATATTGGGAAGAGATTCTTCCCTGGGAGGGTGGGCAGGCCCTGGAATGGATTTCCCAGAGAAGCTGTGGCTGCCCCATCCCTGGAAGTGTCCAAGGCCAGGTTGGAGAAACCTGGGCCAGTGGAAGGTGACTGCCCATGGCAGGGGGTGGAATGAGATAAACTTTAATGTCCCCTCCAACCCAAACCATTCTGGCATTCTATCATATACCCATGATTCATGCATCAAATTATCAGAGCAATCCTCCTCTCCCCCCTCCCCGTGAGATTTGTAGTCTCTGGAAGTTGCCTTCCCTCATCCACACCAGATCTGAGGCATCACAAAAACCCCAAAAGGCTCGAGTCACATCAAAGGGAAGCTGGAAGGGGAAGGGGGGGCCGAGGGCACCACATTATTCCCATTCCAGTTGAGCTCCCGGTGTCAGGTTGTGTTTCACTGCAGCCCTCTAAGCCCTGACACCATGCAGGGACCTTGGGGGGAGCAGTGCCACATGCCAGCAATGCCCCAAAACCCCAATTAATGTCCCCACAGCCCCAAATGAAGGCAGTGGGAGATGGCACCGAGGAGCATCGATGGGTGTTGGAGCTGCAGACGTGCCCTTCTGGCTTTGGAGGAGGGGGGTGACAACCTGTGCCCTCAGGGAGATTTGGGGACCTGTCCTTGCCATGCAAATCCTATGGATTGTCTCCCCGCCCTGTGGGTACAGGCATGGCACAGACATCCCTGAAAGGGGTGGGGGGAAATACCCCAAATACCCAAATCCTGGGGGGATGTGGCAGAAGGGACATGCAGGACACGGGGAGCAGCTGAGCTGAGCTCCACAGCCATTCCCCTTGGAGATGGAGATGTGATCTGTGCTGGCCAGACCTGCCAGGGGCCGTGCCCACCCTCCCTGCCAGCCTCAGCCTCCTGCTGGGGCAGGAATCACTTCAAAGCCTGGGATGTGCTCCCTGCATCCTCGTGTTTCTGTCTCCAGGAGCCACGACAAGTCCCTGCTGGGCAATCACCAGGAGCTGGGACCTCCCGAAGATCCCAGCCCAGAGCAGGGGGCACCCAGGGCAAAAAGGGGGCACCCAGGGCAAAAAGGGGCCACCCAGGGCAAAAGGGGGGCACCCAGAGCGAGCAGAGCCCTTGGGGAGGGTGCTTGAGGCAGGAGGAGTGGGAAGGTGGCAACAGAGTGGTCCAAAGAGGTTAAAATTTGGAGCTACAGCAGCGCTTGGGCACTCTGGGGTCTGACAGTCATGTGGAACGGCAAAGGCACATCCCCACCCCATGGCACCCTGGGCCAGGGGACACAGATTTGACAGGGCTGGCTGTGAGCAGGGGGTACAGGGGACTGCAGCCCTCATTTGGGAAGGGAGTTGCCATGGAAACCCATCCCTTTCTTTTGTGACCACTGGAGAACACTTGTTCTCCAGCACCGAGGTGGGAAACTTTAGCAGGAAAGGGGTGGGTGATAAACAGGGGGGAAAATGGGGGAAATCATTCCCTGGCAGAGGGAAAATGCCCCTGCAAGGCTGTGCCTCCTCCTGCTCGTCCCCACTGCTCGCAGGGATGTGCCAACCCTGCAAAAGGCCACCTGATGCCATCCTGGGGGGCTCTCCCTGCTGCCCACCCGGGATGCTCCAGCGTTTTTGTGGCTGCCAGGCAATGAACTGCTTCACGGAGGCACCTGAACTCGAATTCCTGTGGGGACCAGCACAAGCTCTAACATTTTCTTGGAGGAAAAGGTTGTTACTGAGATTATTGACCTGGAGGGCAGAGTTAAAGCAGACTGGAAATCATAAAAAAACAATTCCATTTTCCACCCAGACTATCAAGGCTCCCAGCAAAGTCTTCCCTTCTCTTTTCTTCTCTCTTTTTTCCCCCTGTTAACAGGCAGTTTTTAAGGTCACGGTGCTGCCTTGCTGTGCATTATCAAGTAATTTGCACAATATATTTCTTCCCTCTGTGTATCTTCCCCTGATAAAGTATCAAATGGCAGAGCAGGGACAGGAGGGATCCTGGAGGGGTTTGCTGGGAGGCAGCGGGAGCTGAACCCTCCCTCGGATGGACAGAGGTGAAAACAGCCAGGCAGGATGGGCAGAAAGGCTGGTAGAGGTGAGAGGAGAAATCCTGGAAGAAACCAGGCTTTGGGGGGTTTATTTGGATTTATTTTGGCAGAGGTGAGAGGAGAAATCCTGGAAGAAACCAGGTTTTGGGGGGGTTTATTTGGATTTATTTTGCCCTGCTGCCGCACTGCAGGACACAGCTCCCTGTTTTTAGAGCCCTGGGATGGAGCGGGGTTTGTGAGGCAGATGCTGCCTCGGTTGTTTGGAATTCTTGCCGGTGGGAACAGTGTGGATCTCCAAGTGCTGTTTCCTGCCCTTGCTGAGGACCTGCCTGGTGCTCACGGGGTGCAGAGGGATGAAAATCTCCTTCCCAGTGATGCTGAGGTGGCTCCAGGGCACATTTCCAGGGCTGGTGGCCCCGGCAAAGCTCCCACCATATCTCCTTTGGGCAGGAGAACAATCCCTGGGCTCTACAAAGAGCATTGCTGAGATGTTCCTCCTGCCACCCCTGCCTGTGCACAGGGACCACGACCTGCCCTTTCCCCAGCTCTTGCATTCCCACGGAGTGTCCCCCATCCCGAGTGTTTCCTGCACGGTCCCTTTGCCCTCTGAGGAGCTCAGGGACCCTGAGGAATGGATTTCCCAGACAAGCTGTGGCTGCTCCAGCCCTGGAAGTGTCCAAGGCCAGGTTGGATGGGGCTTGGAGCAACCTGGGATAGATGGTGTCCCTTCCCATGGCAGGGGGTGGCACTGGGTGACCTCACAGTCCTTTCTAACCCAAACTGTTCCAGGATTCTGTGATTCCAGGACTGTCAGTCTCCAAATCCTGCTCCATAATGAGCAGCAGAGAGATGAAAGCCCTTCCCTGGTAAGACCTGCCTTGCCTTTCGTGGAAGTTCTTGGCAGGAAACAAGCTGGAAGCTGCTTTTTCACAGTGCTCCAGGTGAACATCAAACAGGCAGAGCCCGACTCCCTCCCGGAATGGGGGGATCAGCCTCGAGCCTCCCCCCGGCTGGGGAAGAGGCTTCTCTGTTCTCAGAAGGGATGAAAGGAACGGCCTTGGGGCACAAAAAGCACTTTTTGGGGTTGGAGCCCCGGGCGATGAGGGGTGGAGGCAGCTGGTGCCGCAGGGTGCCCACGCACGGGGCTGGCTCCGGGCACTGCCCCAAAACAAGCCTTGGGAAGGTCTCCCAAGGAAGGGATTGATTAGAAGGTATCCTGGATTCAGGCCACCTCTCTTCAGCCATAGGCAAAAAGTCTCTTTAGTCATCTACTTCCCTCTACAGTCACCGGGAAGAAACAGCAATCCCCGACAGCGGCTCATCCTTCCCCCGGAGATTTTCCCTGCCGGGATCCAGGAGGTTCCTCCAGGGTCAGCCTTCCATGAGCACCCCCAGATTCCCGGGAGAGAAGGGGTGAGAGCCACGCTGGGGCTGTGCAGGGACACCAGCCCCAAATGTGGCTGGTGGGAAGCAAAGGCATGAAGGAAAAGGGGGAAAAGTGAGCTCTGAGGAGTTTCAGAAACACAGAGGAAGAATTTAGGTCCTCTTGGAGTCCCTGGAGAATCAGTTGTTTGGTTGGAGGTGAATAATTAGGGGGTTTGATGTAGTCAGGTGTATTAATGTCTCTCTGAAAGCGTCAGATCAATGAGGGAAGGGAAAAAAAACGCCGACATGCATAATAGTAATTAAAAAACCCAACCAGAAACTTTGCTTGACACGATGACATTACTGATTTTTTTATGATCTTCTCAAATAAACTCTACAACAGTTATTAATTTAGCATCATTAAGAGCTCATCCTTCAATGTCAGGCAGAAACTGAGGCTGGAAAATGGGATTACTGTGGGCAAAGCTGTGGGAAGAAGGGACTGTGAAGGGACCTCTCCTTGGTGTGCCCATCCTGGAATCCTGGGTTGGTTTGGGTTGGATGGGACCTCAAAACTCATCCAGTGCCACCCCCTGCCATGGGCAGGGACACCTTCCACTAGCCCAGGTGGCTCCAACCTGGCCTTGGGCACTTCCAGGGATGGGGCAGCCACAGCTTCTCTGGGCTCCAATCCCAATGGTTCCATCCCAAATGATTCCAGGACCGACTTTGCTGCATCAATCCATCAAACCCACCCTGGTGGGTTGTTTTGTTTTGTAGTTTTGGGGGGGTTTTGTGGGGATGAGGAGCTGTGCCCAGTCCCAGCTTCATCTCAGCAGCCCCTGGAGCAGGTGGAGTCTCTTTAAACAGTCCTTTAAAGAGGGATTTGGGCTGAGCCCCAAGAGGTGCTGCAGGAAGAAAAGCTGACCCCCCAAAGAGACCCTTTTTATTGTTTTTAATAACCGCAAGCTCCATTTCTGAGTGTTTTGTCACGATTTGCTGTCGGTTTTCCACATGGGCTCCCCCTACCCTGTCCAGGTATGTGCTGAAACAGGGGGTTTACAGGTTGTAAGGGAAGGGAAAGATGAGAAAAGCATTTTGCTTTGGTCAGAAACCCTGTGTCTTCCTGTCTAATATTCATACTGTTCCCCCCAGGAATCAATGCTCATGAATTTATTAAGACCAAGAGGCTGCTACATTTGCAGGAATATGAAAACAGCCTGTTCTGAAGCAGAATGCAAATCACTGTGTGTGTGGGGGATAACAGCTCTGGGTGTGTGTAATTTAATTTTCTGGTGGATAAAAAAGGGCCAGACGTGCCTGTGGTCCTGACACTTCAATAACAAGTACAAACAGTGTGGGGATGGATGAAATTTGAGGTCTCTGTGCTCCCAGATTTGATGTGTGTGGACAGGGAGAGAGGGTTGCACTTTGGCATCCCTGTAGGAGTTTGCTGGGCAGGAACATATGGGAGAAAACCACCATATTTTGGCTGTTAATGGCCCTTCTGGGGTTCAAAATGAGAATTTCTTTTGCTGTCACTGCCTTCAAACCCACAAGTGTCTGTGCATGGGGAAATTGGGGTGGTACCCACAAAACCCAGGAAGGTTTGGAGTTGGTTTTGCATCATTCCATGCCTGGGAGGGTGGAAACAGCTCTGAGGACTCTTGAGCAGTCATGGAAGCTGAAGATAAAGCAGCTGGATCTGCCTGTCTGCTCAGCAGATGGGGGTGTAGGGAAGGGGAGGGTGGCCGGGAATGTGGGAATATCTGCAATTCCTCCCTCCCAGTATAACCCAATTCCTTTCCCCAGTAAGGACACCCAGTGCCCCTGACTCAGAGCTGCTCTTCTTCCCTTGCATAATTTAGACAGGAACGTGCAACAAATACTGTGGATTTTGGGATGGAAGGAAAAAAAGGAGGTTTTCTTCCTTAATCCAGCCTGCAAAGCTCCCCCAGCCCTGTCCAATCTACTCCAAGCTGTGATTTTTTTTCTTTTTTGCCCCCCAGAAAACCTAAATAATTGTTCCACCTCTGCCAAATACAGAAGGCACTGACAGGTTGCTGTGGGGATGCTCCAGTAGGTAATGGGAGGAATACCCAGAATTAATTCCTGGCTTTCTCCTTCATCCCAGCTCTTCTTCCATGGGAGATGTTCCTGACACTTTTTAGAGACAGACATGGGTGAAGCAGAGTGGTTGGGTCTCTTCTCAGTTCTGTGAAAGCAATTTATTTGGGGGAAAAGGATGAAGAAAAGGAAATCATTTGGGATCCACTCGGTGTGACCCAGTGTCAAATGTTTGGTTTCTTTTGGAATTAATTATCTCCTGCTCAAAACCTTCCTCCAGTCAATAAGGCAGGGGAGGGATGGGGAGAAGAGCTGGACTTGGGAAGTGGAAAGGGGTTGTGTGGTGTTTGGGGGGGAAGGATGTGGATGGTGCTGGGGAGTTGCTCCTCAAACCTTCTTGGTGTCTTGTCTCCAGCCTGGGATGTGCCTGTTGGGGCAGGAGCATGGAAGGAATGCCCTGCTTGGTTTTGGGGGGTCCTGAGTCCCCTCCCCAGAGTGGGGGGAGCAGATGTGGCTCTGCAGAGCTCGGAGCACAGCGGGGAAGGAAGGTCTCGGTCATGGGAAGTCGATGAGATGGGATATTTGCACCTCCAGAGCACAGGGCTGAGCTGTGCTGGGTCACTTATCAGCCCACAAATAAAAGGGAAAGGGGGGTGGGGAATCCATTAATATGGAGAAATTGTATGAAAAGAGCAATTCCTGAATAAAACCCAACTCTAAACAAGCACTAATGGAAGCCACATGATGGCCAAGGCATGCCAGGAGATGGGGAAGGAGCAGGAGCAGCAGGGTGGGAGATGTCCCAGCAGAGGGAAGGGAAAGCCTCTCCCACATGCCTTGTCCTGTCCCTCTGGCTCGGGCAGGTGACAATGGCACGTTCCAAAGGACACTCCTGGACACATTCCAGCTCCTTCTTCTGATGGAATCTCCTGATTTCCAGGGGAAGGGCAAGGGGAGAGAGGGAAACGGAGGGAGCAGCCCCCAGAAATTCAATTAAAGCTCCTTTCCAAAGGTTTCCTTTGAGTGTGGTGAGTGCTCCTTTCTTCTGTAAATCAATTTAGTTTATAAAATGCAAACGGGAGGGGGATAAAGAGCTGGGCCTGGCTGTGCTTTAGCAGCCCACGGGCCCTCCCCTTCTCCTGGATCTCACCAGCTCTCCCCAGTCCTCCCCCTCCTTTCCTTTTGAATTTGTATTTCTTTCCCCAAGCAGATTGGGCAGGATCCCAGGTGTTGGGGTTGCCAATTCTCTTGTTCCTGTTAACAGCTTTCTGACCATCAATATTTCATTCTGGGAGATGTTAATGGCTTTGAACCCCTTTCCTTGGGTGCCGTCCAAGAACTCGCCACCCTTGGCTCAGCTCTGCTGTGTGGCCGTGCTGGGACAAGGCAGCAGCACAGCCACTCTGGGAAAGCAAAATAAGCATCAGGAATGCGAAAAAATAAATTAATATTAGCTTTTCTGGCCTCTCCCAGTGCTCGGAGGACATGTGGATTCATCCCCTTCCCTGTCTCTGAACAAGGCACAGCTCAGCTGACTCGTCCCCAGGATGGTTTGCAGCGAGTGCAGCCCTGAAAATAATTAAAGAAAATTAGGTTTCAGTGCAAACACGTAATTTGGAGAGGAGAGATGACTGGGCTGCGTTTGCCCAGCTTTCAAGATGCCACCTCTCTCTCTGTGTTCAAATGGAGCTTGGCAGGTGCCTGAGAGCATCTTCCAGCCATGTCTCACCAGCACAGCTCAGAAGGTCGGGGTAGAGGGGACAGGCTGGGGACAACCCGGGGAGCCAGAGCAGCCAGAGGTCCCCAAACTGGGGCAGGGAGGTGGCCCTGACCCCTATTTCCCTCAGCAGGGAGGACTAATTGCCCAGTTTGGATGAAGCAGCTGCACTTCATGGGCTGAGCGAGACCCGAGCATTTGCAACATGCACATCCTGCACCACTAAACCAGGCACTGACCCCAATTCAAGGCTCTCAAAGCTGCTGAGATATAAAAATTAATGAACTGGCCTGAGGAGGAGATGCTGTCATTTCAGGCTGGGTTGAATTCCCTGTGTCACCACAGCAGTCTCCTGGCTTTTTCTTTCCAGGGATGAAAATCAGCGCCCGTGCCCGGCTGTCCTTGCTCGGCAGGGTCGGACCCCGCTGGCTTTTGCAAGGGATTATGACAGGCAGGGGCAGTGGGGGGAGGAGAGGAGGGGGACAGAAAATGCAGAAACTGCTCAGGCTTAACTGAGCCTCCGTGCTGGAATTCTTACCCCAAATCTTCTAATTAATAGTCAGGATTAGCAGCTGCTGAGGTTGGGTCTCAGCCATCTAATCATAGCGGCGCAGCCCGGCTGTGCTCAGCATCCCGAGCACGAGGCAGCCCTGCCACACTCCCAGATAAATAAGTTCGCAAATTAAACAACAACAACACAAAGTGAACGTCTGGATGGAGCCGTTCCTTGCAGTTGGGCTGGTTGGAAAAGAGAGGCTTGGCTGGTGCACTGCAGTTCCTGCTCATAAAGCCTGCCTTTGTACTCGGGCTCTGGCTCCCGGTGCCACAGACTTCTTCCAAAATGCCTCTGATTGCTCCCAGTGCTGCAGGGATGTCCCCCTGGCTGTGGGGGCTGCCCCCAGGGCCAATTCCAACCCCCTTCCCTCCCCTGGGAGCATCTCCCCTGCCTGGATGCTGGTGGGGACAAGGAATGACTGGACCTGGCACTCAGTGGCACAAGGTGGTGACTGGTCACAGGTTGGACTCAATCTTGGAGGTCTTTTCCAACCTGAATGATTCTGTAATCCATCCAAACCAACCATAATGGCCCTTCCTAATTCCTTCTGTCAATGCCTCAGCTGCCTTCCCAATCCTCCCAGACTTCTCATGGGAATGAAGCTAAAAATCACGCAATAAATGCCTGGTACTTGGGAACGCTCCATCCTCGTGGATCCCATCTGAGACCTTGTCTCACCATGACCTTGGCATCTCAGCTCTCCCTGTGACACAGGAGATGTCCCCTCTCCCTTTGCATCCAGACAAAGCACCCCAAAACTCACCACTGGCTGCTTTGAGGGGGACTTTGTCGTGTTGTATTTAAGTTTTGAGTGGCTTTCTGGTGCCACCATTGAGTGGGGGTCACCAGACTGGAGTATCCACCCTCTGCCCCGGGCAATTGGAGCCTTGGTGGGTTGATCCTGTCACCAGGAGCAGCTCCTCGTGCTCAGGGGGATGGGAGGAGGAATCCAGCCCGATGGGGAGCTTGTAACAGCTCTTGTGTTATTGGATTTCTTTCTGCTGCCTGTGCTTTCCCTGAATGTACAGTGGGAACAAAGCGGCTCCAGCTGTTTGTCTTCATTTCTCCTGCTGTTCTGCCTTCCATTCAGGATTTCTGCCTCCTGAGTGGCATTGCCTGGTTCCCCTCTGCATCTGAGATGGGATGAGGAGCCCTGGCATCTTCCTGGGCTGCTGCTGAGGGCTCAGGCAGGGGTTTAGGGTGCCCACAATATAAGGAGGACATGGAAATGTGATGAAGGCAAGACAACCAATGAAGGGGATTAGAGCATCTCCCCCATGGGGACAGGCTGGGAGAGCTGGGGGTGTTCACCTGGAGAGGAGAAGCTCCAGGGAGAACTCAGAGCCCCTTCCAGTGCCTAAAGAGGCTCCAGGAGGGTTGAGGAGGGACTTTGGACAAGGGTCTGGAGGGACAGGACAAGGGGAATGGCTTCTCAGTGCCAAAGGGCAGGGTTAGATGGGATATTGGGAAGGAATCCTTCCTATGAGGGTGGGGAGACCCTGGCACAGGTTGGGCAGAGAAGCTGTGGCTGCTCCATCCCTGGAAGTGTCCAAGGCCAGGCTGGAGCAACCTGGGCTGGTGGAAGGTGTCCCTGCCCATGGCAGGGGGTGGAACTGGATGATTTTTAAAGTCCCTTCCAACCCAAACCATTCTGATTCAACTTCGCTGCTCGTGTCATTCATGAACTTCAGCCAAGCTTCATTTCCTGGCGTGTCTTTGAGAGCCACCTCCTGCCTGTGTCAGCACCGAGGGGCATCTGCAGCTCAGGGGGTGTTGTGACAGCCCCAGCTGTGTCGGGAAATGCTGGGTTCTTCACACCAAAACACAGCTGAGATAATCAAACGGCACATTGTTGCTGTGCCTGCTGGAAATGAGCTCCAGCCTCACCCAAACTCTGAAGGATTTAGGATTTCTGAACTTCACCGTGACCCCCCTTTGCTGAGAGCCCGGGAGCTTTGAGAGGCTTCCCATCCCCATCACTTCCCTGCAGTGTCACATATGGGGAGGTGACATTCCACAGGAGAGGCTCAGATTTAAAATTTCATGAGTCTCCACATTCCCAGAGCTCCCCTGGGAGCTGCACGGGGGGGGTTACTGGGAGTGCTGGTGCTCCTGGGACTGGGGGGGCTCAGACAGAAGGGACCTGCTGCTCCCCCAGAGCCCCAGCCAGATGAGCCAGAGACACTTGACAACTTCCAATTCTCTTTTATGGAGCTTGTACTTGTTGCCATCTGCTCCCAAATGCTCAGTGCAGTCAGCTCTCACTTTTATGGTTTTAATTAACCTAATAATAATCAGCCTTGTGTGCCAGGCGGGGCAGAGACAGGAGCTGGGGCTGTTCATGCACCCTCCCAGCAGAACATCTGGGGATAAAACCCATCTCCGAGCCCAAAATTGGGGGCAAACCACGAGGCAGCTGTGCAATAATTCATTAATGAGTATTAATTAGTGCTGCAGACCCACTTCAACAGCTCTTGGTGGTGATTGCCATCCCCTGCTGCAGCTCCCAGCCCTCCCTGGTGAGGATATACTGCAACCACGGAGACTTTTCTTCCTGCTTCCCACAGAATCCCAGCCTGTCTGGGCTCCCAAATGTGTCCTGGAGGCCAAATAATTTCTGGATATTCCTGCTGAGGGAGAATCCAGCTCTGCTCAGCCTGGCTGGAGCATCCCAGCCCTGAGGTCCAGCCAGTGGCCGTGGGATGCCCCCTTTGCTCTGGCTCCAAGGAGCCTTTAATTTCATGAGCTTTTCATTCCCTGGCTGGGCTGTAAAGATGTTTTATCTCAGAAAAGCTGCTCTTTTTTTCTTCTTCAAGCATAGGGGGAAAACAAAGCAAATGGAAACATGCCCTTTGGGTAGATAAACAGACTTTTTCTCTCCAGTTTTCTCTGATGAATGTGCCGTGGAAGGGGAGGAAAGCGAGGCAGAGGGATGGAGGTGTCTCTGGAAGTGCACGTGGATGTGTGGGGAGATAAACAGACACCCCATCCCTGCTGGTGACTGGGTCATTTAGTGGATAAATAGATAACTCTGTGGTTTTTATTTCCTCTGCAGGCTGAGTCATGAAATGGGGAGTGAGTTGGGTACTCCCTGCTTTTCAGGCATCATTGCTGGCTGGTGTAAACTCCTGTTCTCCCTCCATCCCAGGATCTGGGCCGTTATCTCTGCGTTAATTACTTCAAACTACCTTTTGCTGAGTTTCACCTTCTTCCCTGCTATTTATCCTGCCTTGGATCATCCATAACAACCCCTCTGATGTGTTCCCCCATCTCTGCCGTGGTCCCAGCGGGCTGCTGGTGGGTTTGTGGATGTGTGTGAGAGAACAGAGAGAGCAAGTTGTTTTCTTTTATCTCCTTCCCATTCCGTATTATCACTCCCCATGCCGCCTCCTGAAGTGTGATATAATTGCCTCTGAAAGCACTGCCTGCCTGTCAGATCTTATTGCTTGGGGAGGGGATCAACAAAATGCAAAAAAACTGCCACAATTTAAAAGCATTCAGTGTCTTTTAGACGTTTCCACCCTGTTAGGAACATATTTAATAAAGTTTTGACGTGTGGAAAGAGGCCCAGGAAGTGGTGATGAAATTCGGAGCAGCGGCGCCGCACCGAGGGGGACGTGCTACAGTTAATGAATAAATGGGCTGATTTCCACTGGAAATGGGGGTGTAAATAAGCAGCAGCAGCAGAAAAAGGAAAGGAACAGCACAGAGGGCAGAGGCTCCTCATCCTCCCGTGGAGGCTGCAGGAGCAGAGGTGAATTAGGCACAAAGAAAGAGAGAATTCGGTGACTTTGGGTGAATTTCACCCAAAAAAACAGAAGGGAGAGTGAGAATTGAACTTTTACAGGAACTCAGAGCCAAGCCCTAAAGCTTTGCAGGAACGTGGGCCCAGGCAAGGACCTCAACCACAAAATCCCCATTTTTATCCCTTCTGTGGGAACTGGGGGGGGTTTCCCTGGGATTGAGGGGATTGGGCACCCTTGGCACCCATCCCTGGGCTGGGAATTAGGGATGCTGAGGATCAGGAATGCTGTCAGGCAGGGATGCTGAGCATGCAGACAGCCAAGCAGCAGCCTAAAGCAAGCAGGCAATGCAGAATATATATATATATATATATATATATATATGTATTTATATATAGTCTGCAATATAGGTACACATATATATTGTTCCAGGCCAGGCTGGACAGGGCGTGGAGCAACCTGGGCTAGTGGAAAGTGTCCTTGCCCATGGCAGGGAGTGGAACTGGATGAGCTTTGAGGTCCCTTTCAACTCAAACCGTCCATGATTTTATGTATATATATTTATATTTGATAAATAAAGATGGGCAGGAAGCCGCCCTGTCTTTTCTCTGATGGTTCCCACAGCAAACAAGTTAAATTCATGAATAAATTGTTTGTTACAAGGACTTCCCAGCGCTCAGGCCTTCAGCACCAGCTCCTCACTGGGGAGAAATAGGAGCAGTTGTTGCTCATACCAGCCCTTGGTGTGGGCAAAGCCCAGATTAACAAGCAGCTCCTCACTGAGAGGAAGAACTTCCCATTCCCAGCCCAAGTCTTTGGGATACAGATGCTCTACCTTAAATTTCCCCCCTTTTTTTCCCTTCTGTTTGCAAGCTGCTGCATCTGAGCCATTGTAAATATGTTTAAAGATCACAGCAGAGATATTAAAGCTCCATTAGAGTCTGCAGCCCAACCTCCTGCAGGTCCAGGCCGGGATCCTCCCATGGAACAGGGAGCTCATATTGAATGGATGCTCTATTTAATCTGACAACAAATCATCAGGCACAAGGAGGGAAGGAGAAGCTGCTCCTGCAGTGATTTCCTTTGCCTGGAGCAGTCGGTGCATGGCAAATTCTGGGGAAAACATTAGAGAAAAACCAACACTTGTTTTCCAAACATCCTTAAAAGCTGTTTGGTGGCTGGCTATTTCGAGCACTCCCTTTTATTCCCTGTGCCTGGGTGTGTTTCCTTGTGCAATTACATCCCCAGTCCTTAGGTAAGAGGTCAGGGATTCTGTCAGGGAAGGCAAAATGAGCTGGCTTCTCTCAGGGAGGCTGGGAATGTAAAGCCAAAAAAGGGTTGTGCTATTTGGTTTTGGGGCTTATTTTGGTTATTTTTATTTTCTTGCAAAAATCTGGCACAGTTTTCCCTTTGCCACTAAATAATCCCAGAATGGCTTGGGTGCAAAGGGATGTTAAAACTCATCCAGTGCCACCCCCTGCCATGGGCAGGGACACCTTCCACTATCCCAGGTTGCTCCAAGCCCTGTCCAGCCTGGCCCTGGACAATTCCAGGGATGGGACAGCCCCAGCTTCTCTGGGAAATCCATTCCAAGGCCTCATCACTCTGACAGGGAAGAATTTCTTCCCAGTACCCCATCTAACCCTTCTCAGTCAGTCTGAAGCCATTCTGCCTTGTCCTGTCACCCCAGGCCCTTATAAATAGACTCTTTCCATCTTTCCTGTCAGCTCCTTCAGGTCCTCGAAGGCCACAATGAGGTGACCCCAGAGCCTTCTCTTTTCCAGGCTGAACATTCCCAAATCTCTCAGCCTTTCCCAATAATATGGGGGGAAGAAGGCAAAGCTGTGCAAGTCGAGCATCCTCCCCCTCCCTGTAGTAGGAGATGAAACACAGAAAGTAATTCAGGTTTTTTGGGGGGTTTGCAGGAGGGGACTGAATGTTCCCAGAGCTGGGATGGGAAGGCAGTGTGGGCTCACCCAGCAACACCCAGGGCAATGACAGCCCCAGGGCAGCCAAATATTCCTGAAAATCTGGCTTTGACAACTGCCTGACTCAAGCCGTGGCATTTTCAGCTCCATTGCTCCCATTTATGTGCTTGTACAGGAATAAAGACTCCAAATCCCAATCAATACCAGCCCTGCCTTCGCAAAACCCAGCAGTAGGGTTTAATCCACCTCAGGTCGTGGCAGGCACTGGAGTGACGTGTTGGACAGTGCTGGAAACTGAAGTCATTTTGATTTCCAGCCCGACGTGGCGAGGCAGAGCTGCCCAACTCTGGGAACAGCGCAAGGAAAGGCACACGGAGCAAAACAGGCATCGTGTTACACTTAATGCTACATGACATTTAATTAAGTCCCAAACAAGCGCCGTGTATCCCGTCCCGGGAAGCGGCTCAGGAACAAAGGGACGGGGCTCGGGGCTCTGGGCAGTTCAGGGGGCTCTGGAGATGGAAGGATCACAGGATCAGTGAGGTTGGAAAAGCCCTCCCAGCCCACAGAGCCCACCCTGTGCCCGATGCCCACCCTGAGCACTGAGTGCCACAGCCAGTCCTTCCTTGGGCACCTCCAGGGCTGGGCACTCCAAACCTCCCTGGGCAGCCCCTTCCAATTCCTGACCACCCTTTCCATGAGGAAATTCCTCCTGATGTCCAACCTGAACCACCCCTGGCACAACCTGAGGTCTTTTCCTCTCCTCCTGTCCCTGTTCCCTGGGAGCAGAGCCCAATTCCCACCCAGCTCCCCCCTCCTGGCAGGGACTTGCAGAGCCAGAAGGTCCCCCCTGAGCCTCCTTTTCTCCATCCCAGAAGAGGAGCCCGTGGCCTGAGTTGTGCCGGGGCTTTCTCCGTGCCCTCCCCAGCAGCGGTGCTGCATCACTGCACTCTATAATTGCACATTTGTTCCTGTTGGCTTTTGAAATGTTGGGAGCCACACTGCAATTCCACAGCGCCCAAGTGGCAAATTCTGCTGGGTAACTGGGGGAGGGAAGGTTGGGTGAGGGGAGCGAGTCATTCCTCCAAAGCTGGGGCAAGAACAAGCAGGAGGAATCAATCTATTTGTTCTCCTTGTGCTTCCTCCCCACCCTGCAATGACATTCCTCAAGGCTTTGTGCTCGATGAGCCCTGAATTCATTTTTGTTGTTGTTTTTCCCTCTCCATCCTTTTCTTGTCCGGGAGAAGTTGGGGTTTAGTTCAGGATGAATGGTAAGGGTTGGTTTTCACCTTGTTTTAGCCAGTTTCTGCTCCAGAGTGATGCCCCCACTTGGCTCCCACCTGGCTGGTTTCACTCCTGCCACATAAAAATTGGAATATTTGGGAGTTTTTAGAATCCCAGAACGTCCTGCATTGGAAGGGACCTTAAAGCCCATCCAGTCCCACCCTCTGCCAAGGGCAGGGACACCTTTCAGTAGTCCAGGTTGCCCAAACCCCATCCAACCTGGCCTTGAACACTTCCAGGATTGGTATTTTCCCCCTTTTTTCTCCCTGGAAGGCTCACACTTCCTTCCCCAAACCCGTGGGTTTCAGTGACAGCACCTTTCCTTCCTCTCCAGCACTAAAGTGGAAGCAAAGCTCCAAAAATATCTGACATATTGGCAGAATTGTTTCTCACCAGAAGGTTTTTCTGAGTTGTCTGAGGTGTCAGCAGCTCTTCTTGGAGCCCGAATTTATTTGGCACAGTGTCACAGTTATCTCTGTTAAACAAGTCCTCGGATGCACCTCCCAGAGCTTAAGAACACCTGAGGGAAAATGCATTAGGATCTCTGCCTTCAATCTTCCTGTAATTTATGCCTTTCCAAGGAGGGAGGGGAAAAGAGGGAAAGGGAAAAAAAAGGGAATGTAATGTTGCTGTTGGAGGTTGGGGGGATTTTTTATTTATTTATAGTACTTTTAATCCCAAGTGACTTTGTGGTAGATCCCAGTGTCCCCTCACTGATCCCAGTGTTCCCACACTGATCCCAGTGTCCTCTCACTGATCCCATGGATCCCACACTAATCCCAGTGTTCCCACACTGATCCCAGTGTTCCCCACACTGACCAGCCCCACTGTGAATCCCAGGGATTTGCTTTTTCCCCTCTGGTAATGCCATTTTTGCCCATTTACCCATTAGAGGGAATTACAGGGATAATAAAACTGGAATGCTCAGGAAACTCTCACACAGAGAACAGGGGGAAAAGCATCCCCAGCAAAAATATCCCAAATATGCTAGTTTTTTTACTGGTAAAAGCCTTAAAATTTGGGAGCTGTGGATAAACCCACCCGTGGGGCAGCTGGAGCTGCACCCCTGCCCCTGTCATGCCTCTGGCTTTCTTTATTCCCTTTCTGGCCACAGATAAATAGGATTATAAACCCCTGGATTGAGGAAAGAGCATCCCAGCTCAGTGTTGTGCCTCTCCCAGCTGAATCCATGGCGGATTTTGGCTTTTGTGCCATTGCAGCAGCATCAAGTGAAAGGCCCTTGGTACAAGTTGCTACACAAAATCCAATTAAGCACCAGGCTCGAGCTGTAATTGTTACAAAAGCTTCGTGTCAGGTGGGGAAACGTTATTAAAAACTATAGAAAACAATTTGCACTTTCCCTCCCTCCTTTTCCTGCCGTGCCACAAACCCTCCAGGCTGTGAGAGCAGCACAGCTATTCCTGCAGTCCCTCTCTCCAAAGGTTATTCCCTGGGAGGGAAAGGAGCTGGAGCGAAGGATGTGATGCCAAAGCTCCTTTGCAATGCATTTATGGGATTCTGTGACATTAATCCTGCTCCTCATGGACCTAGAAATGCCCTTTATTTACCTTGTTAGCAGGAAAGGGGAAGGGTTGGGCTTGTGGGGTCTGCTCGGGTGGGGTGAGGGATCCCATGGGGATGAGATGGATGGAGGATGGAAAAATGCAGGATTTTCTCCCTGCAGCAGCGTGGGGAGGGCTGGGGCAGCACGGACATGCAGGCTGGGGATGATCTTCAGCCATCAGACACTGTCCAAGGGAACCAAGGGGCTCTGGAGGACCCCAAAAGTCACAGAGCAACCTGGTCTGGTGGAGGTTGTCCCTGCCCATCGAATGGCTTGGGTGGGAAGGGACATTAAAACTCATCCCATCCCACCTCCTGCCACGGGCAGGGACACCTTCCAATAGCCCAGGTTGCTCCATCCTGGCCTTGGACACTTCCAGGGATGGGGCATCCTCTGGGAAATCCATTCCAGGGCCTCACCAGGCTCACAGGGAAGAATCCCCTCCCAATATCCCATCTAACCCTGCCCTCTGGCACTGTGAACCCATTTCCCCCTTGTCCTGCCACTCCAGTTCCTGATTAAAAGTCCCTCTCCAGCTTCCTTGGAGCCCCTTCACATCCTGGAAGGTGCTTTGAGGCCTCCACACAACCTTCTCTTCTCCATGTTGACGGCCCCAACCTTAGCCTGTCCCACTGGGGATATGAAGAGTTGGCTTTTAAGGTCCCTTCCAACCCAAATTTGGGTGGTGGTTTGGGATGGGGCTGCCCTAGGGGGATTATGGGTTATGTGGGGCAGTTGGCATTGCTGCAGGGCTGGATTTTGGGAGGTTTGGTGCTGGGACAGCCCTGCCTTTCCCTGCCTGTCCCCCTGCCTGTCCCCAGAAACCAGCTGGAACCTCCCAAAATCAGCTGGAATCCCCCCGTGCTCCTCCATTCCCCAGCGCCGTTAATGACTTAACGTTATTACCAGCATTATTTTGACTCAAAAAGCTCTTCAAACAAACATTAAACCATCTGCTTCCCAAGCAAACCCTCAGGGTTCTGTTTCATCCCAACTTTCTGCTGTTATTCTTAAAGCGTGGCCGTTCAGAGCCGCTTCCCATTATTCCCCATCCCTTGGGATTCACGGCTGGCGACAGAAGGAAGTGTTGCTCCAGCAAAAAAAACCCTGGAAAATCCCTCAGCTGGTGTTTGTGAGGTGCTTGGGGTGGGTGATGCTTGTCCTGGGAGGGGTGGGGTTATGCTGAGGAGCATCCCAGCCTCTTTCCAAGGGTTCTTTCTGCTGGCAGACCTTGGAGAGCTTCAGCCTCCTGGGAGGATTTGAAGTGCAGAGCGTGATTTTATGACCCTGATTCAGCAGAGCTCTTGAAGAAGTGCTTGGAATTAGTTTGTGCTCACACATTTCCCTGACTCCAGACTGATTTCCATGCAACAATAAGTGTTAAAAAAAAAATCAAAAACCACTTGGTGAGGAAGAGCAGAACTGGAGAACTGTGCCTGGGAATTCAGCTGGCACAGGGAAGAGATCCTTAATTCCCACTTCAACTTTTCCCAAGCAAATAAGAGCAGAGGGGCACTGAAAAGGAGAAGAAACAATTCCAAAACTGAGGAGGAGAAGAAATGTTGACCCAAAATGCAAATTCACCCACTTCTTCCTGGGTTTGAAGGTGTTTAGTGGTGAGAACCAGATCAGCAAGTGGAAAAGACATCTTGAGGCTGAGCATCCATGGGGCATCCCATGAGATCCCTGGATGGGAAGCAAACCTGGAGATTTTACTGCTGGGAAGAAAAGCCATGCCCTGTTGTCTCCCCTCCCAGAGGCAGCTGCCCCGCTTGGAATCTTCCACTTTAATTAATTCTTTGCTTTAATAATCACCTTCACTTTATTTATTCGCAAAACATCTGATTTATTTATTTATTTATTTATTTATTTTAAACCCCACCCCAGCCCGGTGTTCTCCCCATCACACCTAATTTAATTTATACCCAGCTTTCTTCCTATTTGCCAAACATAAAAAAATCTCTCCCAGCTAAGAGCCTGCTTTCCATTCCGGAGATAGGCTCCATTCCTCACTGCACACATGCCTGCATATATTTGAACAAGTTTGATTCAGTGTAGCTGACACAAAAACCACTTAGTTGTTTCCCCTACATCATCCGAAGTTAATTCTCCTGACAAGCACAGGAGGCTTTTCAGCAGTTTTTCTATCTCAGCTCCCCTTGGTTTCTGCTCTCCCTGTTCCCCTCCCCTCGCAGTCCAATTTCCCTGAGCCTGAGCAGCTGAACCCCAGCAATTTGTACTCAATATTTGTGAAACAAAAGCATGGGAAGGGTGTCCATGGATGACCGGAGCCACTGAGCTGCATTATGTCCCTGTGTATTTTGTGCACCCTCCGTGTTTTCAAAGGAAATGAAAAATAGGGAGCTGGAAAGGCTGGATCATTCAACACCTGGGTTGAGGAGAGCCGTGGTTTTATCATTCCCTCTGCATTCCCTCTGCATTCCCTGATTTTGGGGGATTTTGCTGGGTTTGATAGTGATGGAGAAGCTGGTCCTGAGCCACCAAGCACGGGATGAGGGATATCCCTGGGCTATCCCTGCATCCATCACCCCTGGGCTCTGCCCTCTTGGTATAAGAGGTTTTTATCCCTTGGGCTCCTTCTAGCAGCACCTCACTCCTATTCCCATCCCATGGCATCCAGCAGCTCCCCATGGACAGCACAGGGAGGCACAGCCCTGGGGTTGGGGTATCCAAGCAGTTCTCCTGCCCTCTGGATCTCCGGAGCCTCCCCAGCTATTCCAACTTTAACTCCATCGCCGCTCCCAGATGGCTGCCAGTGATGGATGCATCGCTGGGTAGGGACAATCAATTGGGAAAGCAGCCCTGGCTGGAATTTATTCAGGGCTGAAATGGGCTCCCCAGGCTCCAAAGGTATCGATTCTCTCCGTGGTGGTTATTTTGACCATTATTTACGTTCTAGCAGCATCCAGGGGCCCAGCTCAGCTCCGTCGTGTTGGATACGGCTCGGAATGAGAGCCGGCACCTCCTCCCCACAAAGGGGGTTATAAATAAATGGGAGGGGGGGAAAGAACGTTCTCACATCCCTCATGTGCTTGTAGAAGACAAGTGACACACCAAGGGCACTGCTGAGGGTGCAGGAATCGGGGCTGAGCTGCTGCTCCTCCAACATCATCCCAGTGATCATTATTTTGGGGAGAATTGGCCCAGAAATGGGATGGAGCAGCAGTTCTGAGGGAAAGGTTGATGTGGTGACTGAATAGCCTCCAAAAAATAAGCCTTGGGGCACAACAGGATGGGGCTTGGAGCAACCTGACCCTGTGGAAAGGCTGATCTTTAAGGACCCTCCAACGCAAAGAATTCCATGCTTTAAACTGGCTGAAGAAACTGGTGGGTTTTTTTAGGCAGATACATTAATTGTTTTACCCTTTCCCAGCATCCTGTTGTTGAGCAGCTTTTCATTCTGTGCAGCTTTTGTGGGAGCCTCTGCAAAGCTGCTCCTTATCGGTCTCCTTTTCCTCCTGTCTCTAAATATTTATCCTAAATTTCATTCTGCTGGTAAATAAACGCTTCCACCTCCTCTATTCCCTAACGTTGTCTTTTAAATTAATCTCTCCAAAAGTAATTGGGGAGGAGAGGAAGGAGTTGAAGTGGATAAGGAGGTAGATGAAGACGTGGCAAAACAAAGCATTTTATTCAAATCCTTTCTTTTAGTGAGGTTTCAAACTAAAAATCGCCGGAATTTCGACATTCACATTTCTTAATTGCTTATTTTCCATATCCCCCGTAGGTGGGATAAGACATCACAGCCTTAAATTGTGGCACGAGAAGTTTGGGGATGGGTATTAAGAGAAATGTTCTGATCACAGCGAGGGATGGGAGGGAGGAAGGACAAACCGGGCTAAAACATCTTTTTTGAGGCCTCTCTGAGCCTTATTTTCTTCCTCTGAACCTTTCTTTTAATCTGTGTGCCCACCTCTGACCCCCAGCACTCAGGAGCCTTCCTGTGCCTTCCTCATCCCAATCTGGCACAGATATTCCAGGATATTCATGGATCACCAGAGATATTCATGGGGTGTGACATTAAGCAGGTGCAAAAATGTTTGGAGGATCAAGAGCCTCATTGATATTAAAAAATCCCGGAGAAATCCGACTGGGTCAGTTTAATGGGTTTTACTGGAAGCCAAGACCATAAGGCCATGGGAATTCCTGCCCAGTTCTTCAAGGACCCAGGGACAGCAATCCCTTGTTGGTTTTTTCCCTGGCTAAGGGTGTAATTCCCTGTGGCAGAACCGCCTCAGTAAAGGTAATGACAGTGTAGGTGTTGCATGGTCGGCTCCTGCACAGCCCACCCAGCTTCCCCTCTCTTTAACTCCCCTGGAAATAAATGCTGCTTTGGCAGAGGAGTTAAAAAAATGGGAAGAAAAAAAAAAAAAAAGAGAGAGAGAGAAGGGGGAAAATCCAGCAAAGGAATTGAAAATAAATTGCCTGCTTCATTCAAATAACCGAGCTGATTTAAATCAGGGAATGAACTCGCCGGAATTTCTGCGTTGTAATGAGGACAATGCACATTTATCGTTCGGGCTCTTTCAAGCAGCCCCATCCAAAAGGCTCAATAGAATTAACTCGGAGCCCACAATCACCTACACCCGGGCGGGGCTGGACGGTGGCACCGCACACTTTACCGGGGTTAATGAGGGGTTTAAACCTTTCCAAGGCTGGAGTTGTGCGTAGCCAGGGAATTCGGCATCGGGAGCGGCACAAAGTGCCATCAGGGCTGTCCTAAAGGGCCACCGAGGGGGTCCCAAAGGGCCACCAAGGGTTCCTTTGTGCTGCCCCGGGGGGGTTTCTCACCCACAGCACCGGCATGTGTTGGTGGGCTCAGCACCCCACAAGGGTCCTCTTTTTGGTTTAATTCCCTGCATTTTGCTTATTCCCACTGCTCATCTCAGGCAGGGAACGTCCCATCCCTGGAAGTGTCCAAGGGCAGGTTGGATGGGACTTGGAGCAACCTTGGCTGGTGGAAGGTGTCCCTGCCCATGGCAGAGGGGGATGAGATGGATTTAAAGCCCCTCCCCACCCATAGAATCCCAATCCGGGTTTCTGGGATCCATTCTGGGATTCTACACTCTCATTTCAAGGAGTTTTGTATTCCCGCTGTTTATTTAATCTCAGCGCTGGACTCCACTCAATATTTGCCTTCTCGCCCCCACTGTTTGTTTTTGTTTCCCTGCGTATTTTCTTTCCCTGGTTAACAAATATTTGTCACCCTGTGCCCAGAAATCACAAACGCTCTCCCTTGCTGTTTCCGTCTGCCCTGCCCAGCTCCAGGAGCAGAGGGAAAACTCCCTGGTTTTCCAAGGGCAGGATGTTCCAAGCACCAGAGGACATTGGAATCTCAGAGCAGGAGACACCGAGAGCAAAGCCGTGGGCTCAGGGGTTTGTTTCTGAGCCACAAAACCTTCCATAAAAGCTCACTATCTTCTTTTCTTTTCCTCTCTTGAGTGTGGAAAGGGGTTTTTTTTCCCAAATCTTTCAGGGCAGATTATTTCCCTCAGCGATGAGCCAGGTTTTTTTATCCAGGGACCTTGAGCTTTCCTATAAATGGAATTTTCCTGCTGTTCTGTGCTTTGGGCATTATTTTGGCCACTTTAAGAGAGGAAAAGTGAAGCAAACAGACAGTGTCTGTCACACAGGGACCAAGGTGATGGCAGGGCGAGGTCTGTCCTGCCTGCTCTGCCCATCCCTAGGGAAGGGCTGTGGGATATTCCCGTGCCTCACAGTGGATTAATCCATTTGCATCCCCAAATCTCTCCTTCCCCCACCCTCCTGCTCAGTGCGGAGGTAAGAGATAACCCAAGGGCTGGCCTGCACGCTGCCATGACTCCGACAGTGCTGGAAAACGGGAATAAAGACGATGAAGA
Source organism: Anabacerthia variegaticeps (assembly GCA_035583185.1). NCBI lineage: Eukaryota > Metazoa > Chordata > Aves > Passeriformes > Furnariidae > Anabacerthia > Anabacerthia variegaticeps. The sequence continues at coordinate 20,609 of JAWWEW010021782.1, read as the reverse complement.
ACAGAAAAAAGAAAAAAAAAAGAGGTGGGGAAAAAGATGCACTGAGCGAGGCAGAGGCTGGAATTAGAATAGACCGCTTTCCTCCTGAAAAAAAACAACCCCCAACCTATTGTTTCATATGAGGTTTCCTCTCGACCAAGCAATTGTGAAGCCAAGCTGGCCCCGAAATGAGCTGTCACTCCTGGGGCTGAACAAACACTATTGATCGCAGCGCTGATGCCCAGCGGGCTGTCACGACTTCCCTGGGTGGCACCTCCAAAATCAGACAAAATCGGGGAAGGAGGACGCGGGTTCGGGTTGGAGAGTTGAATTTTTTTTTTCCTGGAGTGTGGATTTTTCTTACTGTGGTTTTTGGGTTTTTTTGGCATGTGTTTCTTCTCTTGGGAGGCTCTGAAATCATCCCGTGCTGCCTCTGCAACCTCCTCCCCCTGAGCATCCTGGATTTCGGTGTCTCCACCTTCCACCAGCTTCGTGCTTTGCTCTAACCCAGGCTCCTACTTGGTTTTCCTCTTTAACTGAGCTGGCAGCTCTCTGTTTCCCAAAGATTTCCCCTGCCTCATGGTGTCCTTTGCTGTACCACACGGGCTCCATCCCTCCTTCCCCCCGTGCTGCCATAGCAACTGCTGGAGATGCTCAGCGAGGCCAGCCTGGCCAGGGCCACCTGCCCAGGTGTGACACCTTCTCCAGGGGCTTTTCCACCGAGCAGGGAACGCTGAGTGTTCCAAAGAGCTGCCGCTGCAGCTCTGCAGCAATCTCAGCATCCCGAGGGTTTCCTGGATCCGTAGCCTCGGGGTCCCTGCAGCTCACTTGGCAAAGGCATGTGATAGTCGTGCGGTGAGTGGACCCCAATGGCTTGGCTGTGATTATCCGTCACGTTTATATTCCCCGCTTCATCCCAAAGGATCCCGACGTGCCTCGCAGCCGATGGGATCCATCATGGGGCGTTGAAGTGTGGCTGGATCGTGCTGGGATGGAGCAGGGCAGCTGCTGGACACGGCTCTGTGGGGGGAGCTCATCCCAGCGCCCCTGGAAAACCAAGGAGAGAGGTGGGGAGCAAAATCCAACCTCCAGAGAAAGCCGGGATCCCATCCCGCTCCTGGATCCCATCCTGAGCCCCTCACTGCTCCTTCAGCCCCTGGCTCTGCTCAGGTACCCCCAGACCATGCTGAACCCCCTCCAATTCCCTCCGTGCCCTTGTCCTGGGAGGATTGGTGTCCCCAAAGCGAGTCTGGCCGTGTCATTGCTCCCCTCTCACCTCCCACTCCACGGTTCTTCCCAAAAAACTGTTGTCACCTCCCTTTTTCTCCTCCTCTCCCACATCCCTGGGCTCTTTGTAGCCAGTCCCCAGCCCTGTCCCTGCCCAGGGGTGGCTCGGGCTGTGTCCTTGTCACTTGTCACCCCCGCTGCGGGTCACTGGCTTGGGAAAGAGCACTGGATCGAGGAGGGGAAAGCGGGGAATCGCCTGTGGCAGCCGGGGCTGGACCGCAGTTAACGCGATCAGAGGAGTTCTGTGATATAACAGCCCTGTAATATCCCCGTTAAAACCCGGTAATATCCCCTTTAACACCCCGGTAATGCCCCCGTGAACACCCCCGCGTCCCCGGCGTGCTGTAGCCCTGCCAGCCCGCTAATGAGCCGCTCTTCTTGCATTATCCACCTTAATTGGCCGCGTATTACCGGGAATAACCCGTCAGTGACAGCACTCGTGGCCGGGATCCGTGTGGTCCTCGCAGCATCCCAGCTCGGGGCGACAGCGGGGACAGTGCCCGGGGGTCCCGAGGGCAAAACTCACCTCCTGAGGCTCCTCCCAACAAGGATTCCTCTTTTCCACGCCGTAAATGGGATCATCCTTAGAAATATTTTGGAGTTTCCTGACGAAAGCAGCCCCCTGTCAAGGGGGGATGTTATCGATGCTGTCATTGCAGAGCCCGCAGTTCAGAAGGTTGCCCAGCCCGTGTTTCTGGGGGTTTAATTCTTCCCGAGCAAAGTTAACCGCTAAAAAGGGGTTATTTCACCAAGTAAAAGTCAAGCTGGGAAGGTTTTTCCCCACCATGTGAATAGTAATTATGTGTTTTATATTAGGAGATCTCTTTCCTGCAAACCCCGTTTTCCCAGTTCTGCAGCTGCAAAGGGGGAACTGGGGACACTTTCCAGGTGTTGGGGACAAACAGGGGGAGGAATGACAGTTCTGCTCATGGAGTTGCTCGTGCTGCAGGCCTGAGGAACACAAAAAGGTTATTTTTCCCCAAGTTAGACCAAGTTTTGAGCGCAGGCAGAGCTTCAGCCCCTTTATGGCTTTACCATAAAGCAGGATATGTGTGCTGGCTTGGGCTGGATTTTCTGTGAGGTGTTAAAATAGCAGGAGAGGGAGAGGGATGGATGGACTGGAGCCAGCACAGAGAGCACTGTCACATCCAGCACCTCTTGAGGAGCACCTAAAGGGACAATGGTGGCACTTGGGTGGCTGCCAGGCCGAGGATGGGACAGAAACGAGCTGGGAAGGAGATTCCTGTGTTTTAAGAATCCTTTTGAGCAGAGGCACCAGCCCCACACTGTCCCCATCCCGCTGTCACCCAGTGCTTGGGGACATGAAGATGTTCCATTGCCAACTCCAGGCAGGATCCCAGGCAAGGGGCACGGGCTGCCATCCATTAGCGATTCCCCAGCACTGCAATTTATCCCTGTCATTTAGGGCTCATCTGCTATTATTTAGTCTATTTCCACGATCTTATTACATTTTTTATTCATAGGGGGGTTAGATTTATATATGGGGATCAATAAAAGCCTCTATCATGGCTACATTATTAATAAGGAATACATTATCTGCAGCCAGCCAGCCCACTCGATTGGATTTACTCACTGGAGAAGCTTTTTGGGGGCAATTCCGAAAATTTACTACCTGTTCGATCCCTCTTCCTCTCCCTTGGCACTCATCCCTCCCTCCTCCTTGCACGGGGATAATGGCAACTTTATTTAGCAGCATCTGTCCTTTGTCCCTGCAGATGACACTGTGCCTTTATCCTCCGACAGCCCCTAAATCTGCAGGGCAGGAGCTCGGGAAGAGCATCCTCAGCTCCTTGGCGTTGTAGGCACCATCTCTTTGGTATCAGGACACTTCATTCCCTTCCTGCTTTACCTGTGACTGCATAGGGAATAAGTCTGTGGCCACCTCCAGCACCTCATAGCCATGGGGACATCAACTTTTGGAGGTAGAAAACTGAGGCAGCAACAAAAATCAGGAAAATTCAGGATAAAATCACCTGCTGATGTTGGATTTTGGCAGTGCAACCCCCTCCAGCACAGGCACAGGAACTCAGGTTGCTGCTCCAAGCTCTCCCCTCCATCCATGTCACCAAGCAGGGGGTGACCAGCAACATTTCAACTATTTTTGCACCATTTTCCACCGGGGAAGGGTTGGGAGGAGAATTCCAGCTAAATTCTTCCTGAGTTTTATGGATGGCATCATCCAGAGGTGCCAGGGGAGGGTGAGCACCCACCACAGGCACCCACAGGATGCCCAAGAAGCTGGGAATGGGCTCAGGGCTCTGCAGGGCTGGGAGGGGATGGATTTGTCCCAGGTGACACAGGAAAGGGACACAAAATCTCCACGAGTGGCTCCTGAGCCCCAGCCCTGAGGTGGGGACAGCTGGGGTGGGGGACAAGGGGTGACCCTGTCCAGCTTCCCAGACTTCATCTGCTCACAAATCTAATTCTAATCAGCAGTAATTAACCCTAATCATCATAATTAACAGAGAGGGAGAAAATATTAGGGGGAATAATAAAACCCTTTGCCTGGGGAAGCCCTGGGATAAGTCAACCCATCAACACCGTGCTTGTACCACGTCAGGGTTTTATGGGAACATGAACTGAACAGCTCATCAGAATCGAGTCCAGCCACAGTTCAGGCTCTGACCTCCTCCAGCTAATTGCTAGCACGGTAATTAATCATGCAGAAGCATTAACGAGGTGGTTCCTCCCTCTGCTCGTGCTGCAGGGGCTGGTGTGGGCTCTGTGAGGGGCTGGGGTGGGAACAAGCAGTGCTGTGGGTTCACCCCGGCGTGGAAAATCAATCAGTGAGTAGAGTCCTTGCATACTGAAAATGGCTTTTCTTCCCCCCGGTGCTCTTAGAATTCAGGACCTCTCGTGTGCAGAGGAAGCGAGGAGTATTTGGTTTTAAAGATCTTTAATTACCATCCCTTCTGGAGAGCTTTGGGGAGCGGCATCAGGCAGGACTTGGGGGGAAATAGGTGAAATAACATCCCAATTACAAGAGGTATAGGGGAGACTATCTAAAATAATAGCACCATTACAGTCATCAGCTGTCAAACAATAAACGCCATTTATCAGCAAACACAAATATATAATTTATTAGCTGTTGCAGGTGCCCATCTCTCGATGGAGAGCCCGGGATGCTGCAGATCCAGCTGTGGTGGAGCAGCCTGTGACAGCAGCACATCTGGGAGCTGACAATTCCGACGCCAGGGAGGGTTTATAGACCTCGGAAAGAAGCAGAGCTGCCAAATCCCTCCCCAGCTTCACTCTCCGTAGGGAACAGGGGGAGGCAGCTCCTCTCCACTGCCCCCCTCTCCTGCCCATGATTTGCTCCCCAGACACCTCAAACACCTTTAAAAAGCACCTTTAAAACACCTTTTAAAACACCTCTTAAACCCCAAGTCCCTGGTGCTTCTCCTGGCTGCCCGGTGCAAGGCTCAGCCCTCACCCTGCTCGTCTCAGGCTTTAAAAAGAATTAAAAATAACAATCTGATCTGTATTTTCCCCAGCTCTTCCAAAATTCATGTCTTTCCACCACGTTCCCGGGAAAAAAAAAAAAAAGACAGGCAACTCAGCCAGTCGGCAGTAATAGTCTTGTGAAGTTCCAAATCATCTCTTCTGCTCGAACTAAACTGTGTCCCTGATCAGAATGAAATCAGGAATTTAGCAGCATTAAGTCCTTTTAACTACACTATTTATTCCGCTGTGGATTGAGGGTTGTTACGGGATTTCTCAGCCATTCGGTGATTTTGGAGGGTTGGGGTTTTTTTTGGGGGTGTTTTTTTGGGGGGTGTTGTTCTCTCAGGAGCTCGGAGCACTTCAAATTGTGTTGTATAATTGTATCATCATGTAAATTAAATGTGTCTCTGCTGGATGATGCTTGATGTGAATTCAAGTGCCAAAGCAGATGCGTCAGCAAACAAGGTGTAGCTGGGCATAAATACAGAGATATGGAGAATATAAATATATGTATCACAGAATCATGGAATGGTTTGGATTTGGTGAGATCCTGCTCAGATCCAAGGGGGGGTTTGGTGTCTTTTTTTGTGGCTTTTGTGTTCATAAAATCACGGAATGTTTTGAGTTGGAAGGGACCTTAAAGCTCATCTCGTTCCACCCCCCGCCATGGGCAGGAACAGCTTCCACTAGCCCAGGTTGCTCCAAGCCCTGTCCAGCCTGGCCTTGGACACTTCCAGGGGGACCACAAGCTCAATGCATACATATGGAAAAGCAGTGGGATGTACATGTATATATGTGTTTATATACACTCATACAAATACACCCCCGTTGCTTCTCCACTGCCCTTGCCCAGGTGCCTGAATCGGTGCCAAGAGGGTACAAAATGCAACTAGAGGTGCAAAACCACCACCCAAAGAGGTGAAAACGCTTCTCAAAACTTCAGTGGATGTTTTAGGGCAGAATAAGAGACCAAACCCAAGATTTCCAGGCGGATTTCCAGGCTTGGAGCCCCCACAGGGGCAGAGCATGCAGGTTATCCAACAGGTTGGAGAGACATTGGTATGCAAGGTACAGCCAAGGCAGCCTTTCTATCAGAGCCTCACAAAGGCAATTCTGAGCAATTGATATAAAAAGGTGTCAGTTCTGGTTTAAGTACTGTATTACCAGCAGAGATTTATCTGCTTCAAAGATTCCCTCGTGCCACCAAGGGAATAAACAGCTCCTCTCCTTATCTCCTTCCTGGAGCGCAATATTTTCTCTGCTCGACTTTGGCTCCTAAAAGACTTTTTCTTCCACTTTCTTATTCGCATATTGTAATTTAGAGCAACCCCTCCACCCCTAAAATCCCCTGGAACTCTCCCAGGGAAAATGACTTCTTGGGGTCACTGAGGGGGGGGGAAAGGAGGGGTTTGTGCTGGGAGGTGTGAGAAGGGGATGGAGGGATGGGAAGGGGCTCCTTCCCAAGGATGAAGGGAACAGCTCCAGGGAAGAGCTCCAGCTGCAAAGAGCTCCAGTAGCAAAGAGGAGCAGACCATTCCCACTGGTTTTTAGGTGTTTCTGTGCAGAAATCCTGGGGGGAAACTGCAAACCCCATCTCTGCTCATTCCTGCATCACCCTGGGGTAAGGCAGTGGGTGGGAGTGAGGAGTGGGAGATGTATGGAAAGGGTCATCTCCCATCTCTTTATTTCCTTAAAACCCCCCAGGATTTGGGAACTGAGTGGCCCAGCAGCCAGTGTGGATCCCCTGGGAGATGGAGAGGCTGCCTGACTGCTGCTGGGTCCAGAGATCAATAGACAAAACAGTTTCCACCTACAGTTTGCTGAGCTGCTGAGTTGGATCTGCATGGGAATGAGGCAGCCCTGAGCCCGGAGCTTTGCTGAGCTCCTGGAGAGTGAAAAAGGAGAGAAAAAGGAAATCCAGGATGGATCCAGGCTGGGATTCACCCTGTGCCTGGAATGGATGTGGAGCTGTGTCCTGGTGGAAGGGACCCCGTGGTGGGAAGGGTCCCCCATCCCCAAGCAAAGCTGCTGCAGATCTTCCCGTGCTTTCCCAAGTAATTCCAGCCAGCCATTTCTAAAATGATGTCTTTAAACATATTTATACAGGCCACATATATTTTACATGCCTGCAAGTGTGCGTTTTATGAAGCACATAAAGAAAGCAGATGGAAATTATCTGTTTCTCCTGTACAGCTTGTCTCTTTGGGGGGGGAAAGGAGATAACAAGGACCTATTTCATTTGGCTCCTACCTGCAGGATGCCAAGCGATAAATTGAGGAGGGAACTTTTGAAGAGTGTTTTCCCTTTATTCCCCCCCTCTTTTTATGCATTCCAAGCTTGGGAAGACCCGGCAAATGGAAAACTCTGTTTGCAGGCTCTCCAAGGCTGGGAGTGTCTCTTGTTTGCTCACTGAAATGAAGGGGCTCTCCCCTCCCTCGTGGGAGCCGAGGAGAGCGCCGTGTTTGCAGAGAAATCAAGGCTCTGCCCCTCTGCAAACTTCGCAAAACGGCTCTTCAGGTGGGGTTTTGGGGTTTTTTTGGAACGATTAGATCAAGCTCCAGCTCCAGCCCCTGCGATGGGCAGCTCCGCATCCAATATTCAGCGTGGCTGGTTCATTATCAGCCTCATTCACCCTCCGCGGCCACGGCCGGGTGCTCGGAGAAATTAAACTGTGCCCGCACCTCGAAAGAGGCTGCGGCAGTCGAAGCTGCGCCTTTCCCTGGCCCAAAATTAATCCTGTGACTGGAGCCAGCAAGCCGTGCAATTGCAGCGCAGGAATTAACAGGAGTTAATTAGTCACTCGCCTGGGCTGCGGAGGGAGCGCCGGCCCGGCTTCTGCATGGCCATCCGGGGATGATTCAGCCCTTTGGTGACGCTAAAATTGATGTTTGGGAGCCTAGGATGGAATGGTTAAGGTTGGGAAAGATCGTCGAGTGCAGCCTTTGAGCGGGTACCGCGGTGCCCTCTGATTCCCACGGGGAAGGGCCGCGTTTCCTTGTGTTTTGAACACCTGAAAAATGCATTAAAAATGCATTAAAACCGCTTAAAAACCACTTTGGAAGAGTGTGGCCATACTGGTGAAAACTTGCCGTCCCTTCCAACTCAGAATGTTCTGTGAACATTTAATGGCACAGGCTGGGAGGGAAGAGGAGCTCTGGCTGCTCAGCCACCTGGAACTCAGGGAATGGCTGTGAATCCTGCTTTATGTGCCCACAAACCCCTTGTCTGAGCTCCGGGAGGCTTTACAGGCGGAGAAATCGGTGCCACTCGGAGCCCAAAAACATCAGCCCCGACGGCGGGGCCGGGCTTTGCGAGGCCGGCAATTAAAGCCCTGCTCGGCACAAGGGGCTCTCTGCAAGGCTGGCACATGGGCAGCTAATGGGGCTGCCTGCAGCACTTTATGGGCACTTGAAGAGGCACAATCGGAGGCAGGACCATCCTCCCTCTGTTATTCCCGTCTTCCGAGGCAGGAAAGCGGCCGATCCCTCTCCGGGGCTCCTCGGAGGGCACTTCGGCCGTGATTTAGTGCAAAAGCAGCTCGAGGAGCATCATCCCCTCCCTGCACGGTCAATTTGCTGAGTCTGGGATAGTCCAGGCTCTCCGGGAGGGCAGGGAATGACTTCCCAGCACAGCAGCTCCGGAGATGCTCAAGGAGCATTAACTCACAGCGCCAGCACCGTGTGAATGCCCTGAGTGGGCATTTCCCTCTGACTCCACAGTATCTGTGGGTGGGCAATCGAAAAAAAGGCAGAAAAAAAGGCAAAAAAAAGGCAAAAAAAGCACCTCTGCCTGTTCCTTCACAGCTTTTTCCCAGGTGGAAGAAGAGGAATTACCTTCCCAGGCAGCTCTGCAGCAGCACATTGGAAGAGCCAGTGACTCAGGGACAAGCTGCCCAGCAGCAAAGCTGGTTCCCCATGGAAGTGCCCCTCTTACAGGAGGAGCTCTGTCTTCATAGAACACCCAAATCCACGTGATTTGGACCCTTTGGGCACAATTTGGGTGAAATAGGGCACAGACTGAGCTGTGGGGAAGGGCAACACCCAGGCATGGGTATCAACAAGCCTTTTGCCCTCAGAAACCAGGCTGTGAGGCACTGTGGGTTTGGATTGCATGGCCAAAGGGTTGAAGGACACAGATGATGGACCCTGAATGTCTCAGAGGCTGCAGGGGTGGCATCCATGAGACTGTCCAGCTGAGCTGGAGGTGGCACAAGCTTTTCCAGGGATGTCAGCTGCAGAGCCATAGGGAAAGGACCACATTCCATGGGCCGTGGCAGATGGAGCTGCTGTGGCTCACGAGCAGCTCTGACCTATCTCAGAGAGCTCATTTCTCCCTTGTCACACACACACTGCTGGTCACTGCTTGCTCCATGGTTGGTGCATCCTTGTCCAGGCTCCCTGAGCACAGGGCTTGGCTCCTCTCCATGTGATTACAGATGCAGACACAGGAGCTGCAGCCAGCCCAGGCTCCTGCATTCGGCTCAGCCCCGGGGCTGGAGATGACACCTGAGATACACCGGGCTGGGACAGTGAGGATGATGGGACAGGCACCTAATTAAGCACTTCACGCATGGGTGGTCGTAATGAAAACCTTATTGCCGAGAGGATTGGTCTTGGCCACGCTCAGGATTCACCAGTCATGGGGAAAATGTTTTTAAAAAAAAGGAAAAATGTTAAAATAAACCACAGGAAAAAGGCCAAAACTTGGCACTGAGGCGTGGCAGGTCTCTCCCACTCCCCTCCCCACCTTGGTTATTAAATGTGTGGCAGGTGGAGGTTTCTCTCACCTCTTCAAATATTTGGCCACGGGCTACTGGAGGCAGGAAAACTTTGGGATTTATTCATGGCCACTTGTCAGGCAGGGGCTGTCACTCCCCACGCTGAGCTAGAGCCTCAAGTTTGCTGTGCCATAAATCAGCTCCTCTTGGACATCGTAACTCTTCTTTATGGGCTCTTTCTCCCTCATAAATAAACCTCATTCCATATGTATACACTGCAAAAGGCACAGCCTGATTTGCAGCTCGTGACTGGCTCCGGTGGCATCTCTGCCAGTTCCCAAAGTGCCTGGGGGATGTGGGGAATGTCTCCAGGCTGGCTGTGGGATTCATCCCTGCGTGGGATCTGCAGGCACCAGGACCTTCCAGGAAGACCTGGGTGAAGCACACACTGAGGTAGGTGCTGTTTGCCCTCCAGATTCCCATATGGCAGAGCAGGGAGCAGAGCCAGTCCCTTGGGAAGCCCTTCAGCCACAAAATCCTCTTCCCAAGCAGAGAATAACCGTGTTTGCTGAAATGAGGAGCGAAGGGAGAGACTGTTGTTGCCAGGAGGGGGAAAAAGAGATTTGGAAAAAATGGGAACAAATGGAGAGAGGTCTGAGGGTTGTTTTCCTTCCCCCTGCACAGTTTTTGGGGGATGAAGCCAGCAGGGATAGAGGTGGACCCTCGGGGGGATGGGATAGGGAAGATTCCTCCTTGACACCCTCCAGCCAGGAGCAGGGAGGGAAGAGGGATGGACACTCAGCCTCACACAAAGACCTCATTTCAGCCAAAACAGCCGAGCAATTTATGTGCCCCGCTGTCCAAATGAAGAATGGACCCCTCTGTTTTTGTCCCCTGGCTGGTATTTTAATGGCAGATTATCAGGAAGTAGGAAAAAGGTGGAATCTGCCTTTGAGGCTGCAGAAGGAACTTTGGAATTTGGGTTTTGAAATGGGTTTTGAGGGCACCAGCCAGTGATCCCGGGAATCTCCCGGGGCTTGGACACACACACTTCTCCCACCCATCATAGCTCTTCTCCCTCCAGGGATCACAGGGATTTCACAGCAACGCCAGGAACACCAAGACCAGACTCAGCCCAAGCGCACGTGGATGCAATTCCTGCCGAAGTCCATAAAAGCGGTTCTAATCCACCTTTATCCCGATTTTGTGCTGCACCAGCACCAAATCCAAGGGCTGGCATGGAGCTGCCTCGCTGCTGCTGCCCAAATTATCATTTTGAATGGTTTAAGTTGGCACCTTCCTACGCAGAAAGAAGATTAAGCCTGAGCAGAGCATTTTTTATAACTCCACAAGTTCCAGTCGAGGAGACACAAGGGAGCCTCGGCAATGAAGGGGGTGCTGGGATGCTGAGCACCTCGCAGACCCCAAATCCTTTAGGTTTTGAGGCCAGAACGTGGGAATGTCATCATTTCTCCTCGCGGGGAAGGCAGGCAGTTGTCAGGCTGGTTGCTGGCACGGGCAGCTCCCATCTTCTGGCTGCCACCTCCAGTCAAGCTGCTGTTCACACTTCATCTGCCTCTTGACTGTTAACAAAGCCGTCGGCTGCTGGAATTACTTGGGAATCAGGACGCAGCCTAATCAATACTGCCTTCACCCACGCAGGGAGCTGCGGGAGTGGGAGGGGGGAGGGAACAGCATCTGCATTCAAAGCATCCAAGGCATCCAGAGCATCCCGGCCTTGCACGAGGTGCTGGGGTGGGTGTGCTCCCCTCCCTGAGCTTCCCTGACAGCCAGGCTGGCCCCGGGGTGAAGCCAAGGTGTTTCCTTCCATCCCTCACCCATTTCTGAGTGCTCAGGGAAGAGGGAATCCAGCAGAATGAAGAGACCAAGAAGAGCTTTGTCATGGCTGAACATTCAGCCCCCTCCTCACCCTGAAGGACCCTGGAGCATCCCCTTATTTATCCAGTCTCTCCCCCACCCTGAAGGACCCTGGAGCACCCCCTTATTTATCCACTGCCTCCTCCCTATCCTGAAGGACCCTGGAGCATCCCCTTATTTGTCCAGTCTCCTCCCCACCCTGAAGGACCCTGGAGCATCCCCTCCTTGTTTACCCACTGTCTCCTCCCCACCCTGAAGGACCCTGGAGTGTCCCCTCCTTGTTTACCCACTGTCACCTCCCCACCCTGAAGGACCCTGGAGTGTCCCCTCCTTGTTTAGCCCTCAAAATAAATATCCCAATTCAGCTCCTCTCCAGATGAGGTGATGTCACACAGGTTTATGGAGATGCTCTTGATTTGGACCACTGATCACAGTGACAGCAGTGCAGTGCCAGGGAACTTCCCAGGGCTGCTCCTGATTTACATCCGTGATTCCACTTAATCAGAAGTGCTGCCAAAGCAATCCCAGCCAAAGGCTCCTTGGACTGATGTGGCAACAATTTGCCCTATAAATTATCCATGGAGCACAAGGATCCCAAGCGTGCCTGTCCTAGATTAAGCCATGTCCTTGTCAGTCTTGAACTAGAGAGGAAATAAATCCCTCTCTCCTGTTTTTTTCCCCGTCTGATCTGCCTGGAAAGCCAAGGCCTGGCAGGGGACAAGCCCTGGCTCCCTATGCAAGTGCCTTGTCTCCATGGTGGGCAGGAGAATAGTGCTGTGATCCACTTGATTCCAGCAGGAGGGACACTGAGGCAAGGGAGGCTCCAGGGTTTTCCTTTCAGGCTTGTTGCAGAGCCAGGGAAAATAAATCAGAGAATCAGGGAATGGTTTGGGACCCTAAGATTCATCTCATTCCCCTCTCTGCCATGGGCAGGGACACCTTTCAATATCCCAGGTTGCTCCAACCTGGCCTGGGACACTTCCAGGGATGAGGCAGCCACAGCTTCTCTGGGAAAGCCATTCCAGCGTCTCACCACCCTCACAGGGAACAATTCCTTCCCAATATCCCATCCAGTCCTCCCCCTCTGGCAGTGGGAAGCCATTCCCTGTGCCCTGTCCCTCCACCCCTTGTCCAAAGTCCCTCTCCAGCTCTCTCGGAGCCCCTTAAGCCACTGGATGTTGCTCCAAGACCCCTGAGCTCCCCCCTCTCATCTGCTCCTGTGTCATTAGATAATCAGTTCTGGGTGCTGGGTTTTGGGGGTGCATTCAGGCAGGAAGGGCCACTTGGCTCTGCTGCCATCACTCCTCTCGTGTGCAAGGTTTTAAAAACCTTTAAAAAGGGGAAAACGGAGCCTCCTCCCAGGAGAGCCAGATGGCTGCAGAGGCAGCGGGAATGCCATCAAAGCAGAGGGGTTTGTTGTTTGGTGGGGGATGTCTGTGTGTGCATCCAGGGACATCTGCAGTGATTCATTAGTGGTTGACTCTCCCACCCTCCTCTTCCTCCCAGCTGGGAGCACGGGGAGCTGGCACGGCCCTGCTTCCCAAGGGATTCACTTTAATCCCCCTGGAAAAAGGGTAGGTAGGAGTAAAGGTGGGTCAGAATCTCCCCCTGCAGCCCCTCCCGCCCCAATTCCCACCATCCCACATTCCAGTCCTGCTCCCAGGTGCCAAATCCCGGGCCGGGGTGGCTGCTTCTCCCTCTGGATTTAACCACGGGCAGTGCCACCCTCGGGATTGCCCAGGGCAGGTTTTGGGGCCGGTGGGGAGCGAATGGACCAGGGATGGTGGGAATGAGGGGATGCATCCCCAGAGGGCACCCAGCTCAGAGGGCTGAGGGCATCCAAAGCAGCCTTAGGGAAGATATGAATGCTTTATTTTCATTTAAATTTAACTTTTTTTGGTTTAATTCATTTTATTTCTTATTTTCGCTGGGTTTTTTGGTTCGGTTGGTTGGTTTTGGAGGGTTTTTTTCAAGTTTTGGGTTTCGTTTTTTTCTGAAATAGCAGCAGCACTTTCCCGACCCTCAGCATCACATATTAAAAACCCAGCTGAGAGGGCAGTGGGCATGTTTGGGCCAGAGATAAATGTGGAGCTGCACACAGGGACAACACTTTGGTTGGGTTAGTTATGGCCCAGGAATAAATGTGTGCTTTGTGTCAGCTCTTTGCAAGGTCCTCCACTGTCCTTCCGGCCCCACGGTCTCGTCTCAGGCTGAACAAATCCATCCACGGCCAGAAATTGATTTTCTAAAAATGCAAAATGCACACACCAAAAAAACCCCAACATGTATAAAATATGTTGGTTTGCGGGGGAACAATTGAGCTCCTTTCCTGCCCCCGAAAAATCAATTGGAAGAGCGTATGGAAAAATACAATGGCTCAGAACTCTAAATAATTAGGTGATTGTGCTAAGTGAACATCTTCTTTAAAAATGGCTCAGCAGAATGTGGCTGAGGCACAATCTAATCAGAATAAACCAGGAAATGTAGCAGTTTCCAGGTGAGTAAGCTGAAAAGCAGGAATGAAAGGGAGGGGGAAAAAATCAGGGCTGGGAATGAGGAGGGAAGGAGAGGAATCAGCTGCAGACAGGAGGAACTGCCAGGGCTATTTCAGAGTGAAAGCACAAAAAAAGGAGGAGGGGGAAACGTGAAATTAAATCAATTATTGAGTAAATCAAAAAGGACCAGCTCAAGGTTGGGGTTTTCCAGGGTGTTTGGGCAGGGATGAGAAGCTGGAGCAGAGACAGGGATGGGAGGATGGAGGACACGGGGATGGGGGGATGGAGGACACGGGGATGGGGGGATGGAGGACACGGGGATGGGGGGGATGGAGGGATGGGGGGGATGGAGGATACAGGGATGGGGGGATGGAGGAATGGAGGGATGGAGGACACGGGGATAGAGGACATGGGGATGGAGGGATGGAGGACACAGGGATAGGGGGATGGAGGGATGGAGGACACGGGGATGGGGAGATGGAGGACATGGGGATGGAGGGATGGAGGACACGGGGATGGAGGGCAAGGGGATGGGGGCGTGGAGGACACGGGGATTGGGGGTAAGGAGGACACGGGGATGGGGGGATGGAGGGCAAGGGGATGGGGGGATGGAGGACACAGGGATAAGGGGAGAGAGGACACGGGGATGGAAGACACGGAATGGGGGGGATGGAGGACACGGGGAGAGGCTCACCCCTCCATCACCCCATCACAACTCACACGGATGCAGCTCATCCCAGAGCACATTACCCCTTCAGGTCATGAAGCAGCAAGAACAGGTGGGAATCTGTTACCCTAAAACTCTTTGTTAATCCCATTTCCATGCAAATGTCGCTGCCATAAAGAAGGAGGAAGTTCAGCGCAGGTTCCCGGGCACAATTGCCGAGGAATAGATTTGCTTTGGGAGTCAAACTCACTTTTTCTGTAATTTTGAATTCCCTGGTGCACCAGCTGCTCCTTTAAACACCTCCCATCAGCTCAGAACCAACGAGGGGGGCCCTTGGCAGCTCCGGCTCATCCGTCTTTTCCAGTGGATCCTTCTTTCCTGGGAAGGTGCTTGGCCCTCATCCCTTTCTTTTGGCTGTTGTCCCTTGGAGATGACACTTGGAGCATCACAGGGAGGAGCACTGGGAGTGTGGCCAGTCGTGAGACACCGGGATCAGCCAGCACCTCCTGGCACACCCCACAGAATCATCCCGTGATGGCAACTCCTGCATCCCATTCCCACGGCTGGGATGAGACCCCAGGCTGGAATTTAGGTCAGGAAAGGACCAGCGAAGGGTGGGGATGGAGAAGGAGCCAGTTCCGTGGGGATACAGCAGCACAGGGCGGGGGGACCTCGCTGTCCCATCCTGGGCTTCACCTGCAGGCAGCTCCATCCTCCTCGTCCCCATCCCTTCTCTCCAGGATTTACCTTTGTTTTCCCATAAAGCATAAATTATTCCAGCTGGGAGGAGCCCCCCCTGCCCTGCCCTGCCCTGTTTGGGTACCTGTGGTGCAGTGCAGCTGTTCCCAAACCCTGGCACGGCTGTGCCACATCCTCCTCCAGGAGCCCTTTGAAGGCGAGCAGGGAATTTCGGGAATGGCAGCCAGGAAGAGCCGGGGGTGGCTTTGATCCAGGGGGGATGCAGAACACAGACCTTCAGCCTCGCTGCCCGAGGGAGAGGATTCCCAAAGTCAGGTGTAAAACCAGTGTGGGGGCCCTGATTCCCTGGGGTGAACTGCGGGTAGGCACAGGATGCTGTGGGAATGCTCCTCTCAGGACAGGCAGCTCCTGGATGGATGGAAGGATGCAGTAGCTTCCCAAAATCCACAGAACCCTCCCCTCCCTGCCTGCTTGGAAAGAGCAGTGGGACCCCCCTGAGTTCAATTCCTGGGATTTTTTGGTGGGAAGCAACCCAGAAGCCCACACTGGGTTTGGGAAGGTCACTCTTGTCCCTGTGAAGTCTCCACCTCATTTCCTATGCCCTGAACTCCCTGGACCTGGAGGTCTCTCCGACAGCCGGGAATGGGGATTTGACCATTCTTTTTCTCCTGCCTTTCCCCCCAGTCCCTCTCCAGGAGAGGATTGTGGGTCACACCCATTCCTTTTAGACCTGGGTGGAACTTTGCTCTCTCCCAAATCCCCTCTCCTTCCACACTGTGCCCTTCTGGTGAGGAAGGAGAAACTGGGAGCGGGGTGGGATGGGTGAGGGGTGTGGTCCATGGGATGCCCAGCAATGCTGCTGATCCCATCCCATGTGGATGAGCATGGAAAAGGCCCCTCTGGCCCCCTCCACATCACTCCCATCCAGATGTGTCTATTAAGCTGGTTTTGGGGATTCCCAAAGGATCAGGGCTGTGTGGATATCTCTGCCCAGCACCTTTCCCTCCATCCCTGGATCCCAGCACAGCCTAAATCCTCACAAACCCAGAGCTCTGAGCCAGAGCTCCTGCCAAAGGCAGACAAAGGCTGTGCCACCACACTGCAGAATCAATTTGGGGGCTCCCAGGGGTTTGGGGCACTGGGAATTCACAGAGCAGAAATCCCAGGGAGTCCCAGCTGCCCTCCCACCCCACCACGGCCGGGTCACCCCCTTGTCCCATTGGCATTGAGTGAGGGATGAAGGCTGATGGAGGATGCACATCCCAGAAGGACCAGCCCTACTCCAAAACCCCTCCATCATCCCTGCCTGAACAAGGGGAAAGGCAAGGAAAGGTCTGGGGTTTGGTTTGGGATTTGTTTTTAGCCCTTTTAGGGGAATATGGAGCAGAATTTGAGCCCTGATTAAACTGCAAAGTGCTTGGTGGGGCTGTGTGTAAAGCCAGTGATGACAGATTGATTCCACTCCCGAACTTTTACATCCCAATTCCCTCTCCGTGGTGAGCACAACCACACGGGGGAGGTTTTATAGAGCATAAAGGCACAAGAGCTGTAAAAAAAGGGAATTGGGCTGGATTGAAGCAAGTGCCCCTCAAGAGGAGACACAGACAAGGATGTGTGAGCACAGGAACTGCTCCCAGGGGAATTCTGCTGCCATAAAACCAGATCCCATCCCTGCCACCCCACCAGTCCCTCCTTCCAGGCATCTTCACACCCTCCCAACCCACAGCCCTGAAGGGGAAGGATCCCAGCGGATTAACCCAGCAATCAATGGCACCACAAGGCTTTTTCATGTGTCTCTTTATGATTTTTTTATTACAAATAGCCAAAAGACTTGATCCCAATTCCCCTTTAAATGGGCAAACCATAATATTGATAGTTTGCAACAGATACAAGATGAATAGAACTCCTCCATCAGGCAGCAGAACCTCTTTTACCAGGGAATATATCGATGCCATAAATTCCCCCAGACAGGATTGCTATGCAATGGCATAATATATCTTCTATTCAATCTTTTATACATTATGTTTTGTCCTGCATTTTGGTGGAAATATTTATGGAGTGGGAGATGTTCCTCGAAGAAGTATCACTCCTAAGGGTGTCTCCTGCTCATCGTGCTTGGGGGCCAGGGATAATTTGGAGGGATGCTCAGGGATGCTCATCTGTGGGGTGGGGGGAGGTGCTGGTCCAGGCTGTGCTTTTTGAGGCTTCTTTGCACTTGATTCATGTTCAACATTTGACCTCAAGAACTCCTGGAGCTCCTGTTCCCTTCCAAAAAAACATCTGTATGTCATGAGGGACCCCAGGACACCACCCAGCCCCTGCCTGTCTCTGCACAGTCCCAGTAGGAGACTTTAAAACCAATTTTGCAGCATTTTCCTGTGCCTTTCTTTCTCTGCTGTGAATGGGAAAAGCACCAAGGAAATGCACTTTAAATAGGTAAACAAAAAGAGGAGTTCTCCCGAATCATAATTTCCTTTCATGTGGCTCTGCCTCGAGGCTTCTGGCTGGGAAAATTAAAGAAATACAATTAAAGTGTAGCTGGTTCCCCAGTGTCTCGGTGAAAACCAAGGCAAAATACGACTGGCACAGAGAGAAAGGCACCCAGCCCTCCCGAAATGAGCTTTAAATTAAGCTTCTATTCACATCCCTGTCAGCAACCAGGAACCGGCCCCATCTGCTGCTACTCCACAGTCTTGCATGAAGGGAGCTGGCAAATCTCACCTTCCTTCCTCCTGGGCAGGTGCCAGTGGGCTAAAAATACAGCCAGAAATGACCCTTTTCTTGGCAGCCTCCTGGAAACTGCAGCAGGACGAGTCGTGGGGAGGGGAAATGCCCCGGGGTTTAATGGGAGAGGTGGGTTTTTCCCACTGGAGTGCCTGGTTGGCTTTTTGTCCTGTGTCGTCTCTCCATCGTGGTCCAGTTTGTTCCTTAAATAATTGTCCCTTCACTCCTGGCAAGTCACAGGCTTGGCAGAGGGAAGGAAGGGGCTGAGTGGCTGCAGCTCCAGATGAGTCACAGAATTCCAGACTGGTTGGGGTTGGAAGGGACCATAAAATCATCTCACTCCACTCCCTGCAATGGGCAGGACACCTTCCACTAGCCCAGGTTGCTCCAAGCTGGCCTGGGACACCTCCAGGGATGAGGCAGCCACAGCTTCTCTGGGAAATCCATTCCAGGGCCTGCCCACCCTCCCAATTTCTTATTGTGTGGGCAGGAAGGGAAGGAGGAATTATTCTGGAGCTGATGGAATGGAAGTAAGAGCATCTCCATCCTGTAGGAATTTCTGCTCCAGCACTTCATGCCTGTTTTATCCCATTAAAACATCTCTTTTTCCCAGAAATAAAGCTCTCTGCTCTCCTGACCACTGCTGTGACTCTGAACACCCAAAACAGGATTTTACCTCCTGGATTCCTGTCCCAGCCCAACCAGGTCACTTTGCATTCATGAACTGGGGCAAAACCAGATAAATTGGAGAGGAACCAGCCCTGGGTGTGCTGGAAAAGGGAATGAGGGAATTCAGAGGCAGCAAAGCAGAGCCCTGGTTGTGGAGAGGGGTTTATCTCATTAAAACAAGCACACTGAGTGGTGCCTGTGTCGAGGAGGGCTCTTATTGCCCTGGATAAACCCCAGGCTGCTCCTGCCACAGCAAAGTGGAGCTTTGGAAAGGAGGAGATCCAGCTGGGATTTAATGCACCGTGTGTGAGCCCAAATCCATGCAAGGCTGCACCACGAGAAGGACTCAGCACCATCCTGAGGGATTCAGGGCTGGAACGTCCCAGCATCTCAACCATCAACAGCAGGGCAAGAGACACAAAGGGGCTTGGGGGGTCCCATAGTGATTTTGCCCCCTTTTTTTCGAAGCTGCTTTCATGGCTCTGGCTGTAATAGATGCACATAAAGCACATCTTAATCAATATGAGAGATTCTGCTTAAAACCCAATGATTCTGATCTGGAGGCTGACAACGTGGTAATTTATATGCAGTGCAGCGTAACCAAAGAGCTTGTTATGCAAACACAGACCACTGATTTGACAAATCTCCTGGAAACAGAATTAATGTCTGTATTCTGCGAAAAGATGTAATTTATTTTAATATTTTAAAGAGGGGGAAATTATATATGCAAGTAGATGTGTGTATAAATAGAGCTAAACAGGGATAAACACATATGCACATGCAGATATATATATTTATCAACATTTTGATACAGCTCTGTGGCTGGAGATGAACTGCAGGGACCTGGATGGATGGATGGAGGGATGGAACTTAATGGATGAGGATCATCATATTTCAGCTGGTGTCAATGGGATTATGTTGATTTACTTCACTCTCAGACATGGCCAAAAGCAGGTATTTAATTAGATTTGTACTGCTAAACATTGAAATGACAAAGAAGTGCTGCTGTCCCCCAGCTCAGAGCTCGGCCTCTCCCACAGCCACTGCATTCAAGGAGCTGGTGCTGGCTGGGAAATGACCTCCTGATTATCAGTGGCATCTCCCCCCGTGTTTATTTATGGGCTGCAATAATATTAGTGCAATATTATTGTTGTCCTTTTGGCAAACTATGCTTTATTTATGGCGACGAGGTAGGAGACACAGTCTGCATAATTGAGGTCCTGATGGAATGAAACATATGTGAGAAATTTCTTAATTTGATTCCAGACACACACAATGCTCGCTCCCCGCTCTCCTTATCTTCCTGTCTATTTGTCTTTCTCCATATGGACACATCCATTTATCTCCTGCTCTGCTCCTTCTGAGGCTCCTGCTTCTCCAGGATCCTGGGTTGTTTTTTTTTTTGCTGTTTACAGAGGAGGCAGAGGAGCTGGTGAGAGCACAGATGGGCACGAAGGAGAGCACTTGGAGGGGAGGGCTGAGCACAGGAACAGCCAGGAGAGGCAGCTTGGAGGATGTGGGGATGAGAGTGACACCTCCAAGGGGGAAAAAAATGGGAAAAGGAGCAGAGAAAAAGGATCCTGCAAGGTTTAAAATAACCTTCTGACAGTTTGTGTGTGAATGCAGATGCTTGTGAGCTCTGCCTGTGAGTTGCTGCTCTGGTTTACCTGCAGATCACTGAGCTGCCACTTCTTTTGCATATCTTTCATTACTGCAGTTTGATTGCCAGGAGATGGCACAGGATTATCCAGGTTGGAAAAGCCCTCCCAGCCCACAGAGCCCACCCTGTGCCCAATGCCCACCTTGAGCACTGAGTGCCACAGCCAGTCCTTCCTTGGGCACCTCCAGGGCTGGGCACTCCAAACCTCCCTGGGCAGCCCCTTCCAATTCCTGACCACCCTTTCCATGAGGAAATTCCTCCTGATGTCCAACCTGAACCTCCCCTGTCCCACCTGAGGCTGTTCCCTCTCCTCCTGTCCCTGTTCCCTGGGAGCAGAGCCCAATTCCCACCCAGCTCCCCCCTCCTGGC